>JAJJMC010014646.1:1761909-1978471 GCA_023531435.1 Papaver californicum | reverse complement strand
TTTCACTCAAAACCCAACCGTAATATTATTATAATTGTTCAGTGACTAGTTTACGGTTGGGTTTTTACTAAAAACCCAACCGTAAACCTGGAAACATTTTGTACTAACACATATGATAGTACATTTATATTCCAAAAAACTATATTCATATTATGATTCCTCCAACATACATATTAACATTCTGACTCCGACTCAGAAACAAATGATATGAATTGAAATGTCGGTGAGGGTTTTAAAGCCTTCCAGAGTTCGAAATTGTGCTTGAATCTGTGACACCAAGACTTGACGATATCACCGTCGTACCCATCCTGTAAAGGGGGTAATGGACTTCCTTCTTTCAACTTTAGACCAACAAAATGGCAGTTCTGCACCAGCCCAATCACACATCTTCTATTTGCCAATTGTTCGACAAATGTTGATCTTGTTGGTGCAAATGTTAAACAATATCCATTTGAGATATAATGGATGACGCAATTAAAAGCGTTGGCAAGGATTTGGCCACATATTGGCATGCTCATCCAATACTCACTAGTGCAATTCTTATTGCCTATTAAACGCCTTCCTTGGTGATATACCATGTCAAAGCATCCCATTCAGTTTGGAAACTAGCCCATTTTAGTTCCGCCAACTTGTCATCCTCCTTGAATTTTTCTTTGGCCGCTTCTTGTTCTGATACCGGCAATTTATTAATTCTCTCCATCTCGCTTCTCTTTGTTGGCCGAATAATCGTTTTGCACTTGGTTTGAATATTGTTCCACAAGTGGAACGTGCAAAGAAGATGATGAGCATCTGGGAATACCCTTGCAATGGCATTCATCAAGCCTTGTTCTTTGTCGGTGATAATTACCTTAGGGGTATAACCTTCAACGTAGAATACTTTAATTTGTTCCAATGCCCACACATAGCTATCTTGGAGCTCGTTTCTCAAGAAGCAAAAGGCAACACTAAACGGGGACTTGGTAGAAGTTTGCCCTACAACATTCAATACCGGGAGCTCATACTTGTTAGTTTTGTACGTGCAATCCATCATAAGCACTTGATGGGAGCACCGTGCTAACTTTATAAACTCGGGATGAGCCAATATAATATGCTTAATTTCTTTATTTTCATCTTCTTCGTGAAACATGGTGTAGTTTTTTGTCTCCCTCAAGTACAAAAGTTGTTGGATCGGGTCCCTTTCTTCCCATTTCTCACGCTTCAACTTGGCTTTGGCGTTGTAGATTGTCTCCAACGTAGACACATTATTTGAGTTTATTTTCTTCAAGTGCCGGAGTATATCACTGGGTTTCAAACGCTTATCCGTCATATCGTTTACGATGAGCTTTTCTTCCTTGGTAAGCCGGGCCATAGAAGGATGCGTTAACAAAGTCTCTAGTGGTAGGTGGTTGTGATGACCGCATACGACTGTAGACAAGAACCACTTATTCTCGTTGTTCTTATGAAATTGAAGTTTGAAAGGATATCCCGTCTTCTTAGTGTAAGTTTTTCGTTTGATCTTCGTCTTTGGTACATACTCAGTACCCTTCTTTGCATGTCTTGTGTATTGTCCACTACACTCACAAACCATTTGAAAGCGGTTGTGTTTTTGTTGGTTGTTACAAACAATCACACACATGATGAGTTTCCCATGTTCTGTAGCCCACTTCTTTGCATCTTCTTTTTTATCCCATGTCTACATGGTCCAAAAACATAAAGTTAGGTGAAAAAAAATGGCATTATGACAATTGTCGATAGGGATTAACAACTTATCTATAACCTACCAGGTCGTTCAAATAGTGATCCGTAGTATCTATAGTTTCAATATCATTTGGAGGAGGCTGATCATACATTGGTTGAGGTACAACCGAGACTTGAACAAAAAAGATCAAGGCCAAGCGTCAGAAAAAACACTAAAACCAATAAGTTTACGGTTGGGTTAGAAGCATCGGACCCAACCGTAATAGCGTCATACCCAACCGTAATATTGTCATACCCAACCGTAATATCGTCATACCCAACCGTAATACAGGGAAAAAAGTCAACCCAATGTTACGGTTGGGTTTGCAGCCAAAACCCAACCGTAACAAGTGCAGTAAATATCCATGCACGTAATAAGTTACGGTTGGGTTTGTGGTAAACACCCAACCGAAAAACTGTAAAACTGTACTTTTCAGAAACACAAATGGATACTTACGGTTGGGTTTCTTGATAAAAACCAACCGTAACTATACTGTTGTAACAAAAAAAAAAAAAATTATGCACTTCAGTTCCTTAAATATCTGCGAAAAATGAAAAAGAGTTTAAGTTAGAATCATACCTGACTATTCTCAGCAGTTGTATCTTCACTTTGACGACTAATATCTCCATTTGCTTTAGTTTCACCATCACAACTTACACTTAAAACCTCTCTACCATCCAAATAATCATACATAGTTGGGTCTCCCTCAATGGGTATGTAGAATTTAGTTTGGCAATCATACAAGGATTCACCCTCCACAAATTTGCCACTAGAATCACTCATTTTGGTGTTTTCAAAATTTTGGGTTAAAACTCTCTTATCTCTCTTCCACTTTTCCCACCAACACAAAACAAATACAAGATTGATTTAACCATAAAAAATGAAGAATATATGAAACGAAGATGATCATTTACGGTTGGGTTTCAAGAAACAACCCAACCGTAAATAAATTTCCAATTAAAAACTTATGTTTACGGTTGGGTAAGATAATTAAACCCAACCGTAATATAATTTGCAATAAAATAACATATTTGTTACGGTTAGGTTACATTACATAACCCTACCGTAAATGATCATCGCACTTAAACTAACACTAAAAATTACGGTTGGGTTCTAAGCCAAAACCCAACCGTAATATAATTTGCACAAAAATCACTAGGATATTACGGTTGGGTTTTAATGCAAAACCCAACCGTAAATTATCACTCAATAGTCACAAAAAAATTACAATTCCAACGGTTATTTTTTTCCAAAATCTAGCCGTTGGGAATTTTTTCCCTATAAAAGGAAACATTTCCTTTTATAATTCTCATTATTCTCTATCCCTTTCATTCTCATTATAATTCTAGACTTTCCAACTCATTCTCGCCATACCCTTTCAACCATTTAAAATGGTTCGATACACGAATGATGAAGATGTTGCAATTGTTCGAGGATGGGTTACGATGATAGACCACGCTTACGAGAGAGCCTTCTATAACAACAATAGAAACGTTGATATAGATGAAAATTGGATGGACTGTCAGGAGGACGATTCTTGGTGGGAGCGTGTGTTTGAAATGTTTGTGGCATTACACGGGAATAGATATCGGAGGACGATCAGTAACATCAAGGGACGCTTTGAGGCGTTGTATGAAGAAATGGAAAACCTAAAACTGGAAATGAAAATGAGAGTTGAAGCATTTCCCCACGAAACCAATGTGGAAAGAGTAAGTGTGTCAATTAATAAATCGTTCTTTCTTCCCAATTTTTTTTTAAAATATGAAACTTATAATTGATTATTTTTTTCAGCATGTCATGGCTAGGGCGCAGTATAAAATCAAATATGGGAAGGAGTTCAAGCATACAGATTGCTATCGTATCTTGGAACAAAGTTTATATCTTGAGTTTCGCCGTTATGATTAAGTGTTTAAGTGTTTAAGTTTAATCATCTAATGATCTACTGTATTTCGTTTCCTTTAGTTCTTCCTTTAATGTTAAAAATAAGGTTTTTAACAACTATGGTATTTGATAAGAAAATGAACTAAACCCAAGCATAACCAATTTTGTCTTAAAAACTTCTCTTACGGTTGGCTTCCATGACTCAACCCAACCGTAACTAGAATCCATACTAAAAAAATTCATATTTACGGTTGGGTTCGATTACTAAACCCAACCGTAACAAAAATTGAACAAACACCAAACTTTCTTACGGTTGGGTCTCAAGGAAAAAGCCAACCGTAACAATATCGTAAAATATACACTAAAACTAACACTAGAAGTTACGGTTGGGTTCGGTTACTCAACCAAACCGTAACTACATTTCACTCAAAATATCATTTTACGGTTGGGTTCGATTACTAAACCCAACCGTAAATAAATTGTAGAAACACCACAACTAAATTATGGTTGGGTTGCACCTCAAAACCCAACCGTAAATTCTACGGGAATCTCAAAATGTCTGAATTTACGTCCTCTCAAAATAGACAATTCCAACGGTTTTTTTTTTTTTTTCAAAAATCTACCCGTTGGTGACTTTTTCCCTATAAAAGGAAACCTTTACTTGTCACTTTCTCATTATTCTCTATCCCTTTCATTCTCATTATAATTCTACACTTTCTCATTATTCTCACCATACCCTTTCAACCACTAAAAATGGTAAATACATACACGAATGATGAAGATGTTGCAATTGTTCGAGCATGGCATACGATGGTAGAGCATGCTTATGATAGAGCCTTCTATAACAACAATAACAACGTTGTTTTACAAGAAGATTGGCATGAGGGTCAAGATACCGATGAATGGTGGAATCGTGTATTTCTAATGTTTGCGGCATTACATGGGAATGTAAACCCTTGGGTTACGTGGAGATCCATCAAGAGACGGTTTGAGACGTTGTATCGATGCATGAACAACGTAAAACTGGAAATGCAAGCTAGATTCGAAGCAAATCCCTACGAGAACGGTGTGGAAAGAGTAAGTTTGTCGATTAATAAATCGTTAATTAAAAAGAGATTTCTAAAATTCAAACTTATAATTGATTTGTTTTTTTTCAGCATGTGTTGGCTATGGAGCAATATAGAATCAAATATGGGGAGGAGTTCAAGCATACAGATTGCTATCGTATTATGGAAACAAGTCGGGTGTTTGATTTTCGCAATTATCTTTAAGTGCTTAAGTGTAATCATCCAATGTTCTATTGTATTTCGTTTCCAATCGTTTATTTCCTTTAATGTACTACTTTAAATCTATTACAATAGAAGGAATAAGTTACAAAGTTGGGTTTTAAACCCAAATTGGAGTATATTGAAAATCAAAAAACAGTTAACAGGACCATTTACGGTTGGGTCCTATTACTAAACCCAACCATAATACATTTTTTACAAACACCACAAATTGTCTACGGTAGGGTTTTAAGGCAAAACCCAACCGTAACTATGTTTTAAAATTCAAACAAAAATTTACAGAATCTGTTACGGTTGGGTTATAAGCCCAACCCAACCGTAAATTGTACTGGATACGGTTGGGTTTTAAGGCAAAACCCAACCGTAATTATGTGTTGAAATTGGAACATAAATTATCAGAATTGTTACGGTTGGGTTATAAGCCAAAACCCAACCGTAAATTCTACTAGCTACGGTTGGGTTTTAAGGCAAAACCCAACCGTAACTCTGTGTTGAAATTAGAACAAAAATTATCAGATTATGTTACGGTTGGGTTATAATCCAAAACCCAACCGTAAATTCTACTGGATAACACAAATTTAGATTATCTAATTTGTGTTTTTTTCGTTTTTTCTTTGTTTCAAACACCCAATTTACCTTCAATCTAGAAAAAATGATTGAATTATTTCAAAATTTTGATTTTTAAAACTCAAAATTAACCAAAAAAATCAATTCTCCTAAGGATAAGTTACGGTTGGTTTTTCCTTTAAAACCCAACCGTAACTATGGGAAAAATGTTGTTCATCATTTTCTTCAACTTACGGTTGGGTCTGGTTGAAAACCCAACCGTAACTAGGGGAAAAATTGGGTTCATTATTTTTCTTCTACTTACGGTTGGGTCTGGTTTAAAACCCAACCGTAACTTGGGAAAAAGATGGTGTTCATCATTGTTCTTTGAGTTACGGTTGGGTTTTGTTGAAAATCCAACCGTAATTTTGGGAAAATATGGTGTTCTTCGATGTTCTTGGTGTTACGGTTGGGTCCGACATGAAACCCAACCGTAACTTTCTTTGAATCACAAAAAATCAAACTTTCAAATCGTGATTTCATCTAATTTGTGCCGTAAAAAGATCAAGAGTTTAATCTAGAGGTATCTAAATGCTACTATGGTTTATTGAATCAAAATCTAGGGTTAAAAAAAAACCCATAAAATTTTCTTAAATTTCATCAAGTTTTTCTTCCCACCAAACACAAATTCAAAAAAAAAAATTGATCCAAAAAATTTGATTAAGAAATAGATTATGTTTAATTAATCATGATTAGCTTAATCTAATCTTAACTAATTAATGTAATTAAGATTAATAATCAGGGATAGTTTGGGTATTTGATAAGAATTATGGATAAGGGGTTTTTGAGTTTTACTTCATAGTGTCCCTATTTCGTCTTATTATTGGAGCCCCTCTATTGATGTTGGAGCCCCTATATCAGGCTTCTTTCAAATCCAAAGATATAAATGTACGACGCATTTGATAACATAATAAGAAATCCTCCTATTTATATAAATTGCGTGTTTGAAATTTGAAAAGAAAAAACGGGATAGGATATTGTTTTATGCGATTTTTATCTATTTTTTTAAACAAAAAATCTATTTAATTTAAAAATGGAAAAGAAATCCACTTTTTTTGGATAATAAAAATATAGTAATGATAATATAAAAAAAAACAAAACGGCTGTTTAAATAAAGATAAGTAAATGTGGAAAATAATAGAGGGAAGATGAGACGAAAAAAAATATTATAAGAGATGTTAGTGTTAAAAAGAATGACCCTTTATTTTTTCTGCAAATTTCCTAATAAATCTTAGGGGGACTGATTATTGAGAATTTGATAGAATTATAAATCCCATTGGAAACATGAATTTAAGAAATTTGGGCAATCAAACACATCAAGGAAATTATATAGGATCCTTCTGGAATTTCTTTCAAAACTTGTTGAATTTTTTTTATAAATTCTTGCATTTCAGCGATTCGAACTAAATAACGTGCTAATTAATCCTACCAAATCCCTAGTCCATAAATCCCACCATCAAAATCCCACAACCAAACACAATAATAATGTAATCCATTCATTAATAACGTTCCTGCGAATAAAATTCAATCAATTCAACTTCTTATTATTTAAAAACGTAAACGCATAAAATTGTCTAAAATAACAAAATGATCTTTGTTTTTCCAGCCCTGGGATTATCAATCAATCCCATGGATAAATTCAGTGGTTGGAACTTTAGACCAAACAAGTTTTAGTAATTTATATGAGTCAATTTCTTTAATTAACATTAATTAATTTTTTATTTATTTAAATTTAACTTGAATCAAGATCAAACACAAAATTAAATCAAGATCAAACATCCAAATTGAAGTATCAAAGATAAAAATTAAATCGAGAGAAAAAATTTAAATTGCACCAAGATCAAAATTAAATAAAAATAAATCAATACCAAAGTTTTAAGAATCGAACCGGACATTAAGTCGATAAAGTTACTGGGTTAGGATCAATTGGTTTGACTAGTGGTTCAATCGGGGTCACTCAATCAAAAATATATTAGGGGGATTGGGGCATGAGACATTCGTATATGTTTTTAATTTGACAGCCAAAGCCTTTTACCTTGTTTATTCCCCATATTTGCCCGTATTTTAGCTAACAATTTACATTTATGCCATTAAAAGTCCTAACTTAAGTTCAACTGTTTACATCTCTTTATGTTTCATTTTCTTTCAATTACCTTTTCACAACACACACAGTACCAACAAATTTTTGACGACTATCATCGAATCAATGAAGTTTTACTCACTCATTCTTAATTTCTCTTTATGTTTTTCATTTACTATTCTACTTGGACTCCCAAGCTTCTATACCGCCTGGACTCATTCCCAATTGATTCATTGGAATTTTTCTTTTTTTCCATTCATTTGATTTATGGTGGGTTTGGTTGCAGAATTTATAATTTTAAAGAATTTATAATTTTATGGGGTTATAAATTCCGGGATTCACATAAATCCCTCGTGTGTTTGGTACCTAACTTAAACTATCTAGGATTCATAAAATTCTTTTGTTTTAAAGTCCATATAGTGTTTGGTATTACCCTTAGAATCTTAAAATTGTATGTAAATGAAATTTCAGGATTAAAAAAAATGGGTCCATAAATCCCTTGATAAGTTTCCCAGCAAATCTTAAGGAGGAAGGGTCGGATTCCATATGGAGAATTTGTTGGAAAAGTAATTCAGCAGGAAACGTGATTACAGTGGATTTGGTCAACCAAACATACCGAGAGAAACGTAATTTCACCAAATCTCCTGGACCCATAAATCTCACCTTTAAAATTTTGTGTCCAAAACCACCATTAATGAAATAAAAGATCTAAGGCTTTGGTTATACTTATCTATTCTGCTTCTATGGCTAGTGATTTTACCCTTTTGATTTTTCTCTCCATTTGTAATTTTTAGTATTTTCTTAAGAGGAAATTTGATAAAACCCTAGCTAGTTGATATTGAGATATGATTTTTTCAAGTGTCACACTTATTCTTCGTCGAAAACAGGTAGACCGATGATCATCAATATATCTCAAAATGAGATAACCTTAATTATCTGATCTTTTGATGAACCTCTGCAAAGAAAATAATTTCAGAAAAAAAAAATTAATGGAGAAGTAACTGGGCGAACCGGGAAAAACCCAGTTGGGTTAGTTGGTTCACTGGTTGGACTGTCGGCTCGTCCAGTTCAACAGTTTTAACACGGTTTTCAGAAAAGTTAGTGGGTCAGTGTGAACCAATCCATTTTTCTTGGGTCACCGGTCGGACCGAACGGTCCGGTCCAATTTCTAAAGCACTGATCAAGACCAAACATATAAATTGAATCATGATTTTTTGCAGTTCTTGTTATACAAACGGCTAAGAACGAGCTCAAAAGTTCAGACATACATACAGACAAACAAACAAGATCTTATTTTACATATTTTTTTTATGAACTTTCAAGTTCGTTTTAAATCGTTTGCTTATATAAATTAGTTTAGGTAAACGCAAAAAGTTTTAGAGGATCTTCAAATCTGAAAAATTGATTGAATGTTTGCAGAAACGTATATGGGGCGGTAGTAGATGTTAATATTTCACGTAGGGGTTGTTGTAAAGGCAAAAATTTCATGTAGGGATAGTTGCAAATGTTAGCCGTGGGGGTGGTTGTATTATACGAACTCCATCTTCTCCGAAGCTCATGAACCCCTAAATAATAATTTATTTTTCCTGATTTAGAGTTTGTTATACATGTGATCTAGTTTCAATTTGGATGTCTGATCTTGATTAGATTTGGATGTTTGGACTTGATTTAATTTTTGTATTTGATCATAATTCAGTTCGGATGTTTGATCTCGACTCAAGTTATTTTTCAATATACAAAAATTATGATCTCGACTCAACTAATTTTTGTATTTTTCAGATTTAATTTTATTTTTTCACCATTATTTTTATTCCCCCTGAATCTTGAACCCTCCCCCATCCATAATTTTTTCACCATTATAAAAATAATATCCCACCTCATCCATAATTAGCCTGTTTGGTTTTTGTCGGTTGTGCAATCGAAAATAGTTTATGTTGTTTTGAGCAACTAAAGTAGAGACAACATAATGTATATTGTATTAGGTGTATTGTTGATCTCCATAGGTTTTGTTTTCCTTTGATAGGTGTTTGTAGGAAAAACGCATTGAAGGGTGATTTAGGAAAAAAATGGGGTGAGCAAGTGATAATTTGTCAATCCTTAAACATTTGTACTGTTGAAGTACTTTAGTTAGATTCGAGAGATCAATCTGTAAAATCTCAGCTAAACCAAGCAATGGCCGTTCCAGTCTTGCTTTAGTCACAAAATAAGAAGGAGAAGGGTTGGTAGTAGGGAGGGAAGCGAGAAAAGAATAAGGTCATAGTATCAGACTCTGTTGAATGTAATTGGTGTTAATAGCTATGAACAATTCTTCTGTATGAGAGAAGGTTGATCGACTTGAATTGTTTTGTATTAGACTTGTTCAGTTGTAAACTTGTTGTCGTGTCCCAACTTGAAAACTTGTATTTGTTCAATAGATTGAATATCTAATTATATCATATCTATTGTAACCACTCGACCTCTTTTCTGGAAGAATCTGTCAATGGTTGAGTAGTAGTGTAGTGGAGAAGGTGGAGAAGTTGTTGACAACTGCTCTCCACTTCAATTGCGGTTGGATAATTGGTTATTAAATTTGCCACTCCTCTACTCAACTGCTATCGATATTTCCAGAGTTTTCCTTTTGTGGGTGCACTACTGCACCACATGTCGTAGACCTCCATACCAGTACCTTAATGATACCCCCCCCCCCCTCCCATTTGTGATATTTGATATCTCGTGTAATATTGTAGTATTAAACACTATTGATGTCGAGTCGATTGAGACTTGCTCAATGGGCCTCTTGACCGGAGACTTTTCTTGCTTGACTAGTTGATGAGTCTAGCAAACTGAATAAATATGTCTTGCTTAACTAGCTGAGTTGTCTTGTAAACTAGAAATATGTCTTGCTTGACTAGACGAGGAGTCTAGCAGACTAGAATAAAATAAATACATATTTATTTGTGTGTGAGGAGCAGAGTGTCCATCTTTTTGTATTGACATGTTTATTTTGTAGAAACAAGTGTATGCTGCTGAGCATGAAAACTTGTGTATGAAGCCTCATACAAAGATATATGTGAGAGAGACCTAGCATAACTTAGGGTTTTGAAGCTTGTCAAAACCTTAATTTGCCAAGGCATTCACGTGAAAGGAAAAGAAGGAGCGTCATGCTCTGGTATTCACGTGAAAGGGAGAGGACGAGCGTCAAGATCTGGTATTCACGTGAAAGGAAGAGTAGGAGCGTCAAGCTTTGGTATTGAAGCAAGAGTCTCACGTTTTACTCTTTGTACTCAGCCTCAGACGTTGAGGGTAAAAGAGTAAAACATTAATTTTGGTGAGAAGCAAGACGTCAGATTTTTTATAAGAAGCAAGATGCTCAAATTATACTCTTTGTACTCAGCCTCACATGTTGAGAGTAAAAGAGTAAAATTGTCAATTTTTGAGAAGCAGCAAGTCGTATGAACTTGGCTTTACCTTTGAAGGCATGCGAGTCTTGCCTTGAGAATAGTCATGTAAGATTAGCTGCTCGGCTAAGACACATGTTGGAAGAAAGAGAGGTAGAGGCGTCTCCCTATTTAGGGTTTGAAAAAGTTTGCCAGAAGGCTAGAAGCTCATATTTTACTCTTGTGTTCAGCCTCATATGTTGAGGGTAAAAGAGTAAAATTATAAATTTTGGAGAGGAGCACGATGTCCACGCTTGGCCTCGGAGTAGGCTTGCAAGTATTGTTTTATGAGCAAGACGCATAAGCAAGCAAGAGCAAGACGTGTTTGAAAAATTAGGGTAAACCCTTTTTTGAAATTATGGTTTGGAATGGCTTTTGACACTTTTGCAACATTTACAAGTGTTGAAAATTTATTTTCAAGCCCTAGTTAGGGTTTGGAACACTTTTTGCAACGTCATAAGTGTTGTGAGTTTATTTTCAACCCCTAATTAGGGTTTGACATACCTTTGGTCACACTTTTTACAACGTTATAAGTGTTGCAAATTTTTTCAAACCCTAATTAGGATTTGGAAATGCTTTGACACGCTTTTGAAACACATATAAATGTTACGAAGCGTTTCAAAACCCTAATTTGAATTCCTTTTACTCATTTGCATTAGTTGTCTCTTTAAGCAAAGGATTAATTCGACTGAAGTGGTATTTTTAGCTAGTAGAAGCTATGAAATTATGTCTGTCACAATTTTGACTTTGAATTTAAGCACGAATGTGGTACTTTAATTCAATAAATCCATATATAGAGCTATATATAGATTTTTATTAGGTTAATATTGTTCAATTGAATATGAATATTAACATGGGTAAATTTTGGGAATTCAGATATGGAATATAGCTCCAAAAAAACACTCAATTTTGCTCTATACTAGTGGGCAATCCATCTAGGTACTTGAGATTTTATGTAAAAATCATAAAATATCTGGGAATGTTGTAGAAAGCACCATTGATGTTCTAATAATTTTGTATAGTAATGAATATTTATTAAATTCATTAATTTGATTGTATATGTAGTTAGCCATACATACAAAGAGAAGACAGAGATAAGCACATGAGAGAGGGTAGGGATAAGCGTCTACTTCAAGAATTCTTTTGCAGAATTTTAAAGTTTAGTATTTCTCAAACCCTAGTCTTGAGAGATAACTTACTATTTTATCCTTGTCAAAAATCCATCATCTACATTAAGTCCTATGCTTAGCGCGGAGCGAGTAATGTTGCGTGGTAAGCACTAGATGGTGGCCTGTCAGACAAAATAAAATGAAATATAACTTGATAGTTCAAATGGTTAGACATTACCAGAGAAATAGTAGTCAGCTTGAACTTTTGAATAAGCAAGCTAGAACGCCCTCTTGGATAGGCAAGTAGAGAACCCTGGCAAAGCGAGACTTGGAATTGGACGGACAAGGTTTTTGAAATATTATCTGGTTGTAGAGAGTGTTGAGGAAATACTGTCGTTAGAACACTAAGACGAGTGTTAAGGGGGTGGTGCCTCAAAAAACTGGGATGGGAACTCGTATGTAACTTCTATATAAATCTATATAGGTATTTTAGTGAGTAAGTATTATTCAATTGAGTGTGAGTATTGACATGAGTTAATTTTTGGGAATATAGCTACGGGATATAGTATTAAATTATACTCAAATTGCTTTATACTAGACAATCCATCTAGGAGCTTGAGATTTTATGTAAAAATTATAGAACATCTGGGAATGTTGTAGTAAGCGCCAATGTTGTTCTGATGATTTGTATAGTGATGAATGTTAATTCAATTCATTAGTTATGATCTTATATGTAGTTAGTCATACATATAAAGATAGGACATGGATAAGTGCTTGAGAGAGGACAGGGATAAACACCTTCCTAAAAATTCTTTACAGAATTTCAGGTTCAATATTGACGAAAAAAAAATAACAAGGCTTAGTTGTTAGATATTACCAGAAATGTGGCAGTTGCCCGAATAGGCAAGCGAGAAGAACGTCTTGATTGCATTAATAGTGATTCAATGGGAAAACAAGGCTCTTGAGATTTGCTGGATACGCATATCTTGGTAGCAGTCGAGTGAGTACGACTCGAGTGTTGAAGTAGACAAACACGTCTAGGCTTGAGATGTATGAACGAACCTCGACTGAAGCTGGACGTACAAGCTGGGATGGATTTGGAATGGTAACTTTAAACGAACCTTGGAACGTGAGTACTAAAGCTGGTCGTATGAGTTTGATAGAGTTGATGGACGTGTGCGTCTTGGATTATAGCAAGAGGCAAAGCAGATCGTACGAGTTAGAACAAAGGCTTGACATAGAATCCTTGGATTGAGAAGCAAGACGTATGAATCTGTTAGGGTTCGAGTTGATGAATAAGCAAACTAGGTTTGAGTTGTTCGGTCTAGCATGCTAGGAAAGGCGAGTGCAATTTGATAGCAAGACGAACAATCATGACTTGATGGCAGGCAGACAAACACGGTCTTTCAAAAAACGGCGGACAAGCTTGTTTGATAGTAGACACGTGAGTAAGACTCGAGTGTTGAGGTAGACAAACATGTATGGGAATGTTTAATGGTGTTGATAGACGTGTGTCTTGAGGTCGTGTGTTAACGAACATGGTCGGAATTTGGGTAGACGAGTTGTAGATGGACAAGTATCTACTCTTGATGCTACACGGACATTATTTTGAAGGGTGTATAGAATAGAAAGACGGACAAAGAGGATTCCGTTTCCTTCTTAGACCCAAAGTACTTGTTTGATTAAAAAAAGAAACTTTTCTCTTCCCTCTTTTGTTCTCAGGAAAAATTAGGGTTTAGATTAGAACCCTTTTAAAATTATTATAATTATTATTTTATTTTATTTTTTTTACCATGAGGGAAAGTTCACATGAACTTTTATCCTATGTTCATACCTTAACAACCTATGCTCTTGTAGGTAGGACTTTTTGTTATATTATTGCTAGCATTGTCTTGGTCACCAGCCTTGTTGTTGATGGTATTGTAAGTAAGCCGTATGAATTCATTATTCTTTTGTTAATGGTACTAACACTAGTACAAATTTGGGCTTCCGTGACAGTTCAAAATTCTTAATCATGACAGTTCAAGAAATACCTGTCACAAAAGAATAAGCTACGAGATATACGCGACAGTTTCTTATAAAAACTCACACTAATAATGGTACAAAACTGTGACAGTTTATTAACTGTTACTTAATAATTATACCATGACAGTTTTTGTAGAAAAACTGTTAGTGTATATTGATGTACAATAACAGTTATAAACTGTTACGATTCTTAAGCAATAACAACAATTTTATATAAGAACTGTTATAGAAGTGTATAGCTATATATGACAGTTTTTGTCAATTAAATTCATTTTCATCAATAGTGACAGTTTTAATCAAAAACTGCTGCTATTCATCATAAAACATTCTCAAACATACAGTTTGGTTAGTTTTAGTTCTTAGTTGTTTTTTGGAAGAGTGGGTTAGCTGTACTATCTGGGAGGTCTGTAATGGGTAAATTAAAAGAAAATTTCTCACCAAAAAAAGAAAATCCCATCTCAAGAATTCTCACTCAAAAAAATCAGGCAAATCCCATCTCTCTCTTCTCTTGGTTTTTTCTCTTATCAAAATCTTGGTTGGTAATGGCGTTTTGTTTTGTGTTTTTATCTAAATGTTTTCTTTCCCTAATTTTTTGAATTAAATTTTTCAATGTTAACCTAATATATTCTTTCTGATTTTTGTAATGGCGTCGGTACGAGAGAGAAGTGTAAGAATTGGAGTTTAGATATGATTGGAAATGTTGGGTTGAAATCAGATTCAGATATGTTCACAAAAAAATGCAATTGTTGTCCTCGCTGTCAAATATACCAGCCTTTCTTCTCTTCTCTTTTCCTTTTTCTTTCTTCTTCTTTCTCGTTTCATTCATTCTGAGATTCTTCATCGATAATGGCGACTTCAAGTCCCGAAAACTCAATTCCGGCACCTGGTAAGAAAATCCTAACTCAAACCCTAATTTTCATATTGAGTAGTTTTACCAATTAGATTTCATTATTACTATTGTTGTGAATATCATCCTGTAAAGCACATTTGAATCCATCTAGGTCAGATTTGAAATTGATTTTTGAGAGATGATTTAGAGAGAGGGATGTGAAAAATGGGTGTAAACTTGAATTGATTCTTTCCATTCTTCCCCATGAAGAAGTCTTGCTTTGATTCTGAGTTGTTGCATCAAATCTGCTTTGTTTATCTTTCATCAATTTGAGTTTTTTATTTGTAAATTTACTTTCCATATTATTTGATTGTTGTCATGTTACCAGTTGGTGGTATTCAGGCCAGCCTTGGTTGCTAGTGTGGAACGACTTTGGGCGCTTCCAATGGAAAGGATAGTTTTTCCTCCTTCTCTGAAAAGAAGAAGATTAATTTCAGCTCCAAAACTTGGTAGTTACCTTCCTTTTCTTGTTTCTTGCAATGGAATTGGTAATTTCTGTTGTGTTATCGATTTGTTCTTTAAACAAATGATGATACTGCTACTCTGTTAGGGTTAGCACATAGCATCCTCAACGTTACATCACCTAAGGTATTCATGATCCCTTGATACCCTAATGTTTTCATCTTTTTTCTATTCTAAATCTGACCAAGACACACCTTTTCTGATAGTCAATTTTTCTTTAAGGTATTCATAGATAATTTTATAAGATTTTCAGTTAGACTTTATAGTTTCAAGTTAATCAGTTTATCACTCATGAGGGATTCTTGATTTCATTGTTAATGCAGGATTATGTTGATTTTGCTGATAAGTTGATTTGAAACATGAGTTTTCTAATAGATGGCTTGTCTGTTGTGCCACATGAGCTCATGTATGCAAGTACATTAACTGAGCTTTTTTCTTGCAGAATTTTGCGGAACAACTCATTTTATGGAATAATCCTATCGCGATTGGATAACTGAAGAAATTGAAGGTTTTGGACTTGGGATTCAACAATTTTGATGGACCTCTTCCATCCAACCTTGCGATAACCTGTCCATCCAATTTTGATGATTTTAATCTTCTTTTTTATCATATAAAAATTTCATCTTTTATGTTAATCCCACGTTCTGAATTTTGATTTATATGTCTGAGCTGAAAAAATTATCACTTTTTTTTCTTTTTTTTACCAATAAGAAAGATTAATGGATATCTTATTCAAGCATTATGGTTTGAGTAAAACCTAAGAGTGGAAATTCTATGTCGGGTGGGTTTCAATTCTCTTGTTTTTAATTTTTTTTTGGTTTGTTGTTGCTTGATTAGGATCAGGTTCATATCTTTTGCATGTAACACCTCAGAAATCAAATTAGTTTCATTAATAGAACATTTCATGTATAACCAGAACTGATTTTTCCGTAATACTCACTATTCGAATTGAGATATGTTGATTGATATAAATTTTGCATCTCTTCTTCTATTTTCTAATCAAGTCTGATTGTTTCTTGATGTGTAACTTCTTTTTCATCTCAGTCTTCATTTTCGGGTGTTTGTGCTTAACCTTGTATTTGACGTATATTAACTCTTGAAGGCAAACTGTGTCAGAACATGAGCAGATAGCATGCCACCAAGAGTTGCGCATTATCTGCATGTGTTTCAGCATGCCACCAAGAGTTTCCAAGGATCTAAACTTTGCTTAACATTGTTTTCTAAAGTCGAGTGTATGCATTTGGGGTTTTGAAGCAGTAGTTTGTTGTTCTCTTTTAAAACTTTGATCTTGTTAAACTCTGATTCTTTGTGCTGACTGTGCTATTTTTTTGATATAAATGTGCTTGTGACAAGGAAATTGCTAGCACATGGATATCAAAGGACATGCGATTGATCC
This sequence comes from Papaver californicum, assembly GCA_023531435.1. Lineage (NCBI taxonomy): Eukaryota > Viridiplantae > Streptophyta > Magnoliopsida > Ranunculales > Papaveraceae > Papaver > Papaver californicum. The sequence goes on along the minus strand of JAJJMC010014646.1, from coordinate 1,961,604 downwards.
ATCTGGAGGATGAACAAAACTGGTATGCTTACTTGGAGCTTATATTCTAACCGAATCACTTCCACTTCTTTACCACGGAGGCATCCATAATAGTATTGTGGGAATCATTACAAACTTCTAAATCAGGTCATTGTTGGAAAGCAGTCTCTAAAACTGTGTAGTTTCTACTTAGCCTTCAAAGTTTTGAATGCACTATCTCGATTAAGGAATTTTCAGTAGTCTTTGATTATATATAAGTATGTTGATCATATGACTAATGTGTATCATTAGTTTCCCCATGATGGATAATGAACATTCTTACTTGCATAAACTTTGTAAAGCAGGGTATGTTGTGTTGTCTCTTTATCCACTTGTTTGTTCCTCATAGACAAACTTATGTGAAAACCCTTACATAGGTCTAGAAAAACAACTTCAAATTCGTGATTGATAACTACTGATGTAAGTAGGCACGACGATGTTATGTACTCTTCCAGTCATGATTCTTTATTTCCATATCATCATTATCATCATTCAAATGATAATCCAGAAATTGATTTTTTAAATATATGTTTCAGAAATTGATAATCCATTCAAATGTTTGTATGTTGATCCATTGATTGGTTTTTGCAATTGTTTTATGAGGAGTAATTTCAATGAGCCGGAGGTGTTTGGACCCTGAACCCTGTGCAACGCTACTTATCCACTCTGATTACCAGGATCTAGAAAGGGTGGCCAAATTTTAGGAGCTGGTATTTAGTAATAAACGGCGGTAGTAAGATGCATAATATGTCCTGACCGTTTCTCCTATTTCAACAAGTGTTTTCTGTGTGGTGTCTTATTTGTTTAGATTTACTAATTGTCACCACTGTCTGTAGATGTCGAAATTTTAACTTTTGAGTGTCTCCGTAGATTGCCTTACGTCCATCATCTTCGTAAATTTGCAGATTGCAGGCGATTACTCCAGAATTAATTTTAAGAATTGAGAACTTGCCTAATTGGTAATAGGGGCGGCAAGTCTTGCATTAAGTAGACGAACAAGCAGTCTTTTGGTACTACTTATGTTATACATATTTAACTTGTCACCAACATTCTGATTTTTTATTTAAAAAAATATAAGCTTCCCACCGTATCCACCGTATCTGTAAGCGGGAATGTCAATGTTATTTGTATTTCACTTTTCCAGTAAATTTGATGCTGTCAAGTTGTTTGGATGGGTTTCTGTTTTTCATTGTAGCATCGGTGTTTATGTTAGTCTCATGAATCCCATTTAGTACTGGAAGATGGAGGAATCTGTTGCATTTCCTATGAAAGCTTTCTTATTTCTTCTCATTTCTCACTAACATTGTTGTGTGACGGAACTTGACTTCAGGATGCATGGTCTGAGTTTGGGACTGAAGATATTGATCGAGCAATTGCACTTTCCCTTTTAGAAGAAGAAGAGAAAGAGGAAAATGTGGTTGGTGAGTAATCTTCAAAATTGTGCCTTTTAGATTGTGCAATAGCATATCGATGATCAATCTTCAAAATTGGCTACAGATTTGCTATACTGGGCCTTTCATCACGAAAGCCACATAGGAAGTGCGCCAGAGTTGTTGGAGAGGTAAAGACTCAAACTATATGAACATATTTTTGAAGGCTCTACATGTAATGTGTTATGTATCATAGTTTGCAGGGTAGGTGGCCTGTCCTGATACTGTGCATATATTTCTTTACCTTAAAGTTCTCGTATTACTATGAAGTAGTATAATAATGTTATCTACATGCACCGGTTGGTGTTTGTTAATATTCTGTTCCAGGTTGATTTTGAGCCAAATTTTGATTATTTACAAAAAGAACCATCAGTTTTACCAGCAAGGCTCCCAACTCTTCTATTGAATGGTTCTTATGGAAGTAATTGATTCCAAAACAAAACGCTCTGCAATTATTATCAACGAGGTCATTACTTTCTTTGTTGAGATTATATTTCTTTTTTTTTTCTCCTTTTCCTGGTGCTATTTTAGTTTTCTATTTTTAGAAAGAATTCTGATTCTAATGGTTCAAACTGTAACAGATTCCTTACCAGACCAACAAATCTACTCTAGTGGAGAAAATTGTTGAACTTGTGGAAAATAAGGTATTGTTACAGACTGTATACTGCATTTTGAGGTTATTATGCTTTATCATTGTGTTGTACCCACTAACCCATAATGCATGCTTAGAGAGAAAATTATTGACTATATTTATTTTTTCCTTGGAGTGTATTCTTGTTAATTAGAAGAACAAAAATAAAAACAAAAGTTGGATTACCCAACCACTTGTAATTCCTTCCTCTCTTGGATTCTGTGCATCTGATGACCCTGAAGCAGGTTTGATGCTTTAACTAATTATACCGGTGATCCTGTTCTTGACCATTACTGTTGTACTTGTTTTGATTCTTGTTTAAACATTAGTAACTCAAGGATCCAAACGATTCGATAATATTGAGGATGTGCAAGTCAGAGAACATAAATTTATATGAAACTAAATAGCAACACAAGAATAAATGTGTAAAACCACCTAAGGTGGCAAACAAAAAGGTAGGAATTGAGAAAAAATCACTAAGTTGGAACAATATGAAGGCTTTTATGGAGCTGCGTAGCTTAAGTAGATGAATCTACTTTAAGTAGCCCCATTTTGGACGGGGAGTCAAGGAACTTAACAAGTTGGAACCCATCTTAGAACACAAGACTTCTAACCCATCTTTTATTTTTCATCCTCTAATGTTTTAGTTTTATTTTGTTACTCTAATTTTTAATCTTGTTGAGAGCCAACTAAAAATTTTACTACAGAAAGTCTTTACTGCTACTACAAGGAGTTCTGAAGTTAAGAAGGCATGCCTTAAAACATTTGTTTTTTTACCCCTGCATGAAATGGTATACATAATGAATACCGTTTCACCAAATTACTTCATTGATCTCATTAGTGATTTATTTTTTCATGAGTGGTGCTTCTGAGTGCTTAGTTTGATAGGTGTTGTTTTTGGGGAGTGAGTGAATGGAATTAATTAATGGTAATTATTTTATAAAAATACAATTTTTATTTTTGGTTAGTTACTTCAAATAGTACTTACTTTGTATTCTTTTTGCAGAGGAAGTCCAAGTACAATGAATGAGAGATCATAGAAGTACGAAGAGAATGGGTAAACCACGTGTTGCCGTTATTAATGACATGAATTGGCAGGAGTAGATTGGGGACATGAATTGGAAGGAGTATATTTCGATCAACACTTCGGAAAATGGATGTGGTTTCGATCAACACTTCATTGTTAATTATTTCTTTTAGTTAGTACGATATAAGACTACTTTCATATTAAGTCTTTTGAATTATGTAGTACATTCACTTCTGGTTAACTTATTTTAATTTGAACTTATTAGTTCCGTACTAGCTATCTGTTAAAAAGTTTATTGAGTAATCTAATTACAATTTTATTAAAAGCTAAAAAAAATTTCTATAATTTTATTGAGCAGTATCAGTAACTAGTTTGCTACAAATTAGCCTTCTATAAAGTTGACTCTTCTATGACAGTTTTATTTAGAAAACTGCTAATTTAGTATAAGAAATTGAGTAATTGATGACAGTTTTATGAAGAAACTCTCATCTTAGTCTAAGAAGTTAAGTTTTTAATGACAATTTTTATGGAGAAACTGTCACCTTAGTAAAATAAATTAAGTTATCCATGACCGTTTTTATGGAGAAACTGTCACCCTAAGAAATTAAGTTATCCATGACAGTTTTTATGGAGAAACTGTCACCTTAGTAAAAGAAATTAAGTTATCCATGACCGTTTTTATGGAGAAACTGTCACCTTAATAAAATAAATTAAGTTATTCATGACAGTTTTTATGGAGAAACTGTCACCTTAGTAAAAGAAATTAAGTTATCCATGACAGTTTTTATGGAGAAACTGTCACCTTAGTAAAAGAAATTAAGTTATCCATGACAGTTTTAGTTAGAAATTGTTATTATATATTGTCAACAATGACATGTTTATGAAAAAACTGATACTAATAGTTATGATTCCATGACAGTTTCTTATAAACCTTTTTGTAACAGAGTCTTTAATGACAGTGCAATAATTTTTTAAAACTGTCACATAAGTATTTTGGTGGCAGTTTTGAACTGTCACGGAAGCCCAAATTTGTACTAGTGTAAATTTATTAATCCTTAGTAACTCTAACTTTTCATTATTGTTTAGTTGCGCTGACTTCACCAATTTTCCTCAAGTATTTGTTTGACACAAAAGATATCTCTAAACCCTAATTTATCGAATTTGCTAATCTTCGCCCCTATAACCATCTTCATAGGTACCTCAATCGTCTCTCGTGAAATGACATAATGGTGAATCCAGGTCGTAGTCGTGATCTTGAATCTTCAGAGGAAAGAACCAAGAATAATGAATCAGAGATGACCGTTTCTACAGAGGTGCATTCCAAACTGGATCGTCTTTTTTATAAAGCTGGACAAGCGATATGTGGTATGTGCCTCAAACATCTGAGCATAGTCCGTGAACATGTTCATGCTTGTCTTCAGTGAGCATGGAAGAAAAATGGAGGTGTAATGAGGAAGTTCAACGAAGAAACGCAAAGGATAAAAGACTTGTAGTCCATCATATACAACGTCGAACCGGGAAAACGAAGCTTGTAATTGAAAAAAAAGACCCGGTTCGAGTTGATGTCGTGATTCTGGATTCAGATGCTGATGAAACTCTCTTTGAAGAAAATTCTCAAGAAGATGTTGAAGCAGACTTTGAGAAGAAACCAAACAATCGTGAGGATGATAACTCCGCAGGGGATTGCAATCGATCTGATTCCTAAGTCTCTGACTATTATGTTTCTTTGTTATTTGAACCCTTTTGTTTTATTCTAGAGAGATATTAAACTTTTTGATTATCGTCTATTTGGTTTGGTTTTGAATGGTTTAATTTTGAATGATTGGATATTTGGTAGGTATGCTTGTAAGGATTTTATTCTGGATCAACAAGGATTTTTTTGATTTTAATAAAATTGAAATATGATTACTGAATGGAAATTTGATACTGAATGCAAATTTCTTGCATGCGTTTTGGAGGAATTGAAATTACAACTAAACTAAATAAATATCCCTGGATGTTTCAGGCGGAAAATGTCTTGAACCACTTCTCATGTATTGTCGTTTCTACCAATTTTCCATCTTCATTAATTAACTTGTAATATCTACCAATAGTAGATTTAGCAATCATGAATGGTCATTTCCAGTCAGAGCTTGTCTTATAGTGACAGTTGCGTCTTGCTTCTTTCATAACCCAGTCTCCTACTTGAAAAACATTAACTCTCACTGGCTTAGCTTTGAATATGTGTTATTGGTAATACCTTTCTTTCATCTCTTTGCTAGCACCTGCATTCCATGCGTATGGACGTGTAGGGATTTTCTTAGGGTGATTTTGTGGCACGTTTTGATATTCCTGTAGTGTTATAGGAAATATCCATGATGCTCCTTGCCATGATTAGACATCAGATGAGTGATGAAAGACTCAATACGATGTTGGACTTGAAGAGGAGTTTGTTTTATCCACTCAGCAAAATACTGAAGAGGTGATGTTATCCATTCATAACGCGTGACTAAAGCAGAGTTGAGTTTTCCAGCAAACTCAAGTCCCAAGTCACAGGAGGTGTGAGGAACATTGAGTGGTAGAGAGATGAGTTCAGTAAGCTTTACTTGAGTAAGATACCTCTCCACATACGATGTTACACTTTCCCCTGGCTCCTGCTTCATAGTCGCTAAGTCTTGATATTCTTTAAAATACATAAGAGGATCGTCTCTCCTGATCTTCTGGTAAGGTGCAGAGCTGTCTGCTTGAGGTGGATTCAACAATGAAAGTATCTTGGTAGCTACAATACTGTTATTGTGCAGCCATGGACGTCCCAGGATCATGGCATAACCTAAATCTTCCTTTGTTATGTAAAATTTGACTATAGTACATGCAGACCCCATTTGAATTTTAATATCAATATAACCCTAGACATTCACAGGCTTTCCTTCAGGGTCTTGAATGATGGTAGGCGCATGAAAAACTTCACTACGTGTGATCCCCACGGCTCTGAGTGACTTGATAAGGATAATGTTGATTGTAGTGCATCGATTAGGGTTCTCTTAAACTTGGTGTTCCTGAGGCTAGTGGCAGTAAGGATTCTCCAGTCATACTTTTCTCTATCTTTGCCCATCTGTGCAGGTTTAATGTGCACTTTTCTTTCACTGAGTGGAGGTAGTCTTCTTCCATACATGATGTGATTGAGAGAAGTGAACAAGTCGTTGCCTTGCGCCTTTGATAGGTATAAAAGTTCACATACACGCTCCATCAAAGATTGAACCACTTGGTTAATGGGATCCTTAAACATGGTAAGATGCCTGATATAGGGAGAGGATTCTTATGTACTCCTTCATTCCCCAAGTCCAGTTCTCCCGACTCAATCTTCTCTTTGAATATCCATTTCAAGATATTGCAATCACTTGTAGGGTGATTGATAAATCTGTGGAAGTGACAATACTTAGGATTTGCCATTTCTTGCTTTGTTGGTGGACGTCGGATATGAGGTAGGTTGATTGCACCATCCTAAATTCAAACTTCTAAAAGCTCGATCACTTCTTTAATTGAAAAAGGGAAATCCGTGGATGCTAGGGTTTCCCTTGGTTGTTGTTGTTGACATTGAGACGATGGTGGAACTGAAGCTGTTTGATTAGCTCTTCGAGGTGGTCGACCTGCTTGTGGTGCTTGAGTTGCACGCTTGGGTTGTGGTTGCGATGTTGTAGCTTTCTCTTACTTCCTTCAGTCACAACACCTATAGACGGCTGCATGTTGAATTGCCTTTGAGGAAGTCGTCGACTTCTGTGAGTCTCATGTACTTATTCATTCTTAACATGAGGCCTTGTCATTTCTAGCAAAGCAGGTGCAGCAGTAGAAGATCTCTTGGCAGCCTCATGTAACTCAAACAATGTTTGCAAGTAAAAATTCTCTAACAAAGAACCATAGACTGGTATCATTCCATTAATGCAGATTTCCACCAATTGAAGTTCAGTCATATTTGGGTCATGGAAGTCTAGTGCTTGAACTCTAAACCGCTTCACATAATCATTGGGATGTTCATTCGACCGCTGATGATAATGTGACTTGTTCAGATACAAAGAAATATTTCATGTAGAATGTATTAACCATCTCACACCAGTTGGAGATATTGTTAGGAGCAAGGTTGTTGTACCACATATAAGCTCTTCCAATGAGAGATTTAGAAAACTCTCTTAGACGCAATACATGGTTGTACTCATGTTCCCCTAATGCTTCCAGAAATCCTAAAATATGTTCACAAGCATTTCATGTTCCATCATACAGTGAGAATGGAGGATATGAATATACCTTAGGGAAAGGGATCCTCTGCATCTCAGACGGGTATGGAGGTTGGTGTTGACGCATATCAGATGAACTCTCCTTTCTGCAACTGTGGAGAAGCCGCTCTAAGTCTTCACGAGTAACAAAGTTAGGCTGATGGCTTCTTTCTAGCACTGGATTTGGGAGAATACGAATTTCATCTTCGTCTTGAGCGTGACCCCTTGATGTGTTAGCATCAGCAGTTGCTTCAGAATTATTTCGAGTATGCTCTTTTGGTGTCAACTTCTCTGTAAGGGGTCTTGAGAAAGGTGAGGACCTCCTTCTGTGTTGCAGTCATTTCTGTTTGAGTGCATCAAATCGACAATGGTAGGAGGAGTTTTCTCATCCCTTACTTTTTCAGTGTGCTTCTCAGAGGGAGGAGGAGTATTATTTTCGACATTGGTAGCTTGAGGAGTGCTATGTGGAGTACCAGTACTGGTACTAGCAGAATTTACATTAGGATTAGTCTCTGATCCTGATCTGAGACCAACCATCTTTGAAACTGATAAAATTTAAAAATTTGATAATCTGAGAAATTGAGGAATGCAACTGAGAGATTAATGTCCCACTGTGGTCGCCAAAATATTTGTAGGGAAAACAAATTGAAGGGTAATTTAGGGGAAAAAATGGGGTGAACAGGTGATAATTCTTCAATCCTTAAACATTTGTACTGTTGAAGTAGTTTATTTAGATTCGAGATCAATCTGTAAAATCCTGTAAAAACCAAGCAATGGCCGTTCCAGTCTTGCTTTAGTCACAAAATGAGAAGGAGAAGGGTTGGTATTAGGGAGGAAAACGAGAACAAAATAAGGTCAGAGTATCAGACTTTGTTGGATGTAATTGGTGTTAATAGATATGAACAATTCTTTTGTATGAGAGAAGGTTGATCTACTTGAATTGTTCTGTATTAGACTTGTTCAGTTGTAAACTTGTTGTCGTGTCCCAACTTGAAAACTTGTATTTGTTTAATAGATTGATTATCTAATTATATCATAGCCATTGTAACCACTAGACCTCTTTTCTAGAAGAAACTGTCAATGGTTGAGTAATGTTGAAGTGGAGAAGGTGGAGAAGTTGTTGACAACTGCACTCCACTTTAATTGCGGTTGAATAGTTGGTTACTAAATTTACCACTCCTCTACTCAACTGCTATCGATCTTTCCAGAGTTTCTCTTTAATGGGTGCAATGCTGCACCACATGTCGTAGACCACCATACCAGTACCCTAATGAATAACCCCCCATTTGTGACATTTGATGTATCGTGTAATATTGTAGTATTAAACACTACTGATGTTGGGTCGATTGAGACTTGCTCAATGGGTCTCTTGACTAGAGACTTGTCTTGCTTGACTAGCTGATGAGTCTAGCAGACTAAAATAAATATGTCTTGCTTGACTAGATGAGGAGTCTAGTAGACTAGAAATATGACTTGATTGACTAGCTGAGGAGTCTAGTAAACTATAATAAAATAAATACCTATTTATTTATACGTAAGCAGCAGCGTGTCCATCTTAATCAATTTTGTATTGACAATCAGTCTGGAGAAACAAAACCTACGGAATTAACGATTCTTCTCAGAGAATCAATTTTCTTCTTCATACACTATCACACTGATATTTTCTCAACCTTCTTTGCTTCCCTCCCCTAAGACCTACCCTAATCCTTTCCATCTTTGTAATCGAAGCAGGAAGTGAACGGCCATTTCTTGGTTTAGGCTCGTCATGTTCGAGCTTGATCTCTCGAACCTACCTGAAAGTACCATTTTGCAGTACATTTGTTTTCACCCTAAAACACTTAGTCACTTAACATCAGGAATTAGGTTTAACCATGAAAACCAGACATCCAGATGAAAATTCTATTATGTTTCTCATACAGTGTCTTGTAACTTAAATTTTCTAACGACGAGATTGACAAAAAAAAGAAAAGGTTTCTTCATGAATACTTCCACCTGGTTTAAATATTTAACGAGTGTCTATATGTATTTATTAAACCAAAACAAAAGTAAAGATTCACTTAATGTTCACCAAAAATATTGGGACGAATAGACTCCATCATATCAAGTCGGAAGGCGCCATAACCACTAATCCCAATATGTGATGTCTTAGCTCCAGCGATGCTACATCAATTCCTCTGCTCTTTCCAATCTTTCACCATCAGTTTTATTAGCTTATCTAGTCACGCCCTGATGCTGACATCTGATGCTCTTTTTGCTCCAATTTTTGTTGATTTCGGTGTAGACATATTGATACTAACTGCCAAAGTTGCTGCTAGTTTTCGTTGTTTCTTCCTCCAATTTTCAAGGTCACTTCTATCTATTGTCGTCACCCCCACTATCACTTGGCATTGCAAACTAATCCTTGAACACAGTTTTTGCTGCTTACTAGAGAGCCTGATACATCTAAAACCCAAATTAGTGTCAAGGACATTTCCTAGAAGAGACAAATCTAAGTAGTTATTCTTGAATTTAAACTTCAGATATTTTCTATACGTATTGTCACCATCTATGCTTACTACAAAATATTATTGTTCTGCACTGAGCAGGTGACATAATGTTGATGTTGGGTTTTTTCCAAAGCTGAAAATTATAAATTTGTTTCTGTCCCTTACCAAAATTTAAAATATATGATTGTATTTTTGATCCCGTATCAGAAACATCTAAGATAGTCTGTATATCTATTTTGGTTTTGCAAGGAAAACTGATAATATAGATTCTTTTAATAGCAATAGGGGTTCTACACTGATCCATGTATCTCTTTTTTTTCTTTTTCTTTTTTCTCTTATGTATGTGTGTGTATGCATACGTGCGTGCTAAAGCTTCACCAAGCCGAACTCGCAATATTCTGTATATATGAATAAATATTTATATTCACTGAATTCTTAATACCTATTTTTGTATTGAATGTCCATTAATTACTGGGATCTTAGAATATTACTAATGCTTGATGTGACTCTTCCCATATGTTTTATGGCTATATAGAACATACATTCAAAACATGCTCTTGTTCCACTTTATTCCTTGAACTTGTTGTCGAATAAATATCAAGCAAATGAATTGTATACTAGTATAGAGCAATTTGAACTTATTTCGAGTACAATAATTCTACATATGAATTCTTTGACATCAAGTACCAAAAAAAAAATGGTCGCACCATCGATGGCTTAATATGAATGTAAATTTTGTTAAAACATTAGTGTGTGTTCCACCAAGTATATGGCATGACGCGTGTGCAAGGTGCCAATGGCAACAAACACCGCTATACGTGAATATCGACATCATTGCCTTTCCAACGCTTGCATCTCATCACCGGTGCATATTGCTCAAGCATCATTGCCTCTCCAGCGCTGGCACTTCATCGTTGGTGCATATTATAGCAGCATCATTACCTCTCCAACGATGGTACTTCCTTGTTGGTGCATATAACACCATCATCATTGCTTCTCCAGCGTTATTATTTTGTCATTAGAGTGTATTGCACCAGCGTCATCTTCTCCAGCACTAGCCTCTATCATTGGCACATATAAGCTAACACCATTTCCTCCCAGCACTGGCATCCTCTTATGTGTTTCCTTTGCTCGATGCATTGTGCACATCCGTTGGTGCTTGGATCACTCTTTTTTATGATGTGTGTAATTAGTACTCAAATTTGATGCTCAAGCTACGAATATTCAATAATTAAGTATTTGAACTAGATAATTAATATTTGGAATTATGAATAAGCAAAGACGAACCGATGCACAAGCTTACATCATGGCACCATCTCTCACAGAGAGATTCCATGGTATTCGATCTCTCACATAGTAGTGATGTTAGCTTATATTACTCACAGAAAGATGCTATGAACTTCTATTTTTAATATATCATGAGCATGTATCACTCACATAGTGATACTAAGGGTTTGCATCACTCTCAAAGTGATGATGCCATTATCTTACATCAACTATGAAGTAACGCCAATACTCCGCAGAATCACAGAATTGATGGTAATGATGGAAATAGTCATTTATCTGTCGAAAAGAGTAACATGGTGATGTTCATGCATCACTATCAACTTCTACGACTCTTGGGCATCAATATCAAGCTTTTATTTGGCATAACTCACTCCTTCATGGACATTTATCACCGTGTATTGATAAAGTGCTATGTTGATAAAGAATACCTGACTCACTCAACTACCAACGTTTGGCATCAATCACTAGAACTGGCATTACTACGACAATTTATTCCCTCGGCTGGAATCTTTTGAGATCAACGCTCATTAGCACTAATAGTTTACTATATTCGACATATCAAGTTCACCAAGTCTTACGAGACTCAACAATCTAGTAAAATCATCGTTGTGTCTAGTTAAGCCATTCTCATATGAATTCTTAGCTCAAACACCTGGCTAGGTGTTCTCTTACAGATGATTTAATCGACACAAAAGTAGTAGTACTTAGCTCTACTAATTAATTTATCACGATACATCAAATATGTCACATGGAGGGATGTTCATTAGGGATTCGGTCTGGCGGTCTATAACAAGCAGTGTAGCAATACACCTACGATGTAAAATAACTAATTTGTGTAAATAGTTAAAGGAGTGAAGGGAGTAATGGACGTGTAACTTCTAGTCTTCCCTAATATTCTGGACACGATTTCACCATGTTTTCCACAATATCCACTCTTCTATGAATACTACGACTTACGATATCAGTGTGTTCTACTACTAGTATAAATAAGCAACTCAACCTATTCATGAAGGCATCTCAGAATTACACAGACAAATCTAATCCTTCACATAGTAGTTCAACCACACCACATTGCAAAACACATCATACTCTAATTTCGATACTTTATTTGATTCCTTTCCTAAGATTAACCCTTTCTTTTCCTTTTGTGACCTAAGCAACACTAGAACGGATATTTTTTGGTTTAGGCGAGTCTTGTACCGTTTTGATTTTTCACTTTATTTGTTTTTACACTAAAATAAGGGTATATATATGTGAAAAGCCACCTTAGAATTGGAATCCCACCTATCTAGTTGAACAGGTAAAATCCAGAATTCAACCTTTATAACTTGGACAAAAAGAGTAAGATTTTAAACTTATGTGATACTCTATAACTAGTAGATCCACTAATATGTTTGTGAGACCCCGTGACTTCAGATCATGGTTTTCGAACCCAGAACCAAACTCGTATGATGTTGGGTGCATATACCTAATTTTGAATATTTATAACTAAATCTAAAGTTAATAAATAAGATGACTAGCTCTTATCTCTATGGGTGGTTAGAAATAAGAGATGTTTTAAAATCTATCCCTAATGAATATATCAGGTGTTCTTTAGTAGTTGTATAATTTTTTCCTAAATGTCACGTGTGGTTGGATACACAGATATATTCTCTCTCTTACTTCAAGTTTAGTATATATCTATAATTTTATTTATTTATTCTTTTCCAAAAACCCTAAAAAATATATCCTAACGGTCACTTTTATCTTTCTATTTCTCTCTCTGATACTTTGTTTCACAAAACTTAGTTATCACTTTCAATCTTTGTTCTCTTCCTCTTGAATTTATCCACATAAGAATACAAAAATAAAAACATCATTATTGGAAAAAGAATAGTGTTGTACTATCAAGGTTTTACATCAAGATTTTTGAAAAACTTTTGAGATAGGGATTTTTCTCCTTAATACTAAAAATTGAACTATTTTAGCATTATTTTGTTTTATTATTATCAATGCATAGTTTTAAATAATTCTTATCATCTCCATCTTGGTATATTTTATGTTGTTGATTTCTTCTTTTAAAACTTGTCACCTGATTGTCATTTTATGATTTTGTGTTATGTTAAACTTCCAAGCACTTTGGATCTCAAATTAATACTCCCTCCGTTTTAGGAAAAGAGTTACTTTCTCTTTAAATTTTTGTTCTAACAAAAGAGTTACTTTCATTTTCAACATAACAAACTTTCAAAACTACCCTTGTTATTCTAAGAAATGTTATTATTCTCGTTATAAAGATATATGTAGTATTAAACTTTTTATTAGGATAAATCTGGAAATAAATTAAAAAAATTATTCTCTCTCATCTTGCCTTAACAATTGTGCAAATAAAAAAAGTAACTCTTTTTTTAAAACGGAGGGAATATAATATTTATTTTTTTTAAAATAAATAAAATAAAATAAATTTTTATCCCTGCAACAACTGATTTTTTTGTGTTTTCGACTTATTCTGGTATCAATACTGCATTTTGATATATGATTTTAATCTCTACACGGTCTACAAGTACCAGTACACCTTGTCTTGCACCTATGTGTATCTACCTACCTGATTTCATTTTACATTTGACCTTTAAAATTTCAAAATAACTGAGATGTTACTTTCCATGGAGAATCTTCTTTTATGGCCCTTGTTTTACTCCATTAATTTTATTTTTCATGAATCCAATTAATCGGGTGGATTTCAAAACAACTAAAGCTTTATTTGGTCCATGATCCATGTCTTCTTAAAAAGGAAAAGTTATTTATTTTGTCCTTTTGTTCAAACTAATTTACTAGCATGTGTCCATTCTCTCTAAATGTTTTCAAAAGATTAATGTTAATTTTTCTAACTTTCATTTTTACTACTTCATTGGATTGTCACATCACGAAGGGGATAACTTTCCATTAAATCTTCTTTAGAATATTGTTTTCTATAATCTTATACACTAGGAGTATAGATGTACTTTCCTGTTTGTAAAAGAATTATACGAGAGTTTAGAAACGAAAGGTACAAGTACTTGCATAGACCATCCAATTTTCCCTGATTTGTCCACATAGTATTTTAATCTTCCCAGTCTTCTGCCTTGTTCCTTCTCATACCAAAAGGAAAACAAAATTCAAGTAATTTTACTTTTTGCTTTCCAATAAGTTAAAGAGTTCTTTTTGAAAATACTTGTATCTCTCCAATACAGTCATTTTTGCCTTTTCTTTTTCTTTCCTAGTTTGCACTGTATTTTTGAAAATAAATTATATACACCTGTTTAACAATTTGATGCACGGTAGATATTTTTTGCGTTGTCGATTTAGATCGGCGTACCTACTATGTTATCATTATAATTTAAAATGCATTGCTATTATACAAATTATGTAAACGCATATTATTGAGTTTTAGTTTGTGAATGAGATTTTATTAAAATAGTAAGTGGAAAGAATAAAAAAAAAAATTGTTGAACGGTCAGAAAGTCCAGGACTGTTGGTATTTCTCGAGAGACGTTTCTTTGGAAACGGTTGGATGGTATCCGGAATAACTCTGACAACAAGATTAAAAATCTAAAATTTAAGATTGAAAATTTTGATTAAAAAATGGTTAATTATTTACGGTCGAGAATGACGTAAGTATCATTGTGAATTTTTATGCATGGTTTTAATTACTGTGTGCATATATTTGATTTTCGATGCATTCTATTATTTTTGAAACTTCCTACTGGGATGTGGTGTGCTCACCCATTTCTTTCATCCCTTTTCACAGAAAATGAAGACTAGCCGTAAAAGAAACTATAATATATCACGGGGATTTAGGTATTGCGTTTTGAATTAAATCGAGGTGTTGTTTTGTTTCAATTGTGTATTTTTAATTAAACAATTATTTTAAAGTTTTGTAATTTTAAAAGTGATATTACATTTCGTTTAATAAAAATTTATTTGCATTTGACTTTAAGATTTTTATTTATAAAAATATTTTAGAACAAAAAATTCCGGTCCTACAGGAGTGGCGGTTCAGATATTTGGATTTGCTAGCTGGATCGGATCCGACCCATAAAGCCGAATCCGGATTCGTTGGAAGTCCAAAAATTCAGATTGTCCCCTATCACACTCATGCAAGAATTATTTTCAAACCAAGTACCAAAAAACATAAATGGTGGAGGTTTAATTTTTTTCCCCGTCACCTGTAGCTAACATGATTGGTGAGTGGTATGATCTAACTGGAGGAAGATAATTTAAGGTAGCATCATGGGATGTAATATTCCAACAAGAATTAGTTAAAGCCTTGTGTCCAACCTCTACTATTGAAGGAGCCTGTTTTGGGGGTCTACTCAAAAAATCTGTGTTCTACTTTTGGATTCTACTAACTAGGCTGGTGGGATATGGTGTGTCCTAGGGATCCTAAGTTACCAGGTTACTCTTGATTAATTTCAATCACATAAAGCCATTTTACCAATTAGAAAACCTAATCTAATTCTAAAATAAATCGGGATTGAAATTATTCACTTTTGTTTGTGTTTCACTGAAACCAGGACTGAAACCATAAATATTATGTTGTTGTTTTTATAGCTATGGACTAAAATTCGGCTAGAAAAAAAAATCCAAACTCGAGCAGAATTTTATGTTGTTCTTCATTTTATAAATCACAAATTGAAATTTGGATGAAAAAAATACCCCAGTTGAATCTTACCATGATCTTCGAAAAACACATGGTTCATCTGGCAAAACAAAAATGCCAACATAAACGAACCATGTGTTGTCCTTTATTTTGTAATCAAAAATTGAAATTCGGGTGGGAAAAAACAAAACCCTAGACGAACCTTATCGTGTACTTCGTATACTAGGTTCAACTAGTAAAAAAAAAGTTGACCTAGCCAAACCTTGTTTTATTCCTCATTTTGTAGTTATAGATAGAAATTTGTATTATAAAAAAAGTAAAAAAAAAAAAAAGAACTAGCCGAACTTTAGTGTGTTCGAAGAACAACACAAGGTTCGGCTACCAAATAAATTTTTCAACCTAACTAAACCTTTTATTGATCTTTATTTTGTAATAAGATTAAAATTTGGTTGTGAGACAAACCAAATCCCTAATACCATGTTAAATTCATCTTAATCTAATATAAATATTAGCATTCAAATTAATCAACTAATATCTAATTAACCACTATTAATATAAAAAGATTTCTTGCCATCAAAAAATAATAATATGAGACTTTTAGTTTTACTCCTATTTTAGGATGGAAACAAATGTACTGCAGAAATAGTACTTTCAAGTAGGTTCGAGATATCAAGCTCGAGCAGGACGAGCCTAAGCCAATAAATGGTCGTTCATGTTGAAGCACAAAGGTGGAGAAGATTGGGTTGGTCTTAGGGGAGGGAAGCAAAGAAGGTTGATAAAATATCAGTGTGACGAGTAATTGTAATGTGTGATAAATAATGGATTATATCTAGGATGAATCGTTAATTCTGTATATCTTGTATCTTAGTTTTCTCTTGTCCTTGTTTTGAATAGACGAAGCCATCTATTTATATTTCTATGAAGACACACCGATTTTTCGTAAGTGGTGGAAGTTAGAGAAGTAGTGCAGGAGTAACGATTGCGAAGATTGTGGTGGACTCATGTCCGAAAAGCAAGGAAGACTTGTATGACCACTACTCATCGTGATCTCAAATGCTCTTGTAACTGTCTCATTACTTGTTACCTTCTCGTTCGTGGATGTGTTTCCACAACGCACGATTGTTGTAGACCGCCAGACCAATACCCCAATTAGAATCCCCCCATTGTTGTATTTGATATCTCGTAGAATGATAGTGGAGCCGTAAACCACTACTGTTTTAATTAGGTCAAGTCAAGTAGAGTCAAATGACCTGCTAAGCCAGTGTGGCAAGTTGCACAACTTACTAAATTGGTAATTAGACTGATCAATCTCGAGTCTGATAAGTTTAGTGGTTATGTACTAACTTTGGAATAACATGGTTGTTTTAATACCATAAATCAGCTTAGAAGTAGCAAGGCTAGTGTCGGCTTCTTAGCGTAAATGGTAATGCATGGTTAAAGGAAGCAGCTAGCAAGGCTAATGCTAACTCCTTAGTATAAATATGCTATTGTGCTAGCGTTTTAGGGACAAGGCCAATGTGCTGGCTTCTAGCAAAGAAGTTATATTTTAGCCGCAAAGGCTAAGACGCTACTAGTCAAGAAGGCTAGTGTTTTTAGCGCAAAAGGCTAGGACGTTACTTGGCCAAAGAGGCTAGCGCTATTAGCGCTAAGGGTAGTACGCTACTTGGCCAAGGAAGCTAGTGTTCTTGTGCTAAGGCTAGGATGCTACTAGTCGAAGAAACTTGCGCTAAGACACTATAAGAAATTGCGTCAAAGGTCAAGGAAGTTAGGGCCAAATATCAAAGAATTTAGCGCCAAAGATCAAGGAAGCTAGCGCCAAAAGTCAAGGAAGCTAGTGCCTTTAGCGCTCTAACACGCTGCTAAGCCAGGGAAGCTAGCGCCAACGCGCTAGGTCTAGGACGGTGCTTAGCCAAGAAAGCTAGCGCCAATCCGCTGATTAGCTAGGAAGCTATCGCTTCTAACGTAGATGCGATGGGCGCTGCTCTAGTGGGGATGATGCTAGGATGATGCTAGTGTAAGAAAAGACTAGGGCTAGCCTATCTCATAGGCATAGTGCACCTTTGGAGGCGCTGCTCTTTGTTTGTGGCTCTTCCAAGAGGAATGACGCATAATTTATGGTTTGTTCTTGAGCAAAGCACTAAAGTGGCATATTTTAAGCTCAGGACAACAATTTGTAATGTGTTCTTTGTGAATAACATATTAAGCTAAAATGTATTTGGGGATTAAACATTAGTGATAGACACATTTTTGTGTCTAAATTGTGCTTAATTCTCTGTATTACTAGTGCTCGATTGTGTACTTATTGTGTGTTTTTATGTATTTTTGGGAAATAAATATTTGTGGAAAAATCGGCTCAAAAAGTGATAAAGGCACCCGGAAAAATAACTAAAGGCACCCAAGGATAACCTCTAAAGGGACCCCATCTTTGGATAGGGGGCATCCACTTTTAATTCAAATTTTCGATTTTGGCGGGAACGAATATGCTCAATGCGTGAAGGTTTACTGAATTTAGAAAACCAAATTTTTTTTTGGTTTTTAAGAGTTTCAAAGCTATCCAACTTGAAGCAGTATTTATAAGAGGACCAACAAACGTCAAATACAAGGATTTCACGCGTAAAACAAGCTGGTAAATCCTTGTTTCATTCGGAAAAAGTTTGGATATCAAAGTAAAGATAAATACGATTTCGAGTTGGTTTTGGAGAGATTTCGGAGTCCTTATCGATTAAGGATAAGTTATTAGGGTTTTCTGAGCCTATAGATAGCAAAGAGAACAACAAAAATCGCATGGGGGAGGCTCGGAAAGAAAACAGAAGAAAACTGTTTCTACTGCTGCTGAAGACGTGAAGAACAGTGAATAGGCGACGATTTCTTCAACCCATCTGCAACAGATATTTTCGTCTTTGCAACATTTATCTTCAACTGCAACGGTTTCTTCAACCCATCTGAAACGGATATCTTAGCATCTGCAACGTTTATCTTCAGCTGAAAACATTTTTCTTTTGTAACAGTGAGAACAGTGGTTTGCAACGCCGTTATACCGTTGTGAACCATCTGTTTTATTATTTTTCATTTTTAAACACTTTTTGAGTTATATACCAATATTTTGAGGGTGTTTTGAGCAAGATGAGCTAAACCCCATCACTAAGGCAAGGAGGAAGCAATTTTTCCATGATTAATTGGTAATTTTTAATAATTCTTTTATGACTTTTGCATTTATTTTTAATTGAAATTATGAATTTTCTTAATTGATTGTAATTTTATTTGATGGTTTACGCTGTCACCTAGAGCTTTTGATGAGCCATGCGATTTACAATTGATATTTTAAAAATCTACCTTCGAAAAAAATTAGAGTCACTTATTTGAGCTAGAATTATTTTAAATTATTATTTTTGGAACCAATTAAAAGTGGTTAATGGTAAAATCCATTACCTCAGTATTTGTGAATATTATTGTCATATTTTGTGTATATTTTCTAGTTTAAAATAAGTTTTTAAATCTAAAATCAATCCTTACAAGTTCGAGAGTTTAAAACCTATTTTACCACTATTCTAAAACACATCAATTAGTTACTCCCATATTTGATAGATGTTATTGGAACATCGATGCGCATTAAAGGAAAGTTCAAAGAATTCACCAGTGGAATTTATACGACTTGAGACTAGTTCGATATGGCGTAAATATTGTGAATATTGAGGAGTCTACAAGGCCAATTTAGAATGCATGTAGTTGTTTGTAGAGATTGTAATCTTAACTCGCTTGCGGAATATATAAATATAAATATAGTATTTCGTGTTTTGTTATAAAGCTAGGAATATGCGCATAAATGTGCACATATATTTTTGCATTCATGTTGCTATGCATACGGTAATTTTATAATTCTATCCCTTCTCAAAAACTCACCATCTACATTAAGTCTCCTTCTTAGTAAGGAAATGTAACGTTGCACAGTAAGCACTAGATGGTGACAATGTGATTATAACAATTATATATGCATAATCGAAATTTTAAGGAAAGTATAAGAAGATGTACTTAGCTTCTCTGAGGTTGAGATGTGCGCCCCTTAGCACTAACCCTAGCTAAGGTTAATAGATGCCCAAGTTCTTGTCAAGAATGTTAGTTTGTCCGTGAGTAGAGAGAGGTGTGGCCGGCGCTGGGTGTTCTTTTCTTTTTTTTTAGTTTCCTAATCCAACAAGGATTTCCAAACCTAGCTGTATATATATATACTCTGTCCTTTGGTGTATTTCCTTTTATTCATTATTTGTTCGTTGGTGGAAGGATGCATATTTTTTTAGCACACGTTAGCAAGGGTTGTTCTTGACAACAAGCATTAGCTAGGTATTCATCCAGGCTGCGGCGTCAGTTTATATTTGGCAAAGGTAAGTATATTTTCCCCTCTTATTCTCTTCTTCTTCTTCGTGCGGTGAACAAGAATAAAATATTCTTCTTTGATTTGTTTCACCTGTAGCTCTCATTTCTTCCTCGAGCACTCTTTAACTGAGAGGAGCATAATCTCATCTCGCCACCTCGGGTACACCTTATCAAAGGAGAACAACTTTCTCGAGGACCTACCTCGACTAGGGTTTGTAACTTATTCCTGAGTACACATCTTATCACTGTGAGGTAAGTGTTGTGAACTTGTTTCTTTGATGTCATTTTTTTTACATTGATTGATTTCACCATCCTCCTGTAAACCTAAATTTTACATGTGAAACATCAACAAGAATTGTTTTTCATCTTTGCTAACCATCAACTTAGAAAAATTTCTATTTCGATTCTCTTTTGATGTAGAAAGAACTTGAACCCATTGTAGGTGACTAATAAGCATGATAATGATGCTGGCATGTCTTCTAGTCAGAACGTAGGAGAAGTTTCTGATACTGTATTTCTTGAAAGTGTACCTCATACTCGTGACAGGTTCTTTGAACATATTTCTGAAGAAGTCAACATACCCCCTGGTTTTATTGGTAGCTTTATGCCTAACTCTGACAAGTATGATATTCCTCAGAGAGTTTCTCTTAAAACTGTTCCAAAACTTTGTTTGCAAAGGGGAGATTATGTATCTTCTTTTGTTGAGTTTAAGACACACCAAGTTCCCATGAAAAAATAGGTAAGCTGGTGTAAAGCAATGTTGAATGATTCTTCAGTGGTTAAGGTTTTAAGAGATGCACGAATACTTCATGTTGTAAGAATTTCTGAGCACTTACGGGTTTTCAAGGATGTTGAAAATCTTTTAAATTTTGCTTCGTGTTAGTGTGAACCAACCCATTCTGCTATATGTGCCTGGGTGAACTAAAAATTACTCTGAAGATGTAGTTAGTTTGTTACAGCTCTCGGTTTCTGGGACTCTTCATGTTGAAAATTATGTTGAAGAGAAGCAGATGATCACGGCTTTAGGGAGAAAGATAGAAGAACTTCAACAAGGGGTTGTTCGATGTGATCCAAACTATGTGAGGTGGATTGATTACTAGTGGAATGGTGAGACCAGTGCTAACGGTCTTGTTATTATTGTGATCCTCTGAACATAGCAGCATTTCTGACACTCTGGTTGTCAATGGATTTGTTTGAAGATTTCCATGTCAGCGGATTTGAAGCTCTCAGTTGTTCCATTAGATGTAGCGCTTGCTGATGGTTAATGCCTCCCTCTCGGTAAATTATTTCTTGGTTATTTGTACTCTCATTTAGACTCGTTGGCTCGCGATATGAAAACTTCTAATGGGTTTATGAAGATCGATTCTTCTGTTCATACTGTATTTCTTTAAGCATGGTTTTGGGAGCATTTCTCAAGATATACGCCTTTGAAAAAAACCTCTGCATCTGAATGAAGATATTGAGTATGCAAGGATTTGTCGTTCGCATAAGAGAAATCTTACCTCTGTAAAGTTAGTTAATTTGATATATGCCTTAGATGAGATTAACTTCATGCCTTTGGATTCCGAGCATGAACACATATTTCCATCGGCTACTTCTGCTAAAGCGGTTGAGATGGTTCTCTGGTCAGGACCAAAGAAGAAGAATAATGATTTTTCTCCTGGTCAGAACGTATTTATGAATAGCTCTATTCCGGGTTACATTCTTCCTTCAGAAGGTTATTTAGTGCAGGCATACAATATTGATTATGCGGCTCGTCAGATGAGTTTTGACCAGGAAGTGCCTCATGGTCATGGTGCAGCCCAATCTGTTAGAGAGTTGAAGGAGAGTCTGGATATTTGTCGTGTTAAGGGAATAAGCATTCGTTTCTTTCGTCGAGGTAGGAAGCCTCAGATATCAGCCATACACACATTTGTAGAATAAAGAGAGGGATCATTTTAAGAAATTCATCGCGGAACCTCTAGTAACGATAAGTGACGCCCCTTCCAAGAAAGACAAAACTTGCAATTCTAAGTTCAAAATATCAAATGAAGCCGAGCAGAAGCTCATTATTGATGCAGCTCAGCAGGTAATGATCCTTTCTTTAACTTTTTAGTCTCAAAATATGGCTATCATAAAACTTTATTTTTTTCAGCAGATGCGTGTTGTTCGTCCTCGAGTGGGTTTTATTTCTGCTGTTGTTGATAGTCCCAGCCTGTAAGGCAAGGACCACAGATGATTCTTCCTAAAATAAAAATTGGTCCTCGTAAAAATGTAAGTCTTCCACTCGTCATTCTTGATACATCTATGTTTTCAAATTATAATATGCTTTATCATCTTGTTGTAGCATGTGAGTACAAATGTTTGTATTGACTCCATTGATGCTCCTGAGGCTACAGGAGACACCACGAGTATGGAGGAGGAACACGGGTTTGGGGATAAGGAGTTTGAAGAAACATCTCGTACAGAAGAAATTCATGAAGAGTCTGAATCCGATACCGTTGATGATGAAGTAAACAATAAAGGTGAAATAGTATTGGACTCTTCTGCTAACTTAGATTCTCCTCGAGTAAGTTTTAATCTCTTTATTACTATAATATACCATATGAACTCTTCAAATTTCTCACATGAATATGACTATGCTTGAATTTTGCAAAGTATTCATATATTTTCGTCTTTAGAAAATTTCAGAAGTATAATGCTTGGGAAAAACGTTATAGAATCTTCATACGACCTCCGTTTGGATGATTGACCCCTCTATCTTTATTAGAAAATAATTTCCTACGTCCTTGAATGGAAAAATGTAGGTTTTGATCTTGTTTAGGGTTCTAAAACGACCCAACAATAGAATTCAGAAAGTATCCAGGAAAATTCTGACATTTTTCAGACCGGACACTGCTTACTGTTTTTGTCAAAACTCCTAGCTCGTTTATCCGATTAATGCACCTTTTTAAAATGTTGTAGTAGACATCCATACAAAGCTTTTGAAATAAGACTAATGATCATATTCTTCAACAATTATCGCCAGTTTCAGAGTTTCCGAGAGGCATTGCGAATTGCTTCTGATGCGTTTTTCGTAAAACATCTTGTGATTGTTCCAACTTATATGATTCTTCAAATACCACTTTTTAATGAATGTATATGATGTTTATGAGTATTTGTATGATTTTTATAGTTCATGCTCAATTTTGTTTTGTGTTTGAGACGTTCTGACTTAATATGTCTGTATGCTCTCTACTTTTAGGGGGAGAATGACCGAAATCAGAGAGCTGAGCCTATGAGTGAAGGAACAAGAGTTACGGTTAATCCTGATGTAGATAATACCCTCTCCCATACTAAAAAATCATAGAAGGGGTTCTGTTTGTATACATGTTGAGGATAGTGCTTCCACTGATGTCATTATGCAGAACAACAATGTGGAAGAGAGCATGCCAATTGAGTATCATAGTACGGGTATTAGCATTGGCTTCCACTTCAGGAGGATTCTTCCTGGATACTCATGTGTTGGTGGATTTGCTATTCTGTCCATATACGCCAAATTGTACACAAAGATATGGAAGAAGTTTGGACACTTTTCTGTTGATAATTCCAGGAGATACAGAGCTTTAGAACGGGACGTATCCAGTTTGCTGCTAATCATACAGGAAATGATCTCTCTTCCTCAGAATGAAATCTTTGAAGCAGTCTTCAAGGAATGAGAGGAAGATGATGAAGCTGAGAGTTATGATCTTGACATCTCATGGGTTCGTTGATATTTGGGAGCTATGCGAGAACGTTTTGCTGAAATAGGCACATTTGCTAGCTTAGAGGCAGTTACCAAGGCGACTTAGAATTTTGAAATGCTTTCCCAAGAACTGGAGCTTGCGACTGAAGTTCTTGGAAGAATGGAAAAGGAGTACTATGAAGGGACTGAGCCAGTCTTCAAGGATTTTTTCTAGACTTATAATTTTATGAAGCACGTTTATGACTTTTTTTCTTTTGGGATTTTGAGAAGATAGGTTTTTGAGAAGTTACTCATAAAGAGAGACTTATATTTTTTTTTGAAATGGATAATGATATTTGAATTGACAGGTGAACTTGAAATCCTAAGTGTGAATGCAGAGATATTGCAATCATTTTGGAGGAATTACAAACTTTGAAGGCATTGCTCTTTGTTTGTGGCGCGTCAAAGAGGAATGACGAATAATTTGTGGCTTGTCCTTGAGAAAAGCGCTAAAGTGACATATTTTAAGCTCGGGACAACAATTTGTGATGCGTTCTTTACGAACAAATGTTAAGCTAAAATGTATTTTGGGGATTAAGCATTAGCTACTCATAGATTTGATATATGTTATTGGAACATCGATGCACATTCGAGTGAAGTTCAAGAAATTCAGTAGTGGAATTTATGCGACTTTAGACTAGTTCGATATGGCATAAATATTGTGAATATTGAGGAGGCTACAAGGCAAGTTTAGAATGCTTGTAGTTGTTCGTAGAGATTGTATTCTTAATTCGCTTGCAGAATATATATGTAGAAATACAATATTTCGTGTTTTAGTATAAAGCTAGGAATATGCGTATAAATGTGCGCATATACTTATGCGTTCCTGTTGCTAGGCATAGGGAAATTTTAAAATTCTAGCCTTTGTCAAAAACTCACCATCTACAACTTCCTAATAATCATATTTTGTCTTTTCTAAGTAGACCCCAAACCAGGTTTCATGTGAAACCGTTATTAGGTATTTCATACTTACTGTGTGATTTTATGTGGTTGTAGGTATTTTTGAGAAATAACATTTGTGGAAAATTGGCTTGAAAAGTGATAAAGGAACCAAATGGAATTACTAAAGGAACCCAATAGCTTGATAAAGGCACCCAACCTAATTAGTTTAAAAACTGAAAAATGGCGGGAAGTTTCTTTACATGTGAAGAGATATACCCGATTTATTTTGGAGCGAGTTTTAAGGGGTTTGAAAGGTGATTTCGAGTTATAAAAGTGAATAAGCAATCTCAACTTATCAAAAAAAGTCAACAAGAGAGTTTATCTCTGAGAAACATGGCTGGAAATTCCATGTTATTGCCGGAAAAGAAATACTCCCTGATTTGAGATAAACGTGAACTTGAGTTGGTTTTGGATTGTGTTTTGGGTCTTTATCAACTTAGGAGGACTAGTTAGGGTTTGATAAGCCTATATAAAGCAAAAGGAATGAAGAAAAAATCATACAGAGAGGAGGGGAGAAAACCCCCGAAACTTCAATTGAAAAAAACAGAGATTCCCTTGAGATGTGAGGCTCTGTTGTATACAAAAAGGTTATATCAAGTCCTGAAAAGATTGAGAGAGGTTGGGTCAAGCTCCGGAAGCTAAATAGAAGAAGAAAAATCATTTCAGGAAAGTTCTTTGCTGCTACTGCTGAGTAACACGAAGAACATAGAAAAGACAACGGTTTCTTCAACCTTTTGGCAACGTTTGTCTTAAGTTTTGCAACATTTATCTTCATCTTTGTAACATTTATCTTCAGCGGAAACAGTTTCTTCAACCCATCTACAATGGATATCTTAGCATCTGCAACATTTATCTTCGGCTGAAAACACTTTTCTTCTGTAATAGTGAGAATAGTGGTTTGCAACGCCATTACACCGTTGAGAACCATCTGTGTTATTATTTTTTCTTCTTTTTACATACTTTTGAGCCATGAATAATTGTTTTGAGAGTGTGTACATCATGAGGGATAAACCCAACCACTAGGACAATGGAGGAAGCCATATTTCATGAATGAATGGTAACTATTTTTGATTCTTAATGACTTTTGCATTGATTTTTAATTGATTTATGATTTTTCTTAATTAGTTGTGATTTTGTTTGATGGTGTATGCTAGGACTTAAGAGATTATGATGCCCCATGCTTGTGATTTACAGTTAATATTTTAGAAATCTACTTTTGGCAAAGAAACAGAGTCAATAAAAGAACTACAATTGTTAAAGAATCATTATAGAAATCAATCAGAATTGATTTTGGTGGAATCCTAAGTTCCAGTTTCTCCAAATATTGTTTAAATCTTTTACTTATTTTCTAGTTTAATCAAAATTAGGTCTAAAACGAATCCTACAAGTCTCAGCGAACGAACACATTTTTACCACTATTCTGAAACGATCAAGTTTTTGGCGCCGCTGCCGAAGACTTGTTTTTAGATTATTTTTTTTAGTTTTTTTTAGGTTAGTTAGTTTAGTTAGATTTTTAATTTTATTTTTATTTGTTCTATTTTACGTTGTTGGTTATTTTTCTTTGTATTACAGGTTTTGGATCAAAAAGAAATTGGAGACAAAGATTATATTGATTGATTGAAGACTTGGAGTCAAAGATAAATCGAAAAGAACGGAAAAACAAGACAAATTTTATTTATTTTATTTAGTTAATTTTAGTTTTATTTAATTTTTAGGGTTTTATTTATTTTTATTTAAAAAAATTGTATTAGAAAATCTTTTATTATTCTTGTAATTTTTCTTTTATCTTTGGACTTTGGATTTTATTTTTTGGGTACTTTTGGACATTATTATTTTTTTAAGCCCTACGGAAGGGTATTATTCAATATAAACTACAATAGGGAAGAGCGACAATTACGATATTGTCTCAGCCCCTTGGGTTCGTACACTGAGACATGAGTCAGTGGCCCGAGTCGACTTCAACGGTTCATCGCCCATCTGGTACGGGAGGTAAAACTCTATTAATCCACGAAACCCCTACAAGTGGATTTTCTGTATTCCTTCGTAATGCATATATGTTAAGGACTGAATACGGATTTATTTTCTAGTAAAGGGCAAAAACTGGCCATACAAGATAAGGACTCGGATTTCATCACCGTTTTCTTCTTGCCCGCTTTAGGAACTCATTACTAAACGCGAACCTAAGCCTTAAATTTTGACTAGAAAGAGACCGATAAGGTAACGAGCTTATTGGAAAGTCATTCAAAAGGACTGTATTGGTTACTATGTTAGCCTAACTCAAAGTTCAGGAAGATTATTTTAAGTAGATTCGAGCCGCCTTGTAACCTAAAGAAACGTTGCCAAAGAGGCAGGGTTATCAAAGTTTCTCAGAGCTTATCTTGTTTCTATTCGACTTAATGTAATTCAGATCGTTCTAAGAGATTTTCTAAAATTATAACTAGTTGCATTTTGGAAGAATAGAAGTTGGTCTAGAAACAATCTAAGTGGAGCCATCATGCTTTTTGTTTGCTAGATTCAGTAGGTTTGATTTGGTTGAGTCAGCCTTGTTTGTGTATGTTTAGAAACCCCTTCCAGTAGGATTTATTTTTAGAGTTTATTTTTGTGAATATATTAGCAAGTTTTTGTTAGAAAATGTCGAACTGGTATTATGAGAACCAATACAATGAATATCCGACTGAATTTCAAAATAGACATTATCCGTACTATCAACATGTTGTGGATAGTAGTCGGGACCACCACCAACCTTTTGGAGGTTATTGCTTATACCAGGGTCATGCCAATTACTATTCATATACACACTCGTCATATGAACATGAAAATAAGCAAAATTCGAGTTCTTTATCTTGGAGGGATGCCCTAAAGCATGTGCAATTTAGTACTCCTTATAATGAACCTATTATGCCTCTAGAAGAATCATTGAAGCAGTTGCGATCTAGTACTCATCATGAACCTATTATGCCTCTATAAGAATCACCTAAGAAGTTATCTGAGATGACACATAGGTTTGAATTAAGTGTGAGAGGAACAAATAGTAGTCCAACTCTTTCTCTAGAAGAATCACACGAACAGTTGATCTAGTACTCCTTATGATCCATTTGTTTCTCTAGAGTATTCCCTCAAGAAGTTGACTGAGAATACAAATAGGTTCGTATTAAATGTGAATGAAAGTCTTGCAAAGAATAATATTGCTCAAAATGATCTTAATTTCCAATATAGTGCTACCCTTGATAATAATTCACCTAGTCAAGAGGACGAGGATAGAATTGGTAACACTACTTATTTAGACGAGGTTCAAACATATTCATATTATTTTTATGATGAGGATAGTATTGGTGAAGAATTTGAAATATACATGTAGAGTAATCAGGAAATTGTCACTCCAATTGTGCTTCATGTTGATAGTGTTATTTTTAGTTCAGATCAAAATAATTTTAATGATTATTCACATATTCAAAAGGAAAAGGATTTGACTAGAGATACCATTGTTTTAGACGATGTAGCATTTTCTTGTTTTGAAGCCGATAATGGTTTAGAGGAACGGGTTTCTCCTAAGACTAGTGATTTAGAGTATACTTTTCGAATACAATAGTCTCTGACGAAGAATAGACTCATAAAGAATTTTAATGTGATAGAGGATGATTTGATTCAGTTTGATAGAATAGTTTCCCCAGTGGATTTTGTTGTCCTAGAACCCAACCTTTTCAGGTCCCAGAGTCTCAAATACCGGTGATCTTAGATCGTCTCTTTTAACTACATATAATGTCGTCATCAATTATGGAAATGGAATAATTAATTTTTCTTTTGGTAACATGACTATTAAAATGAATCTATTTAGTATGACTAGACAACCTTCTTGTGAGATTTATAATTTAGAAGAAGTGAACATAACTAGTACTTCAGTTCAGAAATCTTTGCCAAACACTTTGTTAGAAGATCTATTAGAGAAATTCCTGGCCCACTTTGGGTTTGATGTTGACGATGATAATGTTATTAATAAGGTGAATACTTTGTTAGATTTTGCACCTTTGATGGACACTTATAATATATGGAAAGCTAAGTTTAAACTTCTACCAGTTTATAAGTCTACCTTCCTTCCTTCTATAGAGGAAGTTGAGTGTTGTTATGACGTTAAGGACCCTAAAATCCAACCATTAGTTTTTAGTCCGTATGAGAGTAATGTCCATCCTAAGTTTTGGGGTACCGATGATTATTGTAATTGTCAAGTATCCCTGCTTAAAGTCCCTCACTTGGGGCTTGACATTTGCACCTCTACCATTTTTCAAGATCATCTACAAACTAGATTCCCTGAGCATGTTGATGTCCAAAAAGAAGTTCAGTTGTTAGAAACTCATCCTATGGTCGATGTGGTTTACCTAGGAAATAATACCAAGATTAACTTTGTTTTCCCACCAAAAAATTTCTTCCATATGTGGGAACCTATGAATTTCAAATGTGTCAGTTATTAAGTTTTGAGACTAAGCCTAATTACTTTAGGGAATTAGAATCGACACATTTGCTCAAGAATGACCACCATTCTCATAGTAGTCAACTGTGAAAGTCCAATCTGATTAACTTTGAGGATCCATAATTAGTCAGGTTATTATTATGTGCTTCAAATTTATTAGTTGAGTTACTTCAAACTCTAAAATTTGATTCTCTGGATCCTACCCATGAGGAAATCCAGCCCATGAAAGCATTTTATTAGACCCATTTATAGAGCCTGAACCTGAACCTGAGCCTCAACTAGACTTAGTTGTCTTAAACAAGACACTTGATTGGGATAAGGTTGTACTTTGTTTGTTCACTTTCTGGGCTTGCTGCAGTTTCCTTCTATTTTGGATAAAAATATTTGATTCAGATGACCCACAATTGTTCCGGCTATTTCTATATGATTCTATGAGGTGACTAGTTCTTTCCAAAGTCTGGATGAAGACTTTAAACTTAGCATTCTTGGGAGGTAACCCATGCTCATGCGACACGGTAATATCCTTCCTTAACTCCTTTCCTTCGATTGGTAACGGTTTCTCCTTGTTCATGCTTTTAATAATTAATCTTTAGAACATTGAGGATAATGTTAGATTTAAGTTTAGGGGTAATGGAGAAACTTTTAGTGAAATATAAAACTCCAAAGTCCAGAAACTTGTGAACAATTCAGGATGACACTAACCATTCAAGGTAGATGGAAACTTAGCTCTTTTTCTATAGGAATTGTTGTGCCCAGTTAAATGGTTTATTCATAAAAGGACAGAGTTCAGGTGTTAGAAATAACATGATAGTCGTCACCGTATCTCGGAGTCTATATCAACCATATCACCTTCTGTTTTTATTTTTGTAATTTTTTGTGTTTCTCTAAGTGATTTGGTGGGGCACAAATATCGAATTGTTATCGCCGCCAGGATGGAGTAGAGTGGTTGAGATTATTTAGACTATTATTCGGATCATGATTTTTTTTCGAGTATTGACACTTTGATAGAAATATGTGTGTGTTCTCCCTGTCTTTGTCTCCTAAGCAAGCTTGGAACGCAGGATTCATGAGAACTATCATGTAAGATGCTGATAAGAAGCATGTGCTTGGGTTCAAATTGATTCAATCATGTTGTCAGTACATTTAATATGAAGATAACTTTTTTTCCAATAAATCGACTGTTGTGGCCCTTGTATATACCAGCTGAATCGATATTAGTATAAGGATTAAGACCAGTGGGAGCGTATCTCAATCTATTAGGATTCATCCTAGAAGTGACCTTCAGACAGATATGGGAAACATTGATCACCTTAGTCAACATGTGCACCATTCATTACATCTATATCCATCTTCTAATCTATCCATGTGTTTGAATTTGATTGATTCCGAGCAATGTAAATGTTGATAATTTTCATTCAGTTCTGGAACGTTTGTTGATTATTTGAGTAGAGTTTTGCATTCTTACATGAATTTTGGTACACTGAGTGCAAACTCGTGTACAACAATTGGACTCATATAGGGTAATGATTCTTATAGGCGAAGAATTTAGTATGCCAACTAAATAGCTTGTTTAGTGTCTACCCTCAATCGTTCACAAGTAGCTAGAGTTTGGAGTAAAGGTTTTGTGGGTATATCTCTTTGTAAACCCTCATGAGATAAAACTCGTCCACTAGAGCCACCTAGGGGTTTAAATGCTTGTTGCACACGCTAAGTGTAATCGCGATGCCTGCGACAGTGAGTCAGGAATTTTTTCTAGATTAGATTTTCTCGAGGACTAGCAAATAATAAGTTTGGGGGTATTTGATAGATATATTTATTTGTCTAATTTGAGCTCACATTTGTATTGCAATTACTCAATTTTTGTATTAATATTCTTATTTTGTATGTTTTTAGGTATTTTTGGAAGAATAAAATTTTGTGGAAAATTCACATTAAGAATTGATAAAGGCACCCGAAACTTGGTTCAAGACATCCACCTTCTTTGAATTTGAAATCAGAAAGTGGCGGGAAAGTTTATTCTATAACTAATGAATTTGTGAAGACTTGGGACGGAGATTTTGAAAGATATTTCTGGGGGAATGCAAGAATTTAAGGCCGCATTATCTTCTTGCCTTATTAACAAAATTCTTGCGTGTTTTAAATGCTAGGAATCAAATATTCTTACTCTCGGAAAGAATATTAGGGGGAATAAGTAGTTACGTGAAACAACATGGATTTGTCTCTGTTTCGCTTTGATCTTATTTCTATAAATATCATATTCTGGTTAGGACAAAGAGGTAAACGACAACATCACCAAGTTTTGTTAAGAAAGAAATCAGATCGAGAAGAAAATATTTCCGGGAAAAGGAATAAAAGGATTTCCGAGATGATTCTCATTAAAAGAATAGATTGGAAGAGATACGGAAGTTGTTGGACACTGTATTATAAATAGAGAAGATTGGAGAATTGTTGAGGGGGTCGCAGAGGCCAGAAACAAAAGAAAAATAATCATGTAATATGTTGATAAGGAGCATGCGCTTGGATTCATTTTATTCAATCATGTTGCCGGTATATTTAATAGAATAAAGATAATTGTTTAATCTTCAATAAATCGATCGCTGGGACCCTTGTATATACCAGCTGAGTCGATATTAGTATGAGGATTAATACCAATTGGAGTGTATTTCAATCCATTAGGATTCATCCTGGCGCTGACGTCCAGACAGATATGGAAAACACCATTCACCTTAGTCAACATACACAAACTTCATTTTTCTATATCCATCTTCTAATTTTTTTCATGTGATTGAGCTTTGATAGATTCTGAGTATCGTGGTTGAACGACTTTCTAAGTATAGTTTTGTTTTCTTATATATGAATTTTAGTATGCTGAGTGCAAACTCGTGTACAGTAATTGGATTCATATAGGGTAATGATTCTCATAGCCGAAGAATTTAGTATGCCAACTAAATAGCTTGTTTAGTGTATACCCTCAATCGTTCACAGGTAGCTAGGGTTTGGAGTATAGGTTTTGTGGGTATACCTCTTGTAAAACCTCACGAGACAAAACTCGTCCACTAGGGACACCTAGGGGTTTAAAGGCGTATTACATATGCTAAATATAGTCACGATTCCTGCGAAAGTAAGTTAGGATTTTATTTTATTTCTAGATTATATTTGCTCGAGGACTAGCAAATAATAAGTTTGGGGGTATTTGATAGACACATTTTTGTGTCTAATTTGTTCCTAATTCTCTGTACTATTAGTGCTCGATTTTATTCTTATTGTATGATTTTATGTGATTGTAGGTATTTTTGAGAAATAAACATTTATGGAAAAATTAGCTTGAAAAGTGATAAAGGCACCCAAGGGAATTACAAAAGGCACCCATCATATTTATAAAGGCACCCAACCTAATTAGTTTAAAAATTGAAAAATGACGGGTAGTTTCTTTACACGTGAAGAGATAAACCTGATTTATTTTGGAGAAGTTTTAAGGGGTTTGGAAGGTGATTTCAAGTTACCAAAGTGAATCTCAACATATCAAAACAAGTCAACAAAAAAGTTTATCTCCAAGAAACATGGCTGGAAATTCCATGTTATTGCCGGAAAAGAAATACTCCCTGATTAAGGATAAACATGAATTTGAGTTGGTTTTGGATTGTGTTTTGGGTCCTTATCGACTTGGGAGGACTAGTTATGGTTTTCTAAGTCTATATAAAGCAAAAGAAATGAAGAAAAAATCATACAGAGATGAGGGGAGAAAACCCCAGATTCAATTGAAAAAAACAGAGATTCCCTCGAGATTTGAGGGCTCTGTTGTATACAAAAAGGTTGTATCAAGTCCAGAAAAGATTGAGAGAGGTTGGGTCAAGCTCAGGAAGCTAAACAGAAGAAGAAAAATCATTCCAGGAAAGTTCTTTGTTGTTGCTGCTGAAGAACACGAAGAACAAAGAAAAGGAAAAGATTTCTTCAATTGTTTTGCAACGTTTATCTTTAGCTTTGTAACGTTTATCTTAAGCTTTGCAACATTTATCTTCAGCTGCAATGGTTTCTTCAACCCATCTGCAACGGATATCTTAGCATCTGCAATGTTTATCTTCAGCTGAAAACACTTTTCTTTTGTAATAGTGAGAACAGTGGTTTGCAACGCTATTACACCGTTACGAACCATCCGTGTTATTATTTTTTCTTCTTTTTACACACTTTTGAGCCATGAAAAATTGTTTTGAGAGTGTGTACATCATTAGGAGATAATCCCAACCACTGGGACAATGGAGGAAGCCATATTTCATGAATGAATGGTAACTATTTTTGATTCTTAATGACTTTTGCATTGATTTTTAATTGATTTATGATTTTTCTTAATTAGTTGTGATTTTGTTTGATGGTGTATGCTGGGACTTAAGATCTTTTGATGCGTCATGCTTGTGATTTATAGTTAATTTTTTAGAAATCTACTTGTGGCAAAGAAACGGAGTCAATAAAAGAGCTATAATTGTTAAACAATCATTGTAGAAATCAATCAGAAGTGATTTTGGTGCAATCCTGAATTCCAGTTTCTCCAAATATTGTTAAAATATTTTAATTATTTTCTAGTTTAAATCAAAATTAGGTCTAAAACAAATCTTCACAAGTCTCAGCGAACGATCACATTTTTACCACTATTCTGAAACGATCAAGTTTTTGGCGCCGCTGCCGGGGATCGAGCCCGGGTCACCCGCGTGACAGGCGGGGATCGAATGAGGGTATTCGAGTGAAAGTTCTTGTCTCTTAGAACTCAAAGTAAAGCTATTTCACTTGGGAAGATGCTACATAGCATATTAAGCCAAAATATGCAATATAAGGACGTTGAAATTAGAAGAATTAAATCAATTTGGTGGCATAGACGAGTTTGTTGTTGAGAGTTATATAGAGATGCGACAGCTTATTGGCAGCTACGACATGGATTAATGCAACAAGAATGTAAAAGGTAAGCCCATCAAAGATACGAGTTTGGGGATATTCATAGCCTTGGAAGAATATGATGTTTTTCCAGTACATTAAAGGGTAGCAATTCAAAAGAACAAGTGAGGCATACGTTGGTTTCGAAGGCGCGTGAAGAGGATACCTAGTTCATGTTAACAGTGAGATGTCCCTGGTGTCCTAAGTCATGACTATACAAAAGTCATGCATTTCAATCACGGTGTCGCGACAATGTAAGCAAAGAAAAACAAGGTATTGGTTCTTTGGCATACAAATAATGCAAGTCCAAGAGGGTAAAGTTTGCAATATGATTTGGAGGCCAAATCTAGTGTAATTCTTGAATGTTTTGCTGAGTGCAGCAAAGGCTACATGTTTGGCACATATAAGATTGGTATGATATCATAACGTGCGTACCTTAAGGAATGATTTTTCAAAAGTTTGGTAGTTGATTCTAGAAGAGAAATACAACAAATTATTGATGGCACGACATGATTGAAGAATAATGCCGAGTCTTGTATAAGTCATGTTGGTTGCTGGAATGCAACAAAAGTCGGAGTGTGAAGGAAAAAGAAGATGGCAATGATCGGTGAGATCAGTAAAGAATCATTACTTGTGTACACTTAGGCACAAATTATGCAAGTGAAGTTTAATCCTAATTCAGAGGAATTGGCTAAGGAGAATTTCAAGTTTGCATTTGGGTGCTAATATATGATTGAAGCTTGAGTTGAAGCGTAGGCCAACACAGCAACAAAAGTTCAAGGCAGTAGGATCAATAGCAAAGCAGTAAGCTAAGTGACGATGCTGGTACTAGGAAGCATATTTCCATGGACGTTCATTGTACTAAAGAGTTAGCCAAAGTTCAAAAACTGAGAGGTTTTCTGATGGTGTACCTAGTATGCAGTTCGGATGAAGCGAAATTGAACTGACATTCTTCGAGGACGAAGAATGGAATGGGTAGGGGAGGTATATGAATGGTAAGTCAAGCGGCTTAGCAAAAGAAGCTACATTCATCCGACGATGCAGCGATATTAAGCTTAGACAAGTAAGGCCATTGGCATATGCAATATTGAAGGTGCAATGATGCATACCCGAGAATCCAGAGTTAGCCAAGATCAAAGAATGGTTTAACAGTGCAAGATAATTCATGGGATGAATTATGCATTAGCCTAAGGATTGGACAAGGCCTGGGCAATGAAAATGAAGCATTGGCGTAGCCAGAAGCGCCATTGTACTCGTATACTCGGCTAAATGAAACAAGTGATGCGTGTGGCATGTAAAGAAAAGATAAGCACTATCTAGAGGAGAGCATTAGCATGACTTTAATGCTGAGTTAACGTCCAAAAGAGTAAAATGCATGGATAGCTCAGTTGTGGCGCAAGATATGGCTCATAGAAACGGTTACAAGTTGGTTACATGCACCTTTATGTGTGCCAGAGTTTGGAGATGGGTTGGAACGGTTATAAATTAGGTTTATAACCTATATATGGAATTCCTAACTTCCAAGTACAAGTGTAGCATCCCCAGGTTCACAACACAAAAGCTAGCAGTTGGAGAAGCACTTTAGCGGTTAGGGAAGCTGCCTATGGATACATGGTTGTCCATAGACTGTGCACTTTGTGGCAGGTGAGTTTTGGCCTGATCCTAGTAGTATAAATAGTCTAGGGATCAAAAAGATCAGTGTTATTCGATTGTAGAAGAACCTTCAAGAGTTAGAGAGAGTTAGGCAATCACCAAAAGGTGATTGGCCTGTGTAGTCCATTGATGGACGAATCCTGTAATCTTCCTTTGATGCACTAAAATGGAGTGTTGCATTATATCTGTTTTCATTGTGTTGCTGATTTTGTGAGTTTGATTCATGTCAAAGCCTTATTTTTTCATTTATTTTCTTATAAAAGTTTCCAAAAAAAAAAAGTTTAGATATCTTATTTATTTTATTTTTATTTCCTATTACAAATAAATTTGTTACCAATTTATATAATTCTTAGTAATGAAATTAAATTTTAATTTTGGCAACTATATGAAATTAATTAAGGGTAATCTAGGAAATCACATGGTCTCGTTAATATTTTGACTTTGTCAAAGCGGACTAAAATTATGAAAGGGAGGGAGTATTATATATTGTTTCAATAATTTTTTTTTAATTTATCAATAATAAAAATAAGAGCAAATATTTTGTTTGATTTTTTATCTGCAAATTATATCTATCGTAAAAAATACTCCCAACGTTTCAAAATATCTGTCATCTATTCCATTTTCGTCAGTTGCAAAATTATCTCCAACTTCTGTTTATAATCGTATTATCTCGACAAACTCTCAAATATACCCTTGATCTTTTATACTCATAAACTTATTTTTAGTGGGATCCAATTTAAAATCTTACATAATATTTGTATAATTAGGAAACAAATGTGCTAATATCTTTATTGCTTATACTTATTCCTTTTAAAAATAAACTTATATTTTTAATTTTAGTAATAATAAAACATTTAGTAAGGATAATTTTGGATATTCCTTCAGTCTTCTTAAAATTTTAACTTAGTCAAAGCGGACATATATTCTGAAACGGAGAAAGTAACTAATAAAGATAATACTTTTTAACAATAACAATAATAATAATTAATAATAAATTTAATATTATATAAATATTTAATTATTAAAATAACAATTATTTTAAACCCGATAAACTAAAATAAAACTATTTTGAGAAATATATTAATTTTTATCATTTGGCACATCAACAATAGTTAAACTTGATATTTTAACAAACATAATTTTTTTCACTTTTTTAATCAACTTTAGCTTTTATTTATATTTTACTAAAAATTTAATATACAACATATCACAGCACAACACACAACAAAAAAAATATTTTTATAAAACTCATAACATTACCAAACTAAGCGTAAGTATACAAGGCTGATTATTTACGGGTAAAATAAACTATTCACTAAACCGAACCACAGTACCACCGGTCATGGCCTACGACAAAATAAAAGCTACAAATTAGGAGTGTAACACTAGACCACTAGTCGTGAACATATTTCGCTCAAACGAAGCCTTTGTTCGTAAGCCGACATGTACCTCATTCTTTTCAAGGGGACTCGTAACAAAATTAAGGTTTGCTAGTGTACAATCCAGGGAACAACAGTCGTTTGCTGGTCGATTTCCCATGGCTTGGCTTTGCTTCCTCTTGGTCGATTTCCCATGGCTTGGCTTTGCTTCCTCTTAACTAGATATTCATCACCTCAGCCCTCATTCGTAAAGCAAATAAATCACACACAAGAAAAATGTAAAAGAAAAGCAGGGTCTGTATGAACTTGTGATAACTGGCAAGTCACAGATTTTTCCCTCGATCAGTCTGTTCACGAGAACTATCATATCTACTACATTAAATTTTACAACTAAAGTAACACCCAATTCAATGACTATAATCTTACATCCCATATAAATAAGGGACCAGCACATGACCTGCAAAACTTCAAAAAAAACCTTGTGGTCCTTCACAGTTTCCTCTATTATTTTAGAATCGTTTTGAATGATGAATAGATTTGGAATAGCCATTCAGATATCCTAATGATGATTAGAATTGGAATAGCCATTCGGGTATCCTAATAATCCACAGAGGAAAACCTTACTAATCTTACTAAAATAATTTCTCCATTCAAAATCTTTGACATTTAAGATTTTACACACCTAAAGCACCACAAGGTAATTACATTAAAATTCCACGAATCAATTAACCTGCTCAAAATTTTCTAAATAATTTTAACTAAGACGCTCACCAACAACCAACGAGACGGTGAAAATGATATAAAATCACCATAAGTATGCAGGCATAAAATTGGTATGAATAAAAGATGAATCAATTCAAAAAATAAAGAAATGGAAAGTAACCAGCATATTTTTCTTCGACGCGGTGCTTATTGGAAACACTCCTGCCAAGTATTAAGCCTGTAATTTATTTCCAAGATGATGCAATCACGAAATATAATTAACATTAAAGCAGAAAGCTTGTAACAAAACCTATTCACTTAGCGACTTACAAGTCATTTAATGATAACAAAACACTTGCATTCATATCACACAGTGACACACTTTTACTTATATGGCAGTTAGTAAACAATTCATAAATCTTTCAAAACAAATTTAGTGGTAACGAAACATATCATTCATATCCTAACAGAAGATACCTAGGAAAGGGAAGAAAAAAAAGCACAGTGGAACAGGCTTAGTAGTCTTTAAATGGTCACTGTTAAAGACTGTAAACTACTTATTTGCCCAGAAGGATTTTTAATAATTGTTCTTACATGCTGGATTGCTTTATACTGCAACACCTAAATTTTTTTCGGGTACGAATGGCATATGGAAGAAAATGCATGCCTACAGTATGTATTTCTATCACCCGAGGTAAAATTAAGATTAAAAAAAAAAGGTATCTGGGTATTTCAAATCCTTCAACATCTAAATTTCAACCAAATAGCATACTGAACATGGCTACATAACATTGCACCGAGAAAGAATTTTGAGGTTACTTCAAGTACTTAAAACATTAAAGAACTAAGAATCACAACATCGTTCACTTTTTCCTATCTTCCTGCAAGTCACGGAGAGAAGCAAACACAGACCCCTCCAACAGAAACAAGCATAAGGAATACTAAACTCACCACCAACCAAGAAACATTCTACTATAGTTGAAGAATTTCCATGCTACCAAGGCAAATTCACAAGCATTGTCCTCCCTATCACTATCCTCATCAATGTCTTTCGAACCCATTAGTACTAAATGAGTTTCGCATCACTAGTTAGATGCCAACACAAGGTTAGAGGCAAAGGTTACTTTTCTAAGTTAAAACATCCGCCATACATACGTCGGTTAGACGTGCCCGTTTTGACGAGCATTAATACCATGTCATTTTGTTGCTTTCTCTACAAATTCTTTCCGATACCATGTCATCTGGTTCCATTCTCTTTAAAAGATATCTGAGCATGAATAATTTCTTTCTGTGTTCTTGGGGGAACACCTTTCGTATCTGCAAATACATCATCTAACTAATGGTGCTGGAGCAACTAGACATGTCCTCTGCATTTTTCCTTCTATTTTATTAAGTTTACTACAATACTTACAATATTCACTCGTAATCCACACCAAGTATAAGCAATTCAAGAAAATCATTAAAGAGGACCAAAAAGCAAAAAAGAACACCAAGCAATAAAATGTCTAACCATAAAATCAGCGTTTTTGCAGAGCCAAAATTAAAAGCAATATAGAGATGCCTGACAAACAAAAACTGAAAATCAGAATCTACTAGTCTACTACACAGTGCAAGTCTGCTGAATATTGTTACTGATCATGTCCAACATAATAAACCGGAGCTTAACTACGAACGAAGACTGACAATAATTCAATGACACAAACAGTTGACATTCTTTAACCAAACTATAAAAAAAAGCCAAATGAAAGCCAACTAATTAGGCACACCAAACTTACTAATCAAAAAACTCATGTCGTTCAAAGCCATGTTCTCAACTTTCTTACCTGAACCTGACCATACCAAAGTAATTAGTGCTTGAAAATGAACCTTCTACGCGACTGCGGCAATATCATCCTTCTTTGAAACCAGCCTCCTGCACTTCGTGGCCCATTAGTAAAGGCACAGGACCCAGAACCAATGACTGAACATTTCCATGCTCTACCTGACCATAATAATATCATCAATCTTCAAAATCATCCTCACACATTCGGTGGCCAATGTAATTGCACTAGTACTGACAAGCAATGGCTGTACAACATTCTCCTCCAAGATGTTGGTGATTTGCCCTTTCCTCACATTGATCCCAGCATTAATCTCACCCTGTGCATGTCGGTTACGAAGTTCAGTAACAATAGCTATCGGGTTCAATCCTGCATTCTCAGCCAGAGTGTAAGGAATAACTTCGAGTGCCTCAGCAAATGAACGCACACAATAACTTTCCATCCCGTGCAAGACCTTCGACCAAGCACCAAGTTGCCTTGATAACTCTATTTCAGGTGCACCTCCACCGGCAATCAAAAACCTTTTGTTGACCAAACACCTGATCACACATAATGCATCATGCAAACTCCTCTCGGCCTCATCAAGAACCAACTGGTTTGAACCACGAACAAGCACATTAGTTGTCCTTCCCATATCCTGAATACCAGTAATCTTCACAATCTTCCCACCATCCCCTAGAGGAACCTCCTCAACAAGATCAGCACGCCCTAATTTCTCCTCACGGAAATGCTCAATATTAGCAATTGGCAAGCAATTCAAAGTCTTGGTAATGAATTCAATCTCATCACGCTCAACATCCCTAACCACCAAAATCTTCGCTTTAGCAAGATAATGCAACGAAAGATCAGTAACTGCATCCCTCAATATACTCTTCTGAATCAACAAAACATTACAACCAGTTGCTTTGATTTTTTTAATCATGCTAAGAATGTAATTCCTCTCCTCTTTCAAAATCCTATCCATCTGTGTATAATCAGAAACGACTATACTCTGTTCAATATCAGTTTTTGGGGGTGAAATCTGAAACTGAATAACAGCAATTTTAGCATTCTCAACACGAGTTGGACCACCAGCAGAGTGACTAATTTTCTTATCGAATACCAAACCCTTAACAAGCTCAGTGTCATCAACAGTGCCACCAAGCTTTTTCACAATTTTAACATCGCGAAGATCAATAAGATTAGGTTTAGATGGATCTAAAACTGAAAGTACGGCATCAACAGCAAGTGGAGCTAGTAGAGTAGAATACTGACTAACAACTTTACTGTTCAGAGAAGTGCTAGCAGATTTCATGAGCGAATCGCGATCAGATAGCTCCACAGGAACAGCCATTGCAGTTAAAATATCAACAGATTTTTCGGAAACTTTATGAAGTGATTCAGATATAACAGTAGGATGAATCCCATTATTAAGTAGAGTAAGACACTGTTTAAGAAGAGCACCAGCAATAACAACAACAGTAGTAGTACCATCACCAGCAACAATATCTTGAGATTTGGAAAGTTCAACTAGCATTTTAGCAGCAGGTTGAAGAACTTCCATCTTCATCAAGATTGTAGCACCATCGTTAGTAATGATTACTTCACCGTTTCCATTTTGAATCATTTTATCCATACCTTTTGGACCTAAACTAGTACGAACTGCATCTGCTACTGTTCGACCTGCGATGATATTGCTTTGACGAACATCATCTTTGCGTTTGTTATCAACATAGCTTTCTGTTTTCGAAGATCTCGGTACAGCTGCCGCCATTAGAATAGGTGATCTACAATGATAAACCCTAGGTTCTTATTATTTTCTGTTGGTTCTTTCGCGGAGGAGTAAATAAAATGAAGAAGAGGGAAGAAGAAACCCTTGGAAATTTGGAATCGAGATTAAGGAGTTTCTCGAATATAGGTTTTCAAGTTATAGGCGGGTTAAAGTTTGGATACCGCATAACACCCGTAATAATTACCTGTGCATATACAAATCCATGGGTCACCCAATGGGTCTGTCCAAAAATTATTTTCCACAACTTCGAAATGCAGACCCATTATTTCACTTTTCTCGTTAGAAAGTTTTTTTTTAAAAAAAATTATACGATAAAAACTACTACCAACCCTATACTATATAAATTATATATTAGAAAACTCTCTTGTCAAGATCGTTTATGATCTATTCAT
This sequence comes from Papaver californicum, assembly GCA_023531435.1. Classification (NCBI taxonomy): domain Eukaryota; kingdom Viridiplantae; phylum Streptophyta; class Magnoliopsida; order Ranunculales; family Papaveraceae; genus Papaver; species Papaver californicum. Next base: position 1,919,706 of record JAJJMC010014646.1, on the reverse strand, counting down.
ATTTTAGAGAATGTTATTATTAGGCTCAAAACTTCTAAACAACGGGCTTGATTTTAAATATTTCTGGATCGTTGACGTCATCATTTATTTTTAATACCAAAAATAACCTTCAGTCTAATAAGGTTTTATTTTTATTTTTATTTTCTTTTTCATTCTCTTTCACCGTTTGCAACTGGAACGTCTTTGCAATTGAAAAGGAAACTAATCTTAGTTGAAGATGATATCAAATGGTTAACCAAAATCTAAAGATAAGTTATAATTTTTTTTCTTCATCATCATCATCATCATCTTCTTCTTGTTGTTTTAATTTTGATTTTTCATCTACTTTAAAGTTTCCAAAAGATAAATTCTTCGATCTACTATAAAATTTCTTATCTTATTCACGATCAGAAGTTAGATCCGTAATCATCTCATCATCATCTTCATTTTTACCAAAAAAAAATTCAAAAGAAATTCAGTAAATTTTTTAGAGTTCATCTATGAGATTTGAATGATCTTTCGATCTTTTGTTCCAAAATCCTATCAGTTTTAGAGTTCAATACCTTACAGGTGACACTCAATTTCAACAGCTTTGGAACTTAATTTCATTTGTTAACTTTGGGCAGTGTGGAATGAAAGAAATACACGTGCGTGGAATGAAAGAAACGTTTATATTAACTCACAAACTAAAAGCAGGTGAGATAATTATAATGGTCAATTAACAGGTTCGCTCACATACATATTTGAGATAACTATAAGTGTGTGTTTTTATGGTTTGCTTATGTTCCATGGTAATACACACATAGTAATATATGCATGTGAACCTTCTGATTACACATGCCATATGTATGTGTAACTGCTGATTACACATGTACTTTATATGTGTACTAGTAGATTACACATGCATTTTGTAGGTGTATTAGCAGATTTCGGTAGTGACAGTGATGTTGGAGTAGGTGGTTAACTAGTAAGTTACACTAATCAGATACATGTGTAACTCCTAGTTACACTAGTCAAATACATGTGTAACTCCTAATTACATGTGTAACTGTTAATAACACATGCTATATGCATGTGTAACTCCCAATTACACCGGACGGATGCATGTGTAACTCCTAATTACACATGCTAAGATAAGTTATCAAATGCCTTTATATGGTCTTTGTTGTTCGCCTTGTAATTGTTCTATAATTTTGTTTTTTTTTTGTTTTTTGTTCATTCAACCTAACTCCATGGATGTTTATTTTTGTTTTAGATATGCAAGCATTTTGGAATCGAGGAAGACAAAAAGGGAAGGGAACATTTCTATTATAGGATGTCGTGGCTTATTTCTAGGATTTCGTTTTACATTTCTAGTGTTTTAACTCGTTTATTGTATTCAATAGCAACCGATTACTATAATTGATAAAAGGAGAAATTATTGTAAATGAATATTAAAGCAATAAATGAAATTTTTGTATGTTTTTTTTTTGATGTGTAACTTCTGGATACACATGCCATATGGATGTGTAACTGATAAGTACACATCCCGTATGTTGGTGAGCGACAGTGGTGAGCGGCGGTGGTTCTGGTGGGCGATGGTGGTGGCAGGTGGTGGTGGTAGACGACGGTGGTGGTTGGTGGTTGGTGGTTGATGGCGGTGGTGGTTGATGGCGGTGGTGGTGGTGGTGGCCGGTGGTTATGGATGACGTTGGGTGGATGGCGGCGGTGGTGGACGGTGATGGTGGTGGGAGAAGATGGTGGTAGGGATATCATTCTACTATATTTTAATATTCTGGGGTTATTTTTAATAAAAAATTAATTAGGGCTTCACAATATACATAAGGGTATATATATCTTTTAATAATTTGGGGCCTAGATTTAAATTTATTTTAATTAAGGGCTTGATATTATGGGTAACCCATGGGTGAGACCTTAGCCTAATTTTCCCAATTGTATTTTGTCATGATGCTTTTTATTTTAATTGTAAAATTATTCTCTTCCTTAAAGACACAGGGACAGATGAGAAGAAAAAGCATCTGATTCAACGGAGCAACTGAGATTTTTTCTAAGTTTTTATCGATTTCAGCTCTCCAATCTTATAAAAAATATTTTTTTTTTCGTTTAGTTCGACTTTGATTTTTTGTTTCATGCATTGTCCGAGTTCGATTTTTCGTTTTCAGGTTTTATTTTTCTCTATTTTTGTTCGTTCAATCTCACCAAGCACCGATTCTCTTTCTCTTCATTCCATTTTATTAAAAAGTGTTTTAGTTCCTTCTTCCGATCGAAAAAGGAAAACGGATAACTAGGGTTTCAATTTCCATATAAATTTGGAGTTTTTGATTCTAGGTGTTGGTTACTGGTTTGATTTTGAGCTAGCGTTCAATCGATATTTCGTTTTTAATTTGCATCATAACTTCGGTGGTTTGATTTTGGTTATTTGGTTTGATTATGCATATAATCTTCCTTTTATCTTAGCAGAAATCTAGATTTTCACAAAGCTTTTGTTATACTATATTTGGGGGTTTATGTATAGGGTTTTAAAATTAGTCTGCCTGAATTGATTTTTAGTTTTAAGCTGGTAGTTTTCATGGTTTTTTGTCATTATGTTGGCTTGTTGGATGATAGTGAACACCTCAAATATTTTAAAGTTTCATTAGGTGGTAACTAAACTATTACGCATAATTTTTTTTCCGTAGGAGTTGTTTATGAACAAATGTAAATGCTTTCTGTATTTCTTTGTCCATGTAGGATTACGCGTAAGAGAACTTCATCTTCGAAGTTGTTCTTTTATGATTTGCATGATGAGACTTTAAATGTACAACTCATGGTTAAAGTAAGATATATAACTCTAAGATTTAAGTGGTTTTTTTCTTCTTTCTTTATTACTGTCATGTGTTTCACATTATTCTTAATGGGACAATAGTTTTATGAAAACTTGTCAGCTTTGTATGTTAAGATTGGTATCTTTGTTGAGAATTTTATGGAAAGAGGGGCTAGTCCTTCAACGCGTAATGTTAGTATTTTCTATTAGTGTAACTTGTAGTTCCCTATTGTCCTTTTTATCATATAATGTCAACATGTTAGACCATGTAGTTCCTCCATTCGGATTGTGTGATGGTTTTTATATTTCTTCTGAAGGATGATAAGTGCAAAATTCATATGATTTTAATGTCAAAATTATATTAATATTTGTTATAATTTTTGTATATTACCTTTTATTATGTTTGTTTTCTATTTTATGTATTTTGTTAGGTGAATCATCCAAAATGAGCTACAAAAAATGAGCAAGGAAGTAAAGCATTAGAAGTGAAGGAGAATCCAAGACCAAATTCTAATTATTCAAATCCAAAATTTATTCACTTTTTCTTGAAGGGAATTTTAAGACGAAGCCAGTGCAAAAAGAATGAGGTCATTCCAATTTCGTATGAAGAAGTTATGGGCAAAACAAGCCTAAAAGAATTGAGTGTACAAAGAGAAGTTCGGCTGATAATTGCTCGACACGAATCAGCCGAACCTGAAGCCTAAAAATCAATATTTTTCAAGAGTCTACAGAAGATTGTTCGGATGATAAGCGAACTAATGTAGTTAGCCGAACCTAGGACATAGTGGACGCGGAATTGGCTTCTAAATTGAGTAACGTTCCCGGAAGGATTTTAAACCTTAGAAAGAGAGGAAACTTGAGGGTCAAGCATTGAAGGCTATAAAAGAAGACATCTAAGGCTCAAACAAGATATCTTGGAAGGAATCTCTACAACCTTGTACCTCTCATACTACAATTCTACATCAAAAACCTAGGGTTTATCCCTTTAGGGGGAAACCATTCTTCTTTGTATTATGAGTAACTAACCTTTTGTTGATTAAGGATGAATTCAATGTTCTAAGTATGAAGCTTTATTAGTTATACAAGATTATTCAAATTTGTTATCATCTTATCGTTTGTTTTCATTATGTCTAGGGTTTATGATTGATTTCTAGATTGTTCAAGTGTACAATTGCATTATTCTATTGATCATTCTAATACTAGTAGTAAGTTGGGTGATCCGTAATTGTCGAGCATTTCCTACACAAGTAGAAAACGTGAGACCTTGCAGAGGGATTTTATGGAGCAATCGTGTGTGAAGACAACATCAGTAAGTGAACCTAGCATACTGAGTTTAACTGCTGAGATCAACCTAAATTCACAAACCTTAAAGCGTTCGATTGAATTACATCTTGTAAGCAAACCTCAAGGTGGCTCAGTTGGATAGAATCCGGTGACTAAGCGTACCTGTTATCCGGTGATATAAGGATTTTTGGGGATACCTAAGCGTACCTGCCATTCTACGGTTGGTGATGAATGATTCTGACAAAAGATAGATAAGTATACTACTCGAGTTAACGTTTGATAACGACGATTGACTCCCTAAGTATTCTTGTTTATTATCTTCTTTATTATTCTTTTTAATTGTTTTAAGCAACCCATCCTCCATAATATTTCTTTTTATTTTAATTTTGCTAATCTAAATAACCTATCAATTACGCAACTATCTGCAGGAACAATCTTTACTACCACTATATTACTAGTTAATTAGTGAAAAATATCTTGAATAATTTGATGCACTTATAACACGCATCAAAGGATACTCCCTATATCGTATGCTTTTGTAAAGTTGGTTCTACATAAGTGTTTTTAGCGTCTTTTGACTGTCCACAGAGGGCCATCACTTGTTTCATTTTATTTGATACTTTTGATATTGCGTAATCATAATTGCACATGAACGTAGTCTTGTATTAATTATTTTTTATATATTAGGCATTAGGAAGGATATGTACTTTGCTAGCAAGGGTCATTGGATTGGTGCAGTAGCTCAATAATAAAATGTAATGAGGACCTGAGGTAACCTAATGCATTGACATGTATGAGAATTGTTCTTCTTCTCTCAAATTTGATCACCTATAAATTGCAACATTTTTTTAGTTCTTTATATGGAAAGTAAAAAGGGGATTTGTTATTAACTTCTCTATAATCTATGAATTAACACACTTCCATTCTGGTGACAAACGTGGTGACATTGTAGGCGTTGTTAGATTTCCAGGTATTTGTACTTGCGATCTTATTGCTTTTAAAGAGCTTGTGAGGTATTATGACACCATACTTGATACACCGATGACCAAAAACTGCCAACAAATGTTGCTGGAAAAACTATTAGAAATATGGTTAGCCTGATTTTTCGGCAATACCCGTAAGAAAAAACGTCTGTGTTGCACGTCGGGAAAGTCCGTCGGTGTTGCCTGCCGAAAGTCGATTAAAAATATCCGACGTTGTTGTCCAACGGTGTTTCCTGCCGAAAAATCTGCATGTGTTGCCCACCAGAAAAGTCAGTCGGCAATACCCGTCTTTGTTGTCCGCCGATAAAAAGACACTGAAGAAGTCCGACGTCCCAACACGATGATCCGTCGGTCCATTCCATTGTTCCATTTCCGTCGGCCAGTTCCTCCGGGCATTTCATCCTCTACCCATTTCCGCAGGACCATGTTGTTTACCTATCTTTACCTAAATATGGAAGAATTCCGCCGTGCAGAGTGTTGACCTAGTTGCCCAACCCTAAAAAAAAACATCTGAAAGATTCTAGATTACTTGATGGATAAGTCAGCACATGCATTTCTAAAATAAAGATTAAAAAAAATAATAAGTATATTGATAGACATATTTATGTGTCTAATTTGAACTCACATTTATATTAATATTACTTGTTTTTGTATTAATATTCTTATTTTGTATTTAGGTATTTTTAGAAGAATAAAGTTTTGTGGAAAATTCGGCTTAAGAAGTGATAAAGGCACCCAGAATTGATAAAGGCACCCGAAACTTGGTTCAACGAACATACCTTATTTGAATTTGAAATTAGAAAGTGGCGGGAAAGTTTGTTCTTTAACTACTGAATATGTGAAGACTTGGGACCGAGATTTTGAAAGATATTTTTGGGAGAATGCAAGAGTTTAAGACCGCATTATCTTCTTGCCTTTTAACAAGATTCTTGCGTGTTTTAAACACTAGGAAATCAAATATTCTTACTCTCGGGAAGAATATCGGGGGAATAAATAGTTACATAAAACAACATGGATTTGTCTCTGTTTTGCTTTGATCTTGTTCCTATAAATTTCAGATTTTGGTTAAAACAAAGAGGCAAACGGCAGCATCACCAAGTTTTGTTAAGAAAGAAATCAGATCGAGAAGAAAATATTGCCGAGAAAAGGAATAAATGGATCTCCGAGATAATTCTCAATAAAAAAATAGATTGGAAGAGATATGGAAATTTTTGGAAGTTGTATTATAAATAGAGAAGATTGGAGAAGAGTTGAGGGGGCTGGCAGAGGCCAGAAACACAAGAAAAAAAATCCAGAAAAATCTGTTGTTGTTGCTTCTGCTCAAGAACAAAGAATAGGAAACGGTTCCTTCAACCACTTGTCACGGTTTCTTCAACCGTTTTGCAACATTTATCTTCAAGCCCCATTGCAACAGTTAATCTATAACGTCCAGGAAACGTTGCAGATTCCCTGTTACATAACTTTTAGCTTCTTTTCATCTTTCAAACACTTTTTTGAGCTATGTACCAATCTTTTGAGGGTGTTTTGAGCAAGGTGACCTAAACCCCATCACTGAGGCAAGGAGGAAGCCATTTTTCCATGATTAATTGGTAACTAAAATAATTCATTTATGACATGCATTTATTTTTAATTAAAATTATTATTTTTCTTAATTGATTGTGATTTTATTTTATGGTTTATTCCGGTACCTAGAGCTTTTGATAAGCCATGCTTGTGATTTACAATTGATATTTTAAAAATCTACCTTTGGAAAAAATTAAAGTCACTTATTTGAGCTAGAATTGTTTAGAATTATTATTTTTGGAATCAATTAAAAGTGGTTAATGGTGAAATCCATAACCTCATTATCTGTGAATATTACTTTCATCTTTTGTGTATATTTTCTAGTTTAAAATCAGTTTTTAAATCTAAAATCAATCTTCACAAGTTCGAGAGTTAGAAACCCATTCTTATTACCATATACAATCCATATCAATTTTTAGCGCCGCCGACGCGGACGTGTTCTTAAATTTATTTTTAGGTTTTATTTTTGTTTTTAGTATTATTTTTACTTGGTTCTATTTTATGTTTCTTTGGGTATTTATTATTTTGCTACAGGTTTTGGATTTTGGACTGAAAGGAAATTGATCCAAAGATTTTGGTGATTAAAGATTTGGAGTTAAAGTTAAAGCTAAAAGAATGGAAAAGAAGACAAAGAATTTTATTTTTAATTAGATTCTATTTATATTTTGTAAGATTTTATTTGTTTCTCTTTTTAGGAAATTGTATTAGCAAATCTTTTACTAATTTTGTAATATATTTTTTTTAATTTTGGAACACTTTTGGACTTTATTTTGGGACTTTGGATATTATTATTATTTTTAAACCCTACGGAAGGGTAATTTAAATATAAACTGCAACAGGGAAGGACGACAATTACGATATTGTCTCGGCCCTCGTACACTGACACAGGAGTCGATGGCCCGAGTCGACTACAAACGGTTCATCGCCTGTCAGTCGCCCGAGTTGACTACACAGGAGGTAAGGCTCTAACCACCCACGAATCCCCTGTCAGTGTGTTTTTTGGACTCCTTCGTGTGCATATATGCTGAGGACCTGAATACGGATTTACTTTTCTAGTAAAGGACAAGAACTTGCCATACAAAATAAGACTCAGATTTCATCACCGTTTCCTTCTTGCCCGCTTTAGGAACACGTTGCCAAACGCGAACCTAAGCCTTAAAATTTGACCAGAAAGAGACCGATAGGGTAACGAGCTTATTGGAAAATCATTCAAAATGATTGTATTGGTTACTTTTTTATCCTAACTCAAGGAGCAAGAAGATTAATTTTAAGTTGGTTTGTGCCACCTTGTAACCCAAGGAAACGTTTTCCAAAGAAGTAGGGTTATTCAAGCTCCATAGATCGACATAATCCAATTCGGATCGGTCCAGTGAGGTTTTCTAAAACTGTAACTAGTCGCCTTTTGGGAGACTAGAAGCTGGTCTAAAAACAATCTAAGTGAAGCCATCATGTTTTTTGTTTGCTAAATTCAGTAGGTTTTCGAGTCATCCTTGCTTGTGTTTGTTTAGACCCCTTCTAGTAGGATTTATTTTTAGAGTTTATTTTTGTAAATATATTAGGAAGTTTTTGTTAGAAAATATCGAACTGGTATTATGAGGACAAATACAATGAATATCCGACTGAATCTCAAAATAGATATTATCCGTACTATCAACATGGTGTGGATAGTAGTCGGGACCACCACCAACCTTTTGGAGGTTATTGCTCATACCAAGGTGATCCCAATTAGTATCCGTACATACACCCGTCATATGAACATGAAAATGAGCAAAATTCGAGTTCTTTGTCTTGGAGGGATGCCCTAAAGCAGATATGATCTAGTACTTCCTATGATGACCCAAATCCTTCTCTAGAAGATTCACATGAGAATTTGCGATCTAGTACTCCTTATGATCCATTTGTTTCTCTAGAGAATTCCCTCAATAAGTTGACTGAAAATACAAATAGGTTTGCATTAAGTGTGAATGAAAGTCTTGCAAAGAATAATATTGCTCAAAATGATCTTAATTGCCAATATAGTGCTACCCTTGATAATTATTCACCTAGTCAAGAGGACGAGGATATAATTGGTAACACTACTTATTTATACGAGGTTCAAACATCTTTATATTATTATTATAATGAGGATAGTATTGACGAAGAACTTGAAATATACAGGCAGCGTGATCAAGAAATTGTCACTCCAATTGTGCTTCATGATGATAATGTTAGTTCTGGTTCAAATCCAAATAATTTTAATGATTATTAACCTATTCAAAAGGAAGAGGATTTGACTAGAGATACCACTGTTTTAGACCATGTAGAATTTTCTTGTTTTGAAGCCGATAATGGTTTAGAGGAACAGGTTTATCCTGAGAATACTGTTTTAAAGTCCTGCGATTTAGAAACAATAGTCTTAGGTAACAAAGATAGAATCGTAGAGATTTTAAATATGAGTGAGGATGCACCTCCTAATTATAACCTAGAAGAAGCAATTAACCATTTTCAAGAATCTGACGATCTAGAAATTAAGAAAATTATGACTAGTCTATCTAAAGAAACTGAAAACTCTAAGTTTGGGGGTGACTATCATTCTCCCTGTGTTTTACCTTTGACACTTATAAAGGTCCGTAACTTCGAACTTGACATATGCACCTCTACCATTTTACAAGATCATCTTCAAACTAGATTTCCCGAGCGTGGTGATGTCCAAAAAGAAGTTCAGTTGTTAGAAACCCATCCTCTGGTCGATGTGGTTCACCTAGGCAATAATACCAAGGTTGACTTTGTTTACCCACCTAAAATTTTTCTTCCAATTGTGGCAATGTTGGAATTTCAAATGTGTCAGTTATTAATTTTTGAGACTAAGCCTAATTATTTTAGAAAATTAGAATCGACACATTTGCTTAAGAATGACCATTATTTTCATAGTAGTCAACTGTGTGAGTCCAATATGATTAACTTTGAGGATCCACAATTATTCAGGTTATTATTATGTGCTTAAAATTTATTAGTTGAGTTACTTCAGATTCTACAACCTGATTCTCCGGATCCTGCCAATGAGGAAATCCAGCCCATGAAAGCATTTTATCTAGACCCTTTTATAGAGCCTGAACCTGAACGAAAACTAGATGTAGTTGTCTTATACAAAAAACTAGATGAGGACGTGCTCGGTTTGTTCATTTTCTTTGCCTGATGCAGTTTCCTTTTATTTGGAATAACACTATTTGATTCAGATGACCCACAATTATTCCGGCTATTGCTATATGATTTTATGAGGTGACTAATTGTTTCTTAGTCTGGCTGAAGAATTTAAAATTATCACTTCTTGGGAGATAACCATGCTCACGCGACACGGTAATATCTTTTTTTAACTCCTTTCCTTTGATTGGTAACAATTTCTCATTGTTCATGTTTTTAATCATTCATCTTTAGAACATTGAGGACAATGTTAGATTTAAGTTTGGAGGTAAGAGAGAAACTTTTTAGTGCAATAATAAAATTCCAAAATTTAGAAACTTGTGAACAATTCAGGATGATACTAACCATTCTAGGTAGATGGAAACATAACTCTTATCTATAGGAATTGGTGTGCCCAGCTAAATGGTCTATTTATAGAAGGATGCACTCAGGTGTTATAAATAACATGATAATCATTGAACAAGCATATCTCGGAGTCTATCTCGACCATATCACCTTCTGTTTTTATTTTTGCAATTTTTGTATTTCTCTAATTGATTTGGTGGAGCACCAATATCGAAAGGTTATCACCGCCAAGATGAAGTAGAGTGTTTGAGATAAAGCCCTATTATTGTATTATTTAGACCATTATTCAAAAAAAAATTCGAGTATTAACACTTTGATAGCAATATGTGTATGTTTGAGAACTATCATGTAAGATGCTGATAAAAAGCATGCACTTGGATTCAAATTGATTTAATCATGTTGTCAGTACATTTAATGTAAAGATAATTTTTTTCCCAATAAATCGACTATTGAGGCCCTTGTATATACCAACTGAGTCGATATTAGTATAAGGATTAAGACCAGTGGGAGCGTATCTCAATCCATTAGGATTCATCCTAGAAGTGACCTTCAGACAGATATGGGAAACACCATTCACCTTAGTCAACATGTGCACCATTCATTACTTCTATATCCATCTTCTAATCTATCCATGTGTTTGAATTTGATTGATTCCGAGCAATGTGAATGTTGATAATTTTCATTCAGTTCTGGAACGTTTGTTGATAATTTGAGTAGAGTTTTGCATTCTTATATGAATTTTGGTACGCTGAGTGCAAACTCGTGTACAACAATTTGGACTCATATAGGGTAATGATTCTTATAGATGAAGAATTTAGTATGCCAACTAAATAGCTTGTGTTAGTGTCTACCCTCAATCGTTCACAAGTAGCTAGAGTTTGGAGTAAAGGTTTTGTGGGTATATCTCTTTGTAAACCTCGCGAGACAAAACCGGTCCACCAGGGCCACTTAGGGATTTGAAGGCTTGTTGCACACGCTAAAGGTAATCGAGATGCCTGCGACAGTGAGTTAGAAATTTTTTCTAGATTAGATTTGCTCAAGGACTAATAAATAATAAGTTTGGGGGTATTTGATAGACATATTTATATGTCTAATTTGAGCTCACATTTACAGTGCAATTACTCAATTTTTGTATCAATATTCTTATTTTGTATGTTTTTAGGTATTTTTGGAAAAATAAAATTTTGTAGAAAATTCATCTTAAGAATTGATAAAGGCACCTGAAACTTGGTTCAAGGCACCCACCTTCTTTGAATTTGAAATCAAAAATTGGCAGGAAAGTTTGTTCTTTAAATACTGAATTTGTGATGACTTGGGACCGAGATTTTGAAAGATATTTATGGGAGAATGCAAGAGTTTAAGGCCGCATTATTTTCTTGCCTTATTAACAAGATTCTTGCATGTTTTAAACACTAGGAAATAAAATATTCTTACTCTCGGAAAGAATATCGTGGGGAATAAATAGTTACGTGAAACAACATGGATTTGTCTCTGTTTTTCTTTGATCTTGTTCCTATAAATTTCATATTCTGATTAGGACAAAGAGGCAAACAGAAGCATCACCAAGTTTTGTTAAGAAAGAAATCAGATCGAGAAGAAAATATTGCCGAGAAAAGGAATAAAAGGATCTCTGAGATGATTCTCATTAAAAGAATAGATTGGAAGAGATATAGAAGTTGCTGGGCGTTGTATTATAAATAAAGAAGATTGGAGAAGAGTTTTGAGGGGGGTGGTAGAAGCCAGAAACACAAGAAAAAAAATCCATAAAAATCTGTTGTTGCTGCTGCTGCTCAAGAACAGAGAATAAACAAAGGTTCCTTCAACCAATTGTCACGGTTTCTTCAACTGTTTTGTAACGTTTATCTTCGCTTTGAACATTTATCTTCAAGCTCCATTGTAACAGTTAATCTGTAACAACCAGAAAACGTTGTAGATTCCCTGTTACATTACTTTTAGCTTCTTTTCTTCTTTCAAACACTTTTTGAGCTATGTACAAATATTTTGAGGGTGTTTTGAGCAAGATGAGCTAAACCCATCACTGAGGCAAGGATGAAGCCATTTTTCCATGATTAATTGGTAACTTTAAATAATTCTTTTATGACTTTTGCATTTATATTTAATTGAAATTATGATTTTTCTTCATTGATTGTGATTTTATTTGATGGTTTATGCTGGGACCTAGAGCTTTTGATGAGCCATGCTTGTGATTTACAATTGATATTTTAAAAATCTACCTTTGGCAAAAATTAGAGTCACTTATTTGAGCTAGAATTTTTTAGAATTATTATTTTTGGAATCAATTAAAAGTGGTTAATGGTGAAATCCATAACCCAGTATTTGTGAATATTACTCTCATCTTTTGTGTATATTTTCTAGTTTAAAATCAGTTTTTAAATCTAAAATCAATCTTCACAAGTTCGAGAGTTTGAAACCCATTCTTACCACCATCTACAATCCACATCAATTTTTGATAGACATATTTATGTGTCTATCATATATAAATATTAGGGACATAACCCCTAAAAGATTTGGAATCGAACACTTAAAACTTCTCTAAAAAACTATAATGCTAACTTAAATGTCTAATTTTGTATTACAGTTACACCTATTATGTTCATCTGGAAAAAAATAACCGTAACCCTCACTCAAAAAGTTAATTTGAGGTAAGTCATTTTTAGCAGAACAAAATTCTAGTAGGGGCCACTCTGAAATTACCACCACCACACAAGCCACACTATGTGCCATCTACAATTCAATTTCCTAAAACCTTGCTAAATGAAGCATACTCTAATTATTTGAGGTCTACTCAATTTTTTGCCCACCAAAATGAGTGGATAAGGGGTGTCTAAATAGGATAAAACTACTAAATTACCCTCTATTAAATCCTAATAATCAGATATATTTTTTATTTCCATCAAAAATCCTCTTATCAACTTATTCTTATTCTTTCCTCTATGGACTCCTCTTTTTTTCATTTTCAAACTAAAACATCGTCGATAACCGACGATTCAAAAACTGACACATCGTTTGCTTTTTCTATCTAACGACGACAACAAAACAAATAAAGTATCCCAGTAAAATTACTCAACCTAGCGAAAGTGATCCAGAAATCGCACAAGCAATTCGAGAAAAACAATCGAAGAAGAAATCAGTTATGAAAGACAAAGAAACTCTAAGCTCAATACAAGCACAGCAAATGGCTCGAATCAGGTACTTTTCAATTAACCCACTCCTCTTTAATTAGGTTTTATCAACATGCATACACTCAAAAATGGAAAATTTTGAAATCTAGGTTTTCTTTTTTAAGCAGAATCGGTCGATATTCATGTTCATATTGAATAATTCTTATAATAATCGGTCAATGTTCATGCCCACGTCGACCAATTGTACTTGATGTTCTCCGTAGTTGAAGAACATAAACATAGAATCTATTGATATGTTCATATCAACAGTTTTTGATTTGAAAAAAATGCACATGTTTATGTTATTGTTTGTTTTGTACAATTGGTGGATGTACATACCCACATCGATCGAATATAAAGTATGTGAATTATTAAATGCTCATAATCATTCAATATAGGTGGTTATATCGATCGATTGTATGTGGAGAAAATGCCCAAATTTTCAAGGAGGCTTTTTAGCCTAGAATCGCTTGATATGAACACATTTATCAACCGATTTTGTTGTGTAACTTGCTAGGAATCGATGTATATGGATGTATCGTGATGGCCGATTGTAATCTTGGAATTCCTAAATTTACTTGAATTTGATTGTTCTTTATCGTATATTGTAATATTCTTCAGGAAAAAGAGAAAGCAAACAGAAAAAATATTGAAGAACAAACATGATCCTTCTTCTCCTTCGAGTTTGAGACCGCGTCGAGAGGTCGGTATGAATTTGGGGGCTAAACACCGTAGGGGTTCGTCGGGTAAAACTAAAGAGGTCCCCTTCAGTGAACCAACTCAAGTGGAGCACCAAAGAGAAGAAGAATCTGAATATGAAAAAGATCAAAGTGAAGAAGTAAGTACGACAAAGTGAAAAAGAGTGATGAAGAACAAGAATGAGATAAAGAAAAACAACGAGGCGATGAAGAACAACGGAGATTAATCTAAAGATGTAAAGAAAAATAAGGAAAAAGAAAGGAGGATACTTGCCAGAGTCTAAGTTGATGTTATCTCATGACGCTAATGATCTTATTTATGGGTTACACGGTGATGGAAGAAAGTTACTATAGAGGTACAAATACACTTGGGATTCTACCATCTGTGCGACCATAGTAATTATCTCAACCTTATGTTATATCGTCTACTTTTATTTAAACTATCATACACTTTCTAATTTATCGTGATATGTTATTTAGGATCAAACAGATGTCGTGCATCTTCTAAAACACCAATCGTCAATGAGTAAAATGATTTAATATCCAGTGTCTGAAGAAGCACCTGAAGTCATCCAGCTCATTGATGCTCTTGGGTTGTTGGTTGCAGTAAAGAACTCGGTGGTTGAATATGACAAACCCCTTCCTTTTGTCTCTTGCAAGAGATATTACGCAAAACGGATATTTTGTATCTTCCGTTTGGGGAAATGAAAATAACTCCAAATGATGTGCAGTTGATCACAGGTCTCAGTGTTGGAGGTACATCCGTGGGGGAAGGGGAGCGACTACTGAATGAACTTAACTGGGAGAGCATTTACATTTATATTTATGATATTTACAGGCATCTCACACTAATCTTGTATTCTCTCTAAAAATATATATATATGATATTAGAGCCTCACCTGGATGAGCTCCCAATATTTTACATACAACATTGGTATTGTACAACTCAGTGCTCACTCCTCTATAATGATAGGACAACTCCTAGATGAATAAATCACTAGTATAGAGCAACATCGTCCTTATAATATCACTGGTGCTGATTACAACTCTTTCCAAGATGATCTCTAACTATACAGAGTACACATTCAGAACATATCTTTGTTCCCGAGTAGATGTTAATGCTTCCAGATAGATTGCCTACTAGTGTAGAGCAAATTGATCCCTCTTTACATTCCCAGTTGAATTTATAGAGTGACTTTATATCAATGTTCAAAAATTTGATTGAATAACATTGATTTATCAAAGGCGTGACAAGTCGTGCGCGTATGCACTTAGTAGAAGCATCACATCTTCGTGTAAACACTAAGTTGCCGTCAGGCCAAATGCAAAGCTAAAGCTCCAATAATGATTAATCGAGCTTAAGTAACACATTCCCAATGTTGGTTACATCAAAAATCCCAATATAGTCGAATATAACAAAACCCTAACATTGGTTAATACCAAATTTCTGACATATCATCATAATTACCCTTCCAAAACATGGCAATGAGTATGAAATGGGGAAAAATATCCTCAACAACATACGTTCCCTATGTGTCTACTACAACATATAAAAAGGGAATCTCATTCCTAGCAACGGTATAAGGGGTACGACCCAAACCCTAGACAAACTGCAAGCTGAAACTGTCAGGATTTCAAGAAAAAAGTTCATGGAAGGTTACTGTTTGCTCCGTTTGACGATCGAAACGAGCTCAAAACCTAAATCCTTTCATGTAGAGATGTAAATAGCGATTTCAAGATTCCGAATTGGGGATGATCATCAAAATCATACATCGTATGAAGAATCTACAACGTTTTTACTAAAGAACGTCATATCTAAAGGGCCAACACCCATGAATGTAAATAACAATAATGCTCTAAATAACAAAACTTTGAAGAGAAAGAGCTCTAAAGATCAAATCTTTAAAGAGTAAAGCTTTAAGGAGCAATATCTTTAAAGAGCAAATAAGAAAAGGACATAATAATAATAATAAAACAGGGAGAAAGACTACCAAATTAGTGTTTAATCCATAGTCGGTCCTCCTTGGGAGTTTCCCTCTTCTCTAGTCGGTCTCTCCCCTAGTCCCTCATCTACCATTGGTTCGTCTGCCGTTTGATCCACCTGCCATATTAGGGTTTACTACTTCAATTGGTCTCGCTACCAATATTTAAAATAACCTCAATTTGTCTTTCTCTGATGAGGCTAAATATTATTACAATTCCTAGCACTCACACTGGTGCTCACACGACTTGATTTTCGAACGAATTAATGATCATATGAATTCACCCAATATGTCAATACCCATGTGTGTATATATATATATATATATATATATATATATATATATATATATATATTGGTTTTCACCATAATTTCCACTTCTCTACTCTTCCACTTCTTTACAACTATCATTAGTTACGAGATCAATGTGTTAACTTCCATCGCTATATATAGGTTCTTCAACCTATCGGCAAAGAACAAGCGTTTGATCTCACAAGCACTTGAATGATCACAGAGCTATCGCCTTTGAGACTCTCATAAAACTCAGTTTTCTCCTCACAACATTTTAACACATCTTATCATCATTGATATTCAATCTCATTGATCTCAATATGTTTTTCTGCTTCCCTCCCTATAGATCAACCCTTCTCTCTCATTTGTGATTGAAACGAAATTGGAACGGTCATTCATTGATTTAGGTTAATTTCGTATAGATTGATCTCTCGAATCTGAAAAGTACTTATACAGTACAAATGTTTAGTGTTTAAGTGATTTGCTTCGACTGGCATAGGTTGATCCCTCATTTTCTCCAACTAGCATTAGTATTCTTCACCATTTCTGTTTTTACCCTTAAATCGTTTTTACCCACAAACATTTTGGCGACCACAGTGGGAGGTCAATCTCTCAGTTGCAAAGTCAATTCATAAAGTTTCTCAATTTTCTCAATTTCAAGATGGTTGACCTTGGGCCGGGTTTGGTAACCACTCCTAGCGTAAATTCTGCCAGTAATAGTAATGGTGGAACTCCGGGTAACAATCCTCTGGTTACTAACGGACAATGTTACCCTCCTCCATTTGAGCAGCACACTAAAGAAGGAAGAGATGAACAAACTCCTCCTACTATTGTCGATTTAATGCGGACACAAGAAACCCTTGCTAGGACTCAAATGGAGATGGATACAACTCAGAAGGAGGTACTTACCTTCCTCAAGGTTCTTACTAAGAAATTAGCGCCAAAGGAACATACTAGAAACACTTCCGAGGCAACTGTTGATTCTAACATGTCAAGAGGTTATGCTCAAGACGACGATGAAATTCGTATTCTCGCTGATCGTCCACAACCCAACTTCGTCACTCGCGAAGATTTGGAACGACTTTTCTAAAGTAACAGAAAAGAGAAATCGTCTGTTGTTCATCAACATCAACCCATTTATCCCTCTGAAATACAAAGTATCCCTTTTCCCATGGGATATTTATCTCTTTTTTTCTCACTTTGTGATGGAACTGGGAATACTTGTGAACACATTTCAGGATTCTTGGAATCATTAGGGGAACATGAAACAATCACGTACTTAGTATAATACCCACTATTTTTTAAATAGGTTTTGGATGCAAATCCGGTTTATATAACGATGGGTCTATAACTCCAATTTTTAGGTGTACTTAACCAAATGGAATATTTATGAGAAAAATATAAACTACTGCACCCATTTATATAAGTGGGATATCTATATTAATTAAACTAGTCCATTTTTTTTGAAGTGGGGGATAAGATAATGGCTGGCATTTTTACTTTTGAACACGTGTAACCCTTCCTATATTGTTTTGAACGTAGAAAATCCTCATCATTAGCAAATTTTCTCCCTGTTTTTAAGGTGTTGTTTTAGTTTTGTCCTTCTACATCTCTTGCACCGTCATCAAAGAAAATTCAAAATAAGAAGACCAACCCATAACTTTGTTTTTATCTTCTATTTGAGCTTGACCTAGTACTATGAGTTGCCACGCCCACTGGGGCTCCAACCTACAAATGGCTACCTGGAAGATCGTTAGCTGTAACAGTGGTTGGTATCCGATTACCCTAACACTGGGACTGATCATCCCTCACCCATTTAGTACGGTGTGTGTTGTCAGGCCTGCTGTAGCTCCCACCTACGGGTGGCTACCTGGAAGACCGTTAGCTGTAACGGCGGCAAGAGAACCTCACACTAGAAGCGATAGAAATCATTTGTTGGACCCGATGATTCTTGTGAAATTATGGACTCTTTTGGGATCCCTGGGTATGTGGTATGGGATGCATGCTCAGAAGGTCCTAATTGACTTCACAGCGGACCTTGTGGAATTCTGAGTACTATAGTATAGGACATAAGCTCAGAGAATCATAATCCTCGAATTAGTGAGATTTCTGTTCAGCGGAGTCTCAATATCTGAAGTTGGTGTTTTATAAGAGATGATTGTTACCAAATGTGGTAATTCATATCATCTGTTGGTATATATAAATATCAGAAATTATATCAAAAACTGTAAAGCTGTTTGACGGATTCAATGACCCTCAAAATAAGAGCTATGGTTATATATCATTTGGGGAAATATTAATTAATATTTGTTTGGTAAAATCGATTACATTTGCTTGGTAAAATTATATTAGTAAGAAAAATTAGTAACGTTGGCTCCTCGAGTGGCGTATCGGGAAGTTGAAGTCTGCCAATGGGACGAAACCCGACCTGTTGGAAGCAAAAAAATTCCGGTCCATCACAGTCCGCCTCAGAGAGTTTTCAAAATCTCTCACTGGAAGAGCATATACTTGGTATAGCAACATCGCTCCCAACAGTATTGCTAACTGGTGCGAGATAGTCAATGCTTTATACAGGAAATACTTCTTTGTATATGAACAAGTTACGTTTTCAGACTTGGAAATGATGTTTCAACGAAGCAATAAACATCCCAATGATTATATGAAGCGATTCAGAGTTCAAACGTTAGACTGCCATGACCTGAACGATACTGAGTTACAGTTAGTGGAACTTTGCATCAATGGAATGGTACCAGTCTACCGTGCTCTTCTGGAAAATCTTCTTTTCCAAACATTCTCTGAGTTGCATGAAGCCGTCAAGAGATCATCCACGACTGCACCTGCTCTGCTAAAAAGGGCAAGGCCTGTCAAAAGCGAAGAAGAACGTGAGACTTGTAGCAGTAGACGTCTGGCTCGTAATCCGTACAGTACTCAACCATCTATGAGTACCATGACTGAAGGAGGCAAGAGGAAATCCCCAATACCAGAACAACAAGCGTGCAACACCAGCTCCAATCCCAACTCCTTCCCCACCAGCGGCTCGACCACCTTGGAGAGCCAACCAAGCAGCTGCAGCTTCACCACCGGCTCAACGCCAACCCCAAAATCAACCAAGAGAAGCTCCAGCTGCCACAAATTTTTCATTTCCAAATAAAGAAGTTATCGAGATTTTGGAAGTCTGGATACAAGATGGCGCTATCAACTTACCTCTTGTTCAACGTCCACCAACAGAACAAAAAATGTCATATCCAAAATATTATCATTTTTACAAATTTTTTAATCAACATACAAGTGATTGCAATTACCTGAAGCGGATCCTTACAAAGAAGATCGAATCAGGAGAGTTGGACCTGGGGACTGAAGGTGTACACAGAAACCCTCTCCCTATCGGGAATTTCACTATGTCTGAAGAACTAACCAATCAAGTAGTTCAGTCTCTAGTGGAACGCGTATGTGAACTTCTATACTTCTCAAAGGCGCAACGCAAAGACCTCTTCACTGCTCTTAATCATATTGTATCTGAAAAAGACTACCTTCATTTAGCAAAGACAAAGCACATGCTGAACACACACAAGTAGGCAAAGATGGAGAAAAGTGTGACAGGGGAATTCTCGTTGTCGCCTAGCTCAAGAATACCGAATTATTAAGAACTTTGATTGATGCAGGCATTGATGTCAACATCATCCCAATCAAGACACTGCGAGTAGTTGGAATCTCACACAATGAAGTTATTCATGCACCAACAGTAATCTGTAACCCGGAGGGAAAATAAATAAATGCCTATGGTTACATTACTCTTGAAGTACAAATAGGGTCTGCATACACTGCCGCCAAATTTCATATAATAAAAAAAGAACCAGGTTACGACATTATCTTGGGACGACCATGGCTTCACAACAATAAGGCCGCATCTTATCAAGTACCTTCAACACACTCACTTTCAACAGACGACGATTATGTACCTCACATGGATGCTGTGGAAGATAACCATCCTCTGTACTTGGAAGAATATCAGAACCTAATGGCAACAAAGTAAGAGCCTGGAGAGGATGTGACATCATATGTCAAAAGGTATCATGCGCAAGTAAAACTCACTGAGTTTGTTTCCTTACCACTCAACGTACCTCACACCTCTCATGATTGGGAACTAGAGTTCATTGGAAAACTCAGCTCTGCTCTCATTAGGCGCTACAAATGGATAACCTCGCCTTTACAATATTTTTTCAAGTGGATGAACTCGACTCCAATCCAAGTCGAACATTTTATTAACACATTCATCACTCAAGTGATGTCCAATCATTGAAAAGAATACCATGAATATTTTCCTGTGACAGTACAGGAATGTCCACATGTACCACAGAACCACCACAGAGAGTGCCAGCGCACGCGGATGTGTCGAATTCTAATGCTAACATCGAGATGAAGGGAAATCCGTGGCAACAATACATATTCAGATTCAAGATATTAAAGCCTAATATCTTTCAAGTAGGCAACTTGGTTATGAAAGCAATAAAGTGCAACCGCCACTCTGCCGTAAATTCTCACTGGAAAGGACCGTTCGAGATTTCTAATGCCACCACTGGTGGGTACTACAAATTGATTGCCACTGACATCAAGTTGATGGAGGAAGCAGTACAAGAAAAATGGCTCAAAGCATTTGAGGTTTGAGGCATTTAGCACTTAAAGCATTTGAGCTTAATGCGTTCGAACTTAAGGCGTTTAAGTTTAAGGCATTTGATCTTAAGAAATTTGAGTTAAATGCATTAAAGACATTTGATTTTTAGAGCCGGATTTTCTTAGGGATTTTCATATTTATTTATAATTTCAATTCCTCCAAAACGTATGCAATACATTTTCTATTCAGCAATCAAATTCCCTTTCAGTAATCAAATTCTCAATTTCATTAATCCGAGAAATCCCTATCATTCCAAAAGAAAATCTTTTCAATCATACCTAATAAAATCCTAGTTATTCAATCTCAAACAAAAAGAAACTCAAAATAAATAAATATCTTCCATCTCTCAGCAGTCTAAGCAAAACCCTTTGTCTCTTGAAGCATGTAAGGTTCTGAAAATAGAGAAAGTAGCTAAAGAAAAATTAGCAAGGATGACTTATGTCCATGATTGAAATCTTTCTTCATGTCATCAAGAGCGTTATTCTCTAACTCCAACTCTCGAGTCAGTCTTGCAACTTTTTCCTCTGCCTGCATAATGAGTCACTGGAACGAATTGCAATGAAGCTCATATCGAACATGATTCTTCAAAGATCCAGCAGATCAACCTAGTGAGGCAAATGGATCATATGCCACTTTATCAACACCAACATCGTTTTTCCATAAAGATGACAAATACCCTGATGACGACATACACCAATACAAGACCCAGTCGATCTGAATGAAACTGAACTACAATCAGTAAATCTTCACCTATTCTCATGACAAGACTCCTGCAGTTGCAACGTCATTCATCCATGGATGTCACAAAACCTTTCAAAATATATCTTCATGTCAAGTGAATAAACATCCCTTAGCTTCACCTGAGGACTTGATCTTGTTGGAAAGATCAATTCATGTCTATTTCAATTAATGTGATCCACAGATCCAAGTCGGTGAAATTTGATGTCACTATTGAAGGAAACGAAACCTCTCTATATCGCAACCCCCGCGCGACTGGGGAACTTCCTCCTCTTATTGATCGCATCCATCATAGAGACTGCTGATTTTATCTGGTGCAACAACATCTATTCCATGATAAACCTATCTCACATCAAAGTCATAGCATACAACGACTCTAGGGAATCACTTAATGAGGATCATAGATAAGACTGACACTAGTTGTGGTGTTAGCATCAACAATGATCTCTGGAGCAACTCCATCCGCTGTTTCAATATCAGTAATGGTCTTAGGAACAAAATACTCATGACCGACTTCATCAATTGTCCACTCTTTACGGCCTCTACCTGGAAATGGTACTCGATGGATAAAATTGCTCTAAGCACAAAGGATTCGTATCAAGACGACTAGGCACGAAAATATATTAATATAAACTCTTCTCAAAGCTTCCACAACGGACGGGTACAAGTCAAAATCTTCTACAAGATGTTCTCATGACCTTTACAGATGAGATACAACACACTTTAGGCCATTGATTCCGGAAAACGTGCCAATGGGTGAGGAATGAGACAATGCTTAACGATTTTTTTTTGTCTATGTCTCTTCTACAACATACCAAAAAGGTGCATCAATCGGACATATGAGCATAGAAATATTGTTTCTACACTCAAGTCCATAGAAACTGAAAATTCGCGCGGGATTACAAATTGTAAATGTCCATGCATGGTTGAATGACCTAGACAACTCTAAATTAAGTGATTCTTTTTGCATATTATATCTTAGTCTCTTAGATTCAAATTTTGGGGCCAAGCACCGAATTCCGGCATCATATGAAGTTTCTGCAGCTTCCAGAGTGAACGACATACAAGTAAAAATTTCTAGACGAGATTCATAACCTTCACAGTAGATCGACGTCCACCTAGGTATTTCCACCAAGTCCTTCCCCCAAGAATATCTACCTAGGCCCACCTAGGTCCTTTTACCAAGTCCTTTACCTTGCTTGCCAGAAAGAGGAAAAGAGAAAGAGAAAGAACGAAAAAAGGAGTTGATAATACTGGGGACTGTTGGTCCACTGACCATGACGATCTTCTTCACAGTCCAAGATTACGTGATCGTCACTGGGACCGCCTATGATAGCGATCCATAACGAAGGATATGCTACAAGTAGAACGCACCAACATGGTATTTGCATCATTCACTCTGGAGAGCAACCTCAATCATGGTACAATGACCAATAGAGTTTCAGAAGTGATGTTTCTACGACTAACAGAAACAAAGATGGTACCGCAAGCACCAGATTCATGTGTTAAATAAGAGGTTCAGAGAACAGGTAAACCGATAACATCAAAGTACTTCATCGAGCATTCAAGATACAAGCAAATGATCTAAAAGACATATAACAACATTTTTGCATTAAGCTCGTCAGACACAATTCTGCACTTCCCTATAGAAAGTCGTTATCTGGGAGTAATTGGTAATGAATCTAGAGATTAATTATACACCAAACTCTACGTATGGATATCCTCTATAACATATCAAAATTTCACATCAATCGGATAAACGAGCAAAGATATATGATCAAAACTATAAACTATCTAATGGATGAAAAATTTCTGAATTCTTCCTGACTTTTTATTTTTTTGTCATTCTAAGGCTGTTAATGAGCCCAAAACTCAAATCCCTCCGTGTTGGGAGATAGATCGTATCCTGGGCATGACAAATTTTGGTAGATCATCAAAAAAGGATTCCGTATAAAGATGTTACGGCATTTTCAGTAAAAACCCTAAATCTGATTTTTTTTTCTGACGGAGAACTATAACGAAATTTTACATTCACACACATATATTCCACTTGTTCAATCATTCCATGAAGGCAAAGATATTTTTCAAAATATACGTGATAAAATATATAATTATTGAAAGAAGTTACATCTCAATCAACACCTACATTGAATGAGGATACTTAATCTTAAATGAAATAATCATAAACTGCGAAAAGCAAAATGTTCGTCTGCTAAGAAAGGTGAAACATCCAAAAGACATAATCATCAAATTCATTTCCGTCTTCATGTTCATCGTCTTCGACAACATCATTTTTTTTATTCTTTTTCAAAGACATGGTTATATTTTTCTTCAGGAATCTCTTCCAAACGTTCATCCGGGTCG
This sequence comes from Papaver californicum, assembly GCA_023531435.1. NCBI lineage: Eukaryota > Viridiplantae > Streptophyta > Magnoliopsida > Ranunculales > Papaveraceae > Papaver > Papaver californicum. The sequence goes on along the minus strand of JAJJMC010014646.1, from coordinate 1,895,643 downwards.
TCATAAACCATCCTCGCGTGATCTTCTTCGGGAGAATATGGTTTGACCTCAGGATCAGTGGGTTTCCAATCGAGAGGGTATTCATCTGAAACGGAATCCGAAGCAATGTCATCAACATGAATGTGATGTTCCTCTTCATCCTCAAGCCTCCTTTGTCCAAGTCGGCGATACTTTTGTTGATAAACAACAAGTTTTTCATCTTCAAGCTTTCTCCTTTGTGTTATTTCTTCACGTCTCCGATTTTATTTTATGCCTACTAAAGCTAAGAAAGAATAAACTCGACCCTTGAATACATTCAGATGAGTAAGAGGCATACTGCGTATCAATTGCACAGCTTTGCTGAAAGGATCATCTATCTCAAGAAGCACATCTGTAAAAGTCGTCATCCTTGTTTTCTTGTTTACATGCTGAGTTCGTTTCCTTGAAGAATCAACATTGTAGCTATGACTTAGAGACGTCATGGTATATTATGAAAATGGTGGACACGGTATTCAAGTCAACAACAAAATAAGAGTATAAAAACATCTTTCCAAAATAGCGGATAACACGGTAAATACCAATCTTACCTGTTTCAATACTCTCACTTGGAATTGGTGATGACAACACAAGAATTAATGCTTCAACAACCTTCCATCGCTACACGAAGAATGATTGAAGCACCTACGAAGATGATAAAAAAAATTAAAACTTGATTTTACCTAAATCCGAGAATAATACTGACGTATTAAAAAAAACTATATGTCGAAAACCGGCAGAAAGTACGCCGACGGTTGGTCAGCCGGTAATTGCTCTGACGAATCTTTTTTTTTCTGATGAAGCTCGATGAAGAAGAAGAAGGAGAGAGAGGGTGCTGGTCGATCGGTGATGGGAAGAACAGTAATAAAAAAAAGGGTTTTACCCCATTTAATGGTAATTAGTTTCAAAATCTTGGTCCAACAAGGATTTCCTCTTTGGAAAAACGTACCCGTGCTGTACACGGGTTAATTTTGGTTCTTCCATCATGCAAATCATCCGTACTTCACCAATTTATGCTCTCCAGACAGTGTTCTATCATTCTACAAGCATTACTATATCAACTATTGTTCCTTCAACGATTAATTCGACTTCATTAGAGCATCATCAAATCAAAATCTCTGGTAAAAATATAACGACTAAGCTTGTTTATTTATTTTGCTTATGTTAGTAAAAATCACCATTCAATGCTTACTGCGGCATATTCTATACCACACTAAGCATGGGACTTAATGTAGATGGTGGATTTTTCACGAATGGTAAAATAGTAAAATCATCTCTACCCAGTTGTAGAATCAAAGAAATAATAGAACATTGTATATGCTACTAACCCGACATCAAAAGCATAAAATTCATATTTTATATTCTGCAATAAAATAGATATATCGAATGCTCACTACAGGCATCATGCATCTCACACTAATCCTGTATTCTCTCTAAACAATTATATATGATATTAGAGCCTCAACTGGCTGAGCTCTCAATATTCTACATACAACATTGGTGTTGTACAACTTAGTGCTCACTCCTCTACAATGATAGGACAACTCCTAAATGAATTAATCACTAGTATAAAGCAACATCGTCCTCATAATATCACTGTTGTTGATTACAACTCTTTCCCAGATGATCTCTAATTATACATAATAAACATCCAGAACATATCTTTGTTCCCGAGTGGATGCTAATGCTCCTAGATAGATTGTCTACTAGTATAGAGCAAATTGATCCCTCTTTACATTTCCAGTTAATTTATAGAGTGACTTTATATCAATATTTAAAAATTTGATTGAATAACATTGATTTATCAAAGGCGTGACAAGTCGTGCGTGAATGCACTTAGTCGAAGCATCACATCTTCGTGTAAACACTAAGTTGTCGTCATGCCAAATGCAAAGGTAAAGCTCCAATAATGATTAGTCGATCTTAAGTAACACATTCCCAATTTTGGTTGCATCAAAAATCCCAATATTGGTCGAAATATAACAAAACCCTAACATTGGTTAATACCCAATTACTGATATATCATCATAATCACCCTGCCAAAACGTGACAATGAGTATGGAATGAGGCAAAATGTTAAAAACATATGTTTCCCAATCTGTCTACTACAACATACTAAAAGGTCATCTCATTCCGAGCAACGGTATAAGAGGTTCGGCTCAAACCTTAGACGAACTACAAGCTGAAAACTGTAAGAATTTCAGGTAAAAAAATTCCTGGAAGATAACTGTTTGCTCTGTTTGACAACCGAAAACGAGCTCAAAACCTAAATCATTCTGCATAGGGATGTAGCAAGCGATTTCATGATTCCGAATTGGGGATGATCATCAAAACCGGACATCGTATGAAGGATCTACAACGTTTTCACTAATGGTGGGTTTGGTTGCATAATTCACAATTCCGAGGAATTTATAATCCCATGGGATAACAAATCCCGGGATTCATGCAAATCCCTCGTATGTTTGCTAACTCATTTAAAATACCTAGGATTCATATAATTCCCTTTTTTTAAAGTCTATATACTGTTTGACATTACCATTAGAATCTTAAAATTGTATATATATATGGAATTTTTGGATTAAAAAAAGTGGTTCCACAAATCCCTTGATAAGTTTCCCAACAAATCTTAGGGGGAAGGGGTCGGACTCCATATGGAGTATTTGCTGGAAAAGTGATTCCCGTAGGAAATGTGATTCCAGGGGATTTGAGCAACCAAACATACCGTGGGAAACATAATTTCAACAAATCCCCTGGACCCATAAATCCCACCTTTAAAATTATGCATCCAAACCCACCATAAAGAACATCATATCTAAAATTTTTGGGCATAAGGGCCAACACCCATGGATGTAAATAACAATAATGCTCTAAAGAAAAAAGCTTTAAGGAGCAAAACTTTAAAGAGGAAAGCTTTAAGGAGCAATATCTTTAAGATAAGGACATACAAATAATAAGAAAATAGGGAGATTGTGGGACCGGTGCCAATCGGCCGGCCGACCAACCTCCCTTGGCTGGTCCCTATTCCCATATTTTCTCCAAACTTTATTAATTTTTTATTTTATTTTAGGGTTTCTTCTTTCCATTGAAACTATTTTGCTCTTTCTACCAAAGCCTAGACTCTCTTGCTTCAAAGAAATATGCTATACAAAGCTATATAGAATGGTCCCGCTACCATTTAATTAAAAGATTATTATTATAATATTCCTCACATTTTGGTCTTCAGACCAATTGGCCTTCACAACAAATCCTCCTTCTAAATATTATCAAAATATTGTTAGAGAGACGACATGATACGCGAAGCATAGTCCCGTTGACTACCAAATTCGTGCTTAATTAGTCCATAGTCGGTCCTACCTTTGACCAGTTATCTACTTGGTCGGTCTTCCTTGGGACTTTCCCTCTTCTCTAGTCGGTCTCTCCTCTAGTCCCTCATATACCATTGGCTCGTCTGCCATTTGGTCCACCTGGCCATATTAGGGTTTACTGCTTCAATTGGTCTCTCTACTAATATTTAAAATAACCTCAATTTGTCTAACTCTGATGAGGCTAAATATTATTACAATTGCTAGCACTCACATTGGTGCTCACACGAACTTGATGGTCATACAAAATCACCAAACATGTCAATACCCACGTATGTATATATATATATATATATATATATATATATATTGGTCTTTGATCGATCCAGTAATTTCATTAGACCTATGCTTACCAATTAAACAAGACTATTCGAGTATCATTGCTCCTCAGCTGACACAATGATACACCACAACTACCAATGTCAATATCAATCGAACTCTTTACGGCTATGATCTATCAAGCATCATTGCTTGTTTCAACATGCAACTTATACTTCGTCCATCAATGAGTCAATATGCTAGACTCATCAATATGCTAAGACTGACAGTCTAACTAGGTCAACAACTGACCAATTAATACATGTCTATAAAATAGACTTAACCATGCCCGAGATATCAATTATGTCATATGGGGGGATATTCACTAGGTTTTGGTCTGGCGGCCTACAGTATGTGTAGTGTAAGAATACAGCCACGATGAGAAAGCATAAAAGTCGTGTCGACAGTTGAAGGAGTGAAGGGAATAGTGGTCGCACAACTTTCATGTCCCACTAACACGAGGGAATCAGTTTTCACCATGGTTTCCACTTCTCTACAACTGTCACCACTTACGAGATCAATATGTTAACTTCCGTCGCTATAAATAGGTTCTTCAACCTATCGACAAAGAACAAGAGTTTTATCTCACAAGCACTTGAATGATCACAGAGCTATCGCCTTTGAGACTCTCATAAAACTCACTTTTGTCCTCACAGCAGTTTAATACATCTCATTATCATTAATATTCAATCTTATTGATCTCAATACCTTTCTCTGCTTCCTTCCCTACAGATCAACCTTTCTTTCTCCTTTGTGATTGAAACGAAATTGGAACGATCATTCCTTGATTTAGGCTAATTTCATATAGATTGATCTCTCGAATCTGAAAAGTATTTATACAATACAAATGTTTAGTGTTTAAGCAATTTGATCTTCAGTCGATTTACCCTTCAAGCGATTTGCTTCGAATCTCATAAATTGATCCCTCATTTGCTCAAACTAGCATTAGTCTTCTTTAAAATTTATGCTTTTACCCTTAAATAGTTTTTACCCGCAAACACTTGGGAATTTTTATCTTCTATGACGTTTCTGGTTCTCGTGTGGACGTTAACTACATCTAATTAGTGGAACCATTGAATAAAGTTTGCGACTACTCTTGGGACAGTGGGTGTCTTTCATTCTTGTTTAACGAATTGAGAAAGTGTATTAGGGTACACAGAAACCAAGTAGGATAAATATGGCTTCAACCATCTAGTCTAACCCCTAGTGGAAAAATCACTCATTCGCCTAATCACTCATTCATGCATGCTTTGAAGTTTCAATTAACATTAATGAATTTCACAACTAACACGGTTGATTAACAACTAACGCGATTAGTTAACACCAATTAATCAAGAGTAGAGTAGCCATTAACAAAAATAGGTGGATAAGAGAGTTTTTAAAATTACTTCAAAATGACCAAATTTTAACTTATTGAGTAGACATATAATAATTGGAGTATGCCTCAAAATGCCCGGTTCCTAACACCATAACCAAAATCACTTTAAAACCACCAATGCTTTCCGTGAAAAGTTTCGTTATTTTTATTTAATACATAATTTCGATTATATTTTTTCTGTCGCTTATAATATAGGAATGTAGAGTGTAAACTAGGACTGCACAAAAAAAACTGAAAACCGGGCCGAATCCAGAAAACCATTCCCGAACCGAGCCAAACCGTTCATCCAACGGTCAGTGACGGTTTCTACAATGAGAATCGTTGATATGTCGGTTCCGGTTTGAAGTCTAAAACCGGCCGAGCCGAACCGAGTAAAACCGAATAAAATTTTATTTATTGATTTAAGTATACTCTAATCCTAGCCGTGTATATAACCTATATATTTAATATAACATAAACCCTAAAAGACAAAGACGTCGTCTTCTTCTCTTTTCCATTATCTTCTTCACCTCTTTATTCACAAAGTCACAATACACTACACAACCCCCACCATCCACCATGAGCACTTCCACTGCTAACCCACCAACACTTTTTTTTTATCTACTTATTATTCTTAATTTTTTCACATAGACCACATGCAACACCACTGATCAGTTTGAAGAATTTGATGGTTATGATGATGGTTACCATGTCCAATATAATCACCTTTGTGATTTTAGTTAGTTTTTAAACTGATTTATTATATATTTCAGACTTTTAGTAGTTTATATTTCTAGAGTTTTCTAAAATCTCAAGTGTTGATTCATAGTAGTACACGAAGAGAGGAAGATACCTTAAGAAGAAACGATGGAATCTAGTTTATCATACATAGATCGTTTCCATTTTGTTCTTTAAGTCTTTATTATTTCTAGATTTGATGCTCCGGAAATCCTAGGTTGTAGAGATATTGTTGTACACATATAGGGCGTTTGGTTCGGTTAATTGGGATCCCAGGAATTGGATTCCAAGGGAATAGGACCAATTCCCTCCAACCAAACAGTCCATCCAAAGTTAGAATCAAATTCCTAGAGAATCCAATTCCCTTGAATCCTTTCATTTCTATTCCACCCAGAAGTGAATGGAATGTAATCCAATTCTGAAAGAAAACATGAAATTATCAGCAAAATGACTAAACTATCCTCTTCAAATCAAAAGGGAATCGAATCATTTTCATTTTCAGAAGAGAATAGAAGCGAACCGAACCGGGAAAAGAGAGAAGAGAGAAGATATAAGAGATTGAGACGACGCGAGACACATAAGATCAGATTTCTCTTTTGATCATCTTGAGGATTAGGTACTATAATATTGCTTGATTTCCTGCTCATATTTATATACATGTATGATCCAGCACTGATTGATTTCCTTCTCTAGGTTTTCCAATTCGTTCTGATTCTTACATCCAGGGTTTCCAAATTTGTGTTTGTGACTCTCTGTATGTTCTTTTTTTAGTGGAATTTGGTATCTACTTTTTTTTTTATGGTTTCCAAGTTTAATTTTGATTCAATTAGATTAAGTTAAAATGTTTGGTTGTGAGTTTGTTAAGGTCAAGTGGAACATTGTGATTTAGGCCTTCAATTAGGGATCAAAATGAAAAAGTTTTGGTGGGGGTGGCAGCATTATGTTTTGTTTTTGCTTATGATAGAAGATATTGTTGTTTGTAATTTGATGAATGTTTTGATGTTCTTCTGTACTTGGTATGGGTTGGTGTTTTTTTTTTTTTTTGGTTTCAGTTGAACCACACCTCCCAAGTAGATTGTATGAGTGAATCTATGGGTGTATACAGGTACTGCCTTATTCTCCCTTTTTTGTAATGGGTGTATAGATTGTGGTTTGTAAAAAAGAGTAGACGTATATATGATGGTGATGTGATGTGTAGCTCTATTAGACTAGTCATATAGTACCACGTGGTAAACTTGCTACTTCTGATCATTCTATGAAAGATACCTCAGTCAAAGGCTTAAATGGTTTGTTGCTATGTTCCAGATGTATGAGTAGCTTCTTATTATGTAGTGATGTTCAAGGAATTTAAGCAATTATCATGTACTTGAAGGGGCATGCCGATAATCATACGTATCAACTGTAATGACCCCCATCATTCCTACTATAGAAAATTAGTCAGCCATCATACTTGGTCTCATTGTCAGTCTAGTTCACTAACAAGTATAATCAGGGCATTCAAAGATTTTAGATAACACAATGAATTTCGATCATCATTTCCAGCTATTGTTTTTAAATTTCGTAATTAGTAAAAGGGTGATTACATATATGTATATGTTCTATTTAGTTCAATGTAATTCCCTAAAAATTTATGTAATCCTGGTTACTTGAATGTGAACATGGCACTGTCAAAAGACAGTAGGGAGGCTGCATCCAAATCCAATGCTTAATGTCAATTCAACTTCAGCTTCTCCCTTTGTATACAAATGTTGCTCATTTAATCTTTTGACTTTCATTTTTCCTTTTGAAGATGTAGTAGAACTTGAACATATTTGATCTCTCCCGATATTCCTAGAAAATTCTTCCGCAGAACTTTCAAGATCAAAATCCTTGTGCATTTTGACATTATCTCTTGAACAACTAGTACCACTCTGTTCTAGTAAGTTAATAGGTTCAGTTCTTACACTAAAAAATTGATGAAAATTATGCCCAGAATTGTTTGTGTTAGTAAAAGAGCAGTTGTTAGTCTCGAATACTGTACATGTAGCCCATACTCTTGGTTGGTGATCTGGATTTACCTGTGTTCAGTTATAATCTTTTTAGAACTGCATCACCCCCTAATATGTTGTATCCATCTTTTGCAGTTCAATTATATATAACTATTATTAGGTTAGTAGTTGTCGTTTGTTGTAGCTTATAGTTTGATTATTAGTTGTTGCCGATCTATCACTGCACTTCATTTAATTTGTTTATGCACTTCTTTGCTGACCTTACTATCTACTCTAACCCTTTTAATTCCTTGTTTCCTTTTAGACCGTCTTTACTGTAATAGTTAAATCTTTCTAAATTTGTGTGGATCTTGTCTAGTGGGTAAAGAAATGATCACGACTTCACCTGCACGTCAGTATCAGCATTAGGGGTGCTCACACCACAATTTAACTTGGTTAGTATTTCCTTTTAACTCATTTAACCCTTTTGTTTCCTTGGTTCCTTTTAGACTGTCTTTAGTTTAACTCCCCTAATGTACTGACTGATCCCAGCCTGTGTTTTAAAGCCTGATTTTTTCTCTTACTAACTCTGTTGCTCTTCTCTTTTACTAACTCCCTCTTCCGACTTGTGTTACCTATTTCTAATATTTTAGGAACAACATTTTATGCACCTTTTTTTTTCTGTATTTCATTTTTGAACTGATTTTGTTGCTCTCTACCTTCCTAGTGTTGTTTGTATGTTCTCTCTCCTCATCTTTAACAGTGGGTGTTTACCTGTTCTTTGCAAATCTCTTCTTGTTTAAGCATTTTTGTTCTCACTAATTCTTTGTCATATTGTTTTAACAATCTATCCATAAAATATTGATATGAGTTGAAAAAACATGAATCCAATGTTTGTGTGTGTGTGAATTTAGAACCTAGACTGTATCTGTACCTGAATTATTATGGAGTTCAATGTTCTTTTTCATTTGAAAAATATGAATTCAATGTTCTAATAGTTAAGCATATTATTGATTTGATTTGCTTTATAAAGTGTTACTAAATCATTCTGAATGTAGTCTATGTAGCAGAAATATGTAGTTTGTTATATAACAACTGAATTTTGTGTCTCTTGGTTTTTTTACTGAGAATGAGTTGTTGTCTTTTCCAGTATGGCCCCTCTAATGCTGACAAAGAAAAGAAAACTTGAAATGATGACTCGATAATGTTAGGACAACAATGGATGTTGTAACTTTGTTTTATGTCTACTTTTATGCATATGTATTGTGTCATTAAAGTTATGTATTGAGATCCAATGATCGTTTTGAAATGATCATTGTACGATTTTGGGTGATGCAAGATCTTGTTTACAAAAGTGACACAACATGTAAATCACAGCTTCGTCTCAATAGACGTACTTTTTGAATTCTTTGTCATAAGTTGCGCACTATTAGCGGACTAGAAAATAATAGGAACTGTGATGTTGAGGAAATGGTCGCAATCTTTTTATATGTAATTGCACATCACCATAACAACAGAGCTGTAGGGTTTACATTCAAGCGATCCGGAGAAACCATTAGTAGACATGTGAACACGGTCTTGAAAGGAGTTATTAGGCTTCAAGGGGAGTTGCTTAAAGAACCAGTAGCAGTGGCTACAAGTTCTGTTGACCAGATATGGAATTGCATTAAGGTATGAACTTGAATTTAGATATTTAATCTCTTTTAAACATATACTTCTCATTTGTGATGAATCATTAACCCCTTGTTTACCTTTAGAATTATTTAGGGGCATTAGATGGAACACATATTAGTGTCCATGTTGCTACTGCAGACAAGCCTAGGTATTGTTCAAGGAAGAGTTCAATTGCTACCAATGTCTTATGTGTATGTTCCCAAAACTTGGAGGTTATATATGTGTATCCTGGCTGGGAAGGTTCATCAGCCTATTCATGTGCTCTTAGGGAAGCAATATACAAGAAGAATGGCTTAAAAGTCCTACATGGTAAGTTCAATATTATATTGAATTATAAATCCACGGATTAGTGGGTGATTCTCATGTTCTTTATTAAGATAATGATGGTTGTTTACATGATGGCTTGTTTCGGTTAGTATTACCTTGTCGATGCTGGTTATCCAAATAATGGAGGATTTCTTACTTCTTTTAGAGGTCAACGTTATCATTTCAAGGAATGTCAGCAAGGTCTAGAACCCAAGATAGCTGAAGAATTATTCAATATGAAACATTATAGGGCTAGGAATGTGATCGAACGAGTTTTCGAACTTAAATATGAAACATTGTAGGTCTAGAACCCAGAGATACAAAGATGAATTCCGCTTGAGGGTGAAAGGGTCGCAACATTGACTCAAAGTAGCCGAAATGTATGCACGATTAGTGCAGAACTGTAGATCCCCTCCAAAGTGAGAGGGTTCGCTCGATTGTACGTTGTTGCTCAAATTCGATTTCAGTAAACTGCTGCTACGTCTGTTGCTTTCCAAATATACCCTTCTTCTCTACGTGCATACGGAGAGCCCTAGCTAAAATCTGTTAGAATTAAAAATGGATTTCTTACTTAAAATTAATTTTGTTACTTAATATATCTTAAAGGGACCTAGGGTCACTAGTCCAAACTTGGGGTGGAAAAATTGAGCCATCCATTTTCACTTCTTAGTGAATGAGAAACCTTTGGTTTGTCCCATATTGGATAAACCAAGGAGGAAGTTTATCCTTATTACCACAAACGTTCTATATAAGGAAAAAGAACTAGTGGATTGGATATGGACTTAGGAAATGGACTAGTGGGCAAATACACACATGTGCGGTGCTTCGCACCGAAGCACCACGGGCCGCGGGCTTGTGGAGCTTGCGTGTGCTTTTGCGTGATCCTTGGCGTGAGCCTTGGTGCGAGCTTGGTGCGAGCCTTGGTGTGACCATTTGCGCGAGCCTTGGCGTGACCATTGGTGTGACCATTGGCGTGAGCCTTGGCGTGTGCCTTGCGTGTGCCTGCGAGTGCATACGTGTACCCATCAAAGATCCAACGGTTTTATATTTTAATTCTATACATTAAATATTTTTCCGTTTTGTATTTATAAAATTAAATCAGGTTTAATAAACAAAATCTTTTAATTAAATATCTCGAATTAAATATGTTTAATTAAATGAATTTTGACCGTTTGAAAAACTCAACAGTCTTCTTCTTCTTTAAAAGAAAAAAAAATCAGATCTTCACTTACCCCAGTCGCAGCCACTGACCTAACGACTTTTCCCCTCTTCTTGCTTTGTATGCGCACTAGTTTATTTTTATCTTATTCTACTGTTAAGTTCACAACGTGCCAACGAGTCTTGCTAACTGGGTTGGTATAAGGTGGTTTTATCCTGGATTCGATTTGTCATCTCTAAAGGTATAGCAACACTTTTCCAAAGGTGTACTTGACAAATATCGAGTTAAGGGCAGTCTGTTGAACATGCAACTCCATCTCTCTGTGCTTGTGTGATTGTCTGAAGTGTGTTATCTGTTCTAACCATTAACTCTTTTCAAGCTTCTGTTTGGTTTGTTCACTGTTACATGAATATTCTCCAACATTCTTAACTCGATATTTGTTTAATTTGAAAATTTTACTTCTGTAACAATGGTGAAGACTGATGTTGACAGACCTCAGAAGTTTTCTGGAAAGGACTTCAAGAGATGGCAGTCAAAAATGTTATTTTTCCTGAGTTTCCACATGCTAGATGATATGGTTCTGAAGCCGTTTGATGAGTCTCTGAATGAACCTGAAAAATTACAGGACTTAGAAAGTTGGAAGAGAAGTAATTACATGGCCAAAAATCATATCTTAAACTGCCTAGAAGATGCTTTATATGATTTTTACAATGCTAAGGATAATTTCAATGCTTACAATTTATGGACTGCACTACAAGATAAATATGAAGCAGAAACAACAGGAAGTAAAAAATTCCTGGTTGCACGTTTTCTGGAATATAAAATGATGAATGATAAATCAGTGGTTGATCAGTTTCTGGAGCTGCAAAATATTATTAATGAAATAATTGCTGAAGGAATGGTTATTGACGAAACATTTCAAGTTTCTGCTGTTATTCAAAAATTGCCAAATTCCTGGGCTGAATACAAGAGAAGACTAAGGCATGAAACTGGTGAAATTTCCATAGTAGAATTGGGCAAGAAAATCCAAGTTGAAGAATTGTTGTGTTCAACGGAAAAGAATGTTTCTTTTGCAAGAGACATGTCAAACAAATCTCACGTTATCGAACACAAATTTGCTAATCTAAGTCTGGACCGCAACAAGCGCAAGCCTGGCCCGCAAAGAAAAGGTACCTTTCAAAAACCAAAATCTGCTATTGGTAAAATTAAGGGAGCATGTTATGTTTGTGGTGTGTCTGACCATATGGCAATTCATTGTAGAAACGCAAAAATGCGAATTTTAAGAAAACAAATGTAAATTTAGTTGAAAGTAGTAAAAATGAGTTTTCTGGCACGGTGTCTGAGGTTAACTTAGTTACCAATGTGAGAGACTGGTGGGTAGACTCTGGAGCTACCAAATATGTCCGCGGAAGTAAAGACATGTTCACCTCCTATCAGACGGTAGGAGAAGGAGAAAAACTCTATATGGGTAATTCATCTGCAGCACAGGTTGCAGGAAAAGGAAAAGTTTCGCTGAAGCTCTCCTCTGGGAAAATACTCATATTGAATGAAGTTTTACATGTACCAGACATCTGCAAGAATCTCGTTTCAAGTGATATGCTATATGATAAGGGCTTTAAGATTGTATTTGAGTCTGGGAAAGTGATTATCACTAAGGGAAAGGATTTTGTGGGAAAGGGCTATAAGGCTGAAGGCCTATACAAATTATCTGTAACCTCTTTTGAAGTTAATAAAATTGATTCTTCTTATGTTGTTGTCTCATTGAATATCTGGCATGGTAGACTTGGTCATGTAAATTATAAATCAATGAAAAAATTGGCAAACTCTGGCTGCATTCCAAAATTAAATTTGGAATATGAACATAAATGTGAAGTTTATGTAGAATCAAAATATGCAAAGAAGCCCTTTAAGAAAAATGTCCACAGAAATTTTAATCCCTTAGAGTTAATTCACTCAGTCTTAGTTGATATGAAATCAATCCAAACCAGAGGTGGTAAAAAATGGTTTGTCACTTTCATAGATGACTGTACTAGATACTGTCATATTTACTTGCTTAAAGGAAAAGATGATGCTTTAGAAGCATTTAAATTATATAAATTAGAAGTAGAAAACCAATTGAACACCAAAATTAAAACCATTAGATCTGACCATGGGGGTGAATATGTAATCCCTATAGGAGACTTTTGTGCACAACATGGCATTATTCATGAGGTAACTCCTCCTTATTCACCACAATCTAATGGAGTGGCTGAACGGAAAAACCGAACCCTTAAGTAGATGATGAATGCCATGTTAATCAGTTCAGGACTACCGGCGAACTTGTGGGGGGAGGCCGTCCTCTCAGCTTGGTATATCCTGAACAGAGTGCTCCTTAAAGGATCAGTCAAATCACTGTATGAATTATGGAAAGGAAAACAACCCTCTTATGGATACCTCAAAGTGTGGGGGTGCTTAGCCAATGTCTCTATTCCTCCACCTAAGAGGACTAAAATAGGACCTAAAATAGTTGATTGTGTCTTCATAGGATATCCCGAACACACCACTGCTTATAGGTTTATGGTTGTGAGTTCTGAAAACTCTGAAATTGGTGTGAACACCATTATAGAATCTAGGGATGCTACATTTTTTGAAAATGTGTTCCCGTTGAAATCTGAATCTCCCATGATATGTGATGATCCCCTAGATGTCCCTTCTTCTAGCCATATTTTACCGATAGAAGAAGATGAATTTGTTTATGAACCTAGAAGAGGCAAAAGACTTAGAATAGAAAAATCTTTTGGGCCAGACTTCATAACCTGTTTAGTTGAAACTGATCCACAAACCTATAAAGAGGCCATGACTTCGTCTGAAGCTCCATGGTGGAAAGAATCCACTATTAGTGAGATGGATTCTATTGTTCAGAATGAAACCTGAGAGATAATTCTATACATTAAATATTTTACCGTTTTGTATTTATAAAATTAAATCAGGTTTAATAAACAAAATCTTTTAATTAAATATCTCGAATTAAATATGTTTAATTAAATGAGTTTTGACCGTTTGAAAAACTCAACAGTCTTCTTCTTCTTTAAAAGAAAAACAAAAATCAGATTTTCACTTACCCCAGTCGCAGCCACTGACCTGACGACTTTTTCCCTCTTCTTGCTTTGTATGCGCACTAGTTTACTTTCATCTTCTTCTACTGTTAAGTTCACAACGGGCCAACGTGGTATCAGGTGGTTTTATCCTGGACTCGATTTGTCATCTCTAAAGGTATAGCAACACTTTTCCAAAGGTGTACCTGACAAATATCGAGTTAAGGGCAGTCTGTTGAACATGCGACTCCATCTCTCTGTGTGCTTGTGTGATTGTCTGAAGTGTGTTATCTGTTCTAACCATTAACTCTTTTCAAGCTTCTGTTTGGTTTGTTCACTGTTACAGGAATATTCTCCAACAAAATTTTCTTACTTTGTTAAACCACTTCTCAAATTGGGTTAGAATTGGATGTGCATGTTGTTCCTGCTTTATTTCAGATGTATTCATCTTGTGGGGTTATTTTTTGAAGCTCCATTGTTAGTCTGGCGATATTTCTTTTAAGAGATGTATTCTATTGGAGTTGTGTTTGTGAAGGCTGGTGATGTAAGACAACTGTTTGAGAAAATGTCTGGAAATGTGATATCCAGGACACCTGTGATTGTAAGTTATGCTCAAATGAAGCGTGCAGACGAGGCATTAGGACATATTTATTAGGCAAATGAACTGTTATGACGTTATCATGCCTAGCCTGTCTCGAGAACATCCATGAATGGTTTGCTGCAGTTTTAGGTATTCATTTTAAATTGCACAAATGGCTTCTTCTTGTTACTTTTTTTCCTTTCTGATTAAGGTCTACAAATAGACATGTCAAACTGATTCAGAAGTTGGTAATCTTTTAGGGTCTGGAGAGGTCTATTTTATGGCATCTAAATCAGATGGCACTTGTTCTCTCACTGAATCTCGTTTACTTGACAATGAACTGGTGAGCTAGGGGCATAATTCCTCATCACAGGTTTCTTTATTGTCATGAAAAGTCAGTGATTATTAACAAACAGGTACAACCCCTTGCACCTCACAGTTTATTCTGATATCTAATCTAACTTACTCACGTGTGCTTTTACAATATATGTTACCCACTCTGTTTCTTGTCTTGCACAAAACATTATAGATATTTGTTTTTTGACAGATTTTTGGGTATTGGTTGGTAGTCCAATATAAGGGCATTCCAATTTTGTCAAAAGTGATTATGAAGAATCAACACTTGACACTATCATTTCATTAAATAGACTTAAAATCTTGGAATGAGAGTATTCTGCTTATAGAATCGACACTTGACACTATCGTTTCATAAAGTAGACTAAAAATCTTGGAATGTGAGTACTCTGCTTAAAGACAGTTATAGGGGTCAGTCTCCATTTCAAATGCGGATTGTTGAGTTCACCTGACTCCAAATACAAGGTCCTTTGGCTTAGAAATATATTCTTGGAAATGACAAATGACAATGGAAGCCTTTTCTTTCATGAATTAAAAAGAGAAGGAAGTGAAGGAACTTCTGTGCAAGGCAAGATTTATGTTTTCATTGGAACTAATAAAAGCAGGGTTTTTCTATTAAACTTTGTTATTTATAGATGCGAGAGCCTTGAACATAACAGTTTTCATAAAGAATAAAATCCCAATTGAACAGTAACAATCTGGATGTCGCAAAATGTGAAATCTCAACTTAAACACATAGATTACCTTATCAGGCTTTTTAACCAAACTTCATGTCGTGCCCCATGAAAGATATGTTAAAGCATCAAACCATAGAAGAAGTCATGGCTGAGTCCTAAGTTTTGAATTCCTAATCCTAAAAGCACACTAGAACGCAAGATCTGAACTCTATGTCTTAAAATATCAGTATTCCCTGAATAAAGAGCAAAAGTAAAGAGATATTGTAAGATTATGCAAAGATATTTCGGACAAAAATACAATTTAATATATGACAAATAGCTGTAAGTTCTTTAGACTTATATTTATTACCTTCATTTTGTATTTTCTCTTCGCGTTGAATGAATGAAAATGGAAAATCTTCTTGAATTTCCTTCTTTAGGTCCATAGGTCCATCTTTCCGAGATCCAATTTTCTGTAAGTAAGGTTCAGTGAGATCCTCCAGGTACTGAGAAGAGACATAGAGATAATCACTGTCCTTATCTTCTTCCTTAGACATGTCCTCATCTGATACAAGAGTGTATTCAAGTTCTGGTTCTTCCACTACTATATTATTGGGAAGAACCACATCTTTCAAGCTTTCAGTTGGAGAACCCTGACTTTGTCTATCCTCCTTGAATTTCGGGACATGGTGTCCTGTTTCTTTTATAAAGTACTGTTTTCTATCATTTCCTGCATTATATTGACAAAGAGAATTACATCCAGCATATGTTATTTCGGAATTCTCTAACAGACTCTGACGTTTGTCCATTTTATCGGGCCCTCTACTTAACAAGGCATAAATTTCCTCTTGTCCAACTCCAGCATACCCAACATATGATAGGGAAACAGGACTGCATCTCTCCCCCTTGACTCTGAAATCGTCGATTACATATTCCGTTTCTTCTACTACCTTGTCATCTCTAGAAATACTCTCATCCCCATAAACTTCAGTCATAACATTGTCACTTAAATTATTTGTCTTAGCAATTTCCAACTCTGTAGTAGACCGCTGAGCTATGTTCAACTTATCCTGTTTCTCGGTTGTATCATTATTGAAGAGCCTTTTCTTTGTTGAGCTATGTTCACCAGTCCTGTTACTCTTGTATTTCGTTTCTGGGTAACGAAGCGAAAGATCCCTTTTTCCCTGACGAGTGTAATTTCCTTTGGTTAGTTTCTTCTTCTGTTGGTTAAACCAACTGTCAACTGTTATGTGTTCCTGGGAATCAGTTTTACTTCCCATTTCATTTTGATATCCTCCAGAACTTTCACGACTAATGTAAAATTTTGAGCGAGCTAGGCTCTTCTCTGATCTTTCACCATCCAGGGAAGCATCTGATTTAGTGCGCCACTCTGATGCATCATTAGTATAATCCGTTTCATAATCTGCACTGTATTTTGTCTGTGGACGCGCCAAGCAACTCTTCCTTGAAACACTGTAATCTGAGCCATAACCTGAAATACCCTTCACAGGAAACGTGATGGACTCTGCCAGAAGGGATGAAGTTCTTCTCACTCTTCTACGGGCTTGGCCTTTTCTCATTTCATTTTCCTTATATGAGAGATCCACACCATATTTTTTCCTACTACAAATGGTTGGCCTCATAAATCTTGGCAGCTTTGAAAAGAAATAACCAGTAAAATGTCGTTCGTTGTGTTTCTCTATCTCTAAATTAGTTTGTGGATCTTCATTGCATGCGTTCAGGCCCCCGGACTTCTCATCAGACGGCATAAATGACCTTGTAAGGCGTTCCAATCTTTCTTGTAGACTTTTTATATCTCTTCTAATATCATGGCGTTCCAATTCAATACGTTTCACCTTCT
Organism: Papaver californicum; assembly: GCA_023531435.1. Taxonomy (NCBI): domain Eukaryota; kingdom Viridiplantae; phylum Streptophyta; class Magnoliopsida; order Ranunculales; family Papaveraceae; genus Papaver; species Papaver californicum. The sequence continues at coordinate 1,878,222 of JAJJMC010014646.1, read as the reverse complement.
CTTGCAACTGGGCCATTTCAACTTTCTTATTGGTCTGTATCTCCTGGTATATCAACCCTTCACTTTAAATGTTAGCAGCACAATACTCAAATACCATTACTAAGTTACACTTAACACCTGAATTCCTTCCGTTCAAGATTTGGTTTTTCATCATGTTAAACTTTAGGGCTAGATGCAGTTCCAAAGTTTATATTTGTAAGATTCATGCGGTGTAGTAAAAATGAGAAGTTAACAAAAGCTTACAGTTGATTCCTCGTGGCCCAAGTGTATACTTCTCGCACGCTTTGCAAAACTCAAGGAACACACAGTCTCACAGAGATCATCTTCTTTGGGACTGATGTGGACAAGTAGTAGCGTTTTTGAATCATCTCCTGTGCATAATATGGTGAATTGTTTAAGTAAATGTCTCCCAGTTATAATCCAAACTGGATGGATAACTTAATTAATAATGGATTTTGCAGGTCATTTAGGGTGTGCTTGTTATCTGGGTAATATTTGCATGATGCAGATGTAAATAATGCTTTCTTTTTAGGGATCAAAGTCAAACTACAATTCTGCAATCAAAATCCAACAATAATCCCCATAATCGAGGAACGTTTCACATCTGCATCATGTGAACACTTGCTGGATAAATATATGGTAGTGACACGTGTAATTGGTTAGTGTCGGGCAATGGTAGGACATGGTGAGCTAACAAAACAAGAAAGTTGGGCACAGTTATGTCCGTGCATATTTTATCATCTAGGCAATTATCTGCTGTATATTCTAGTTATAATGTGTTCTCTTCGACCTAAAAAAGCTGCATATGCAATTATTTATTATCTAGGCAATTATCTGCTTTATATTCTTGTTATAATGTGTTCTGCCCGATCTCAAAAAGTTGCATATGCATTGAAGGCATTAACAATTGACCATATATCATCTTCAAACACAATACTCACAAGTACACAAGATATACATACAATTCCTAAGATTTTTATGTGCAAGTGCTCGTTGAAGCGTTGGACTGGATGTCTGTGTCCAACAGTGCAAAATCTAGAAACTTCTTGCATGGCTGGACATAAGCTGGTGAGTTTCATATATTTAAGTTCTCTGTTACTAGTCTGAAAACATGACAAAACATTAACTTAGGAAGGAGAGTGATAATCACCTAAACAATCCCTGAGAATCTGTGTTAACTTGCTATTCCTATAAGGAACATGGGGTTTTCGTTTTTGTAGAGAACTGATAACATCTCCCAGTGCAGATAACGATAGATTGATTGCTTTTCCTTCTTCAAATCTTTTTCCTCGTGCCTTTGTCTTTAGCACTCGTTCGCTTCCTCCAAGGTCGACCATCCATATTTTGTTTGTTTCTCTTCGTCTCTCAGGAGCATTGGAACAACTCAAAGATATCCGGATCAAGCTGTTAGGAACAGAGATTAGATAGCCAGTTCTGACCCTAAGAAAATTGATTACAAAATTTCTCCTTACTTGATGAAACCAACTTAAAGAACATACTCTTTTGTGTGTGAGAGAGAGCTTGCGTGTGTTCGCATGTTTGTGTCAGGTTAATTTTATATCTGGCACTTACAATTGAAAATCTGAGGTGGTTTATTTCATACCAGTGAGATCTGCTTGAAGTTCCATTGCAATTGGTTGAAGCAGTTGATCTAAACTGGCTTCCTAATTTATACAACTTTTTAGCTTGGTTGACGTCGCTCACTCTGATAGCTACAAGGTTGTCAATCTCGATCCCGCCCTTGGGATCTTCTTGAATAGAAAGCCTGTTGAAAAAGCACTAGATTGTATTAACTACTAACTCTGTCATACTGCATAATGTACCATAATTAGTAAGATGATGAACTGAAGCTTTTGGAAATTTTGGTAAGTTCAACAGGATAATATGGGAAACGTATACAGAAAATGGGACAAGAGGCTTTTTTAGGGTTCTTGCTTGACTGGTCCAAAATATAAACCACCTAATGAAGGCACAAGTTTTTGCCAGGCAAAACAATAATTTGATTAGCAATTCAAATTAAACAGAGTGAAATTCAGGGAAAAATGTATGTTTGAATGCAACTAACCGCTGTGTCATAGGATCTGTCGTCTGTGTCATTCCAGGGGTAAGTAAGTCTCTGAGATTGCCCATGTAAATTTCAAGCATGCTGAATGTGTATAGAAATGTATGATTGCTGTCTACTGTTTGCTTAAAAAGTGCATCTAGTGCACGTGGCACTACCCCGGGACTATCTGCTTGGCCCTCCTGATATTTCCATCGAAAGAAGTCATTCAGTTAGAGTTGAGCAACTGATTTAGGTACATCTTGCTGAATTTTGAGTAAGAACCAATTATTGAGCAAATAAACTTGATTTACTAATCTGATTCAGTTACTCAGAGTAGTTTATACATGTTTTTATTTTCTCGCATTGTCTTGCTAAGTTACGATTGGTAATGATAACATTATTACAACCCAATATAGTATAAAAGAAATTCATGAGCTAAGTGAGTTTATGTTGTTTGATTGCTCCGACAGAATCAGGTAAGACCGAGTGAGGTGATTACAACAAAGTAAACTGGCTTTGCTACGCTACAGTGACTTGCGAACCTTACCATGGTAAAAGATTTTCCTGTTCCTGTTTGCCCATAAGCAAAAATGCATGCATTGTAGCCGTCTAGGGCAGATTTAATGACTGGTTCAACTTCAGAAAATATTTCATCTGGAAGTTTATACAGCCTAACTCAGTGAGTAGTAAAATAACTTAGGAAACATCAGCCACTGCAGTTTCTTATTTCAGTTTTTGGACTACATCAGTAAAAAATTGACTCGGTTGAGTACCTTGTGATGTGTCTGGATGGAAGACTCTGTCAAAACTGTATAATTTACTCTTGTTGGCATGAAGCTGCAGCATCACATTAGTCGAATCTGATGCTATAGCCACATCCTGATGATTATATTTCTCTCCGCTGCGTGTGGGTTTTATACGGCAAAATACACGAATATTTCCTGCAATAATATTGAATTAAAAACCTCATCAAACAAGTCTTTTGAGCTCGTCTCCGATTGCAACATTCATGAGTTCCATTAATTGCATCAGTTGGTTGTTGAGTTTGTAACTTTAGTTTGGATTACTACCTTTCAGGTCCAGAAATTCATTTAGGGTTTGCCTCCTCTTTAAGTTCAGTTGGTTTAGATGAGCATATAAGGCTGCAAGATCCTCTGTTCATCATACAATAAAAACTTATACTTAAAATAGAAATTTAAGAATTTGCAAGGTATTCCAATAAATGATTAAATAATGGAGAGAAAGACTAATCCACCTTGAGTACTCGAAATCGCAGAACACACATCACAATCTTTAATCTCAGAAGAAGAACAAGATGGTTCTTCTGCTGATGGTAACTGTTTAACGATATTACAAACTGATTCAGCCCATGTTGAAGTTAGATTTGTTTTCAATCCTAGAAGAGAATTGATAGACTTTACAAGATTATGTAAAGATTTTCTTGATTCCATGGCCTGATAGTCACTGTTACAACATCTTCTAGAGTGTGAAAGCAAATGTTTTCATCTCCCATTAATTAATCTTAAGTTTCTCTGTTCCATATTCATTCACTACAGTTTAAACATCAAAGTATTACTACTAAAATCAAATGCAGAAACATAATCTATTAGAGAGATAAGAGTAGAAGCGATGGAGAAGGTTGCAGGTGGTTTAAATGTTGAAAAGAGACTGTTCAAAGTGTCTGTTTTAGCTAACCTGTAACCAGACACGCTCTTGGACAGCCCTGATAAGAATACCTGAAACGCACTTCATGTGTTAACAACTCTCTGATGAAAAATAAAAAGTTCATAAAAACTGGTACCAAAAGAGAACCAGAGTTTTGTTTTTTTCTCCTTCATAGATGAATTAATAAAGATATAATATGTAGTATTTCACCAACCAGTTTACATTCTGTTCTATTCCACTGCTGCTTAAAATCTGTCTTTGTCATGACTCATTAGATGTGGAAGCTACGCCAGTAGACAGTGTCACTTTAGAGATGAAGGGCGAAAATAACTTACCAACTACTGATGAATTAGAGAATCCAAACAACCATACGACACAGTAGTTTTTTATTTGGAAACGTGAAATTTTTTTAAACAAGGTTACTAGGTGTATCAAGTATTAAAAATTTAAAACACAAAATCCGATCAAAATAAATAAATAAAAAGCATTAGAACACAAAAAAATTGAAATACAGTGTTCAAATAGCTCACTTTGAGCCACTGATTCCGCGCAATAGTTGCGAGCAGATCTTTTTTGCAGCTTGACTACATGTTGGAACCTGGCACGCCATTTAGAAGCTACATGCAAATGCTGTCTAGTGTTGAATGGTCTGGAGTTACATATTATAGATCTAAATAGCTGTTAAGTTTTCGGGATCACTCTGACCCTCTTTTTTGTATATTTCTTTTGTAATTATCGTTTGCTTTTAATAAAGAATAGGAAAGTCGTTTTTATATTTAAACCCGAATTTAAAACTCGTCTACATACCCATCGTGAAAACAAACAAACTAGCACCACGAAGGCATGTACCCTTAGGTTTTGAGGCCAAGTAGCTCATGTTAAAAAGAGAAATATCAACCAACCATCTCGGCACAAAATGATCGACCAAGACTGTATATAAACTGATAATGAAGTTGTAAAGCTCTTTAATAAATTTTGGTAAAACATGTTGACAGGCTTTGTGGATCTGATCTTCATTCTTCTAGATACAAATTCATCAGTAAAAGAATGTCAACTTGCAGATGGCATGTCTATTTCCTCTGTTAGCTTCTAACTAGTGTAAAACCTAATGAGTTTATATCTATCATTGTTTTGTTAATGATTCGGTTACGTATTAATACTTAAAAGCAATCTCACTTTAATTTTATCATTAGTTGGTACCAATTAAAGATGTAATTTGTTGGTTTAAGTTAAATACTGTTTGGAAAACATTTTGATTACATAAAAGATGTCGCCATCTTTTTCTTTCCAGGAAAGAAATAAAATGACATACTGATACCAAATGGTCAAGTTTTTTTTTTTTTTGCTAGATAAAATAATTTTTCATTAAAAAAGAAGCGAGTTACATCACTGGTAAATGAATGAAGGGATAATATCCATCCATTCACCTGTCACATTGTTCCTTCTACAATACTTTACAGCTTTATCGGTCATAAAATAAAAATCTCTACCAATGTAACTAATTTTGATAAAAGAGAAAAAGTTCAATAACATAACACAATCATCTAAAGCAACTAGTTTGGTTGTTTTAATTTTGCAAGTATGAAATGTCGTTTTTTGCATCACTCATCAAACTGATTTTATCCAGGTTTTTGCTTCTAATCCATTGAATGACCTCCAACACGGCCATGCTTTAAGCCTCTTCTGAACTTTTACTTATGCTTGAGATAATTCTGCACCCTTTAAAGGTACCTGAAATGTCAGTTAAGACAACAACAAATCCAGTTTTATTAGTTATTTCATCAAAGGAGGCATCATAGTAAACAAGTGTACAGTTTTGAGATAAATCAGTAGTACATGGTTGAACCTGCATGGAATGTATATTGTTCCTAATAATAGGTAAAGTAGTGGAACCATCAGGTTTCATTTCAGTAATCAACCTAATTGCTAGTCTAACAGTAGAAACACAGTTAGGATTTCTATCTTGTAAGACTTTAAAACACCTCTCTATCCATATAGTCTATGCTGTAGTGAATATAGCACATTTCTGATCTATAGAAAGGTTACTAGAAAAGCATTTCCTAATCCAATTTTTCATTGTAATAGTAGTATTCAAATCTTGAAGAACATGTTGACCCCACACCATAGAAGACCAAACACTTGTGCATAATAAGATGCTCAACAATTTCATAATTGTTACCAGCACACATATCACAACATGAATTATGGTTAGGATTCTACGGTAAAAGTTTAGCCTTTGCATTTCCAAGCAAAAAGCTATATTATGGGGAAAATAGGCAGACTCCATATTGCTTTATTGACTATGTCATTGTTTTGAGTATGAATACCTGCAATAGGATTAATGGACAAATGATTATAACAACTCTTCACAGTGAAGTTACCATTTTTTGCAAAGGGCCAAATCAGTTTATCATGGCCAGTGTACGGGATCCTAATATTAAGGATTTTATTAACATTATCATCAGTGGAAAAAATCAGACAATAAATCATGCTTCCAACTCTTAGTATCATTATCAATAAAATCACTAACAAATAGAGAGGGGTTGGGATATGCGATGCAAGGAGGATGTGAAGCATTAAGGATCCAATTATCATTAAAAACCTGAAAATGTTGACCATTATGAACCTCCCATATACGGTTTTCCTTGATGACTTCAAGGACCTTGCATAAACTAGTCCAGACCCAAGATGAGTCTTTGTTTTTTTTATAATGCAAAAGATCATAGTTTTTGAAAAACTTGCAGTTGAGGATTTTGAAGTAAAGTTCATTCTTCATTGCATTTTTTTTTTAATTTCTAAATCCTAGACCTCCTAGTGATTTATGTGTACATATGTTACCCCATTGCTTTAAATAAATACCACCATGACTATTCTTCCCCCACCAAAAATCCCTTTGTTTTTGTACATATGTTACCCCATTGCTTTAATTAAATACCACCATGACTATTCTTCCCCCACCAAAAATCCCTTTGTTTTTGTTCCATTTTGTGAACAATATCATCTGGGATAAGGAAGGTATCCATGTGATAGATGGGGAAGATTTAAGGACTTGTTGGACCATTATTGATCTTCCAGCTTGAGTAAGTTGTTTGCCTTTCCAATTAGCAACTTTCTTATCAAAACTATCAACAAGAAGTATGATTAAAATATCTTCTTCTATTAATAGAAGGGTGATAAAAATTGGTATTTTTATCATAACTTTTAATATATTCTTCTTACTTTTTTGAGCATAGAAATCCTTTTGAACTTTTAGCCAATGTTCAAGATTCATTTCAACTTGCTTTATAGACTCTAAGTTCTGAGAAGTTTTGTTCATGCAGAACTTAAAGTTGCACATTTAGGTCTTTCACTTTTTGGTCAATATTGCCAAAGTGGACAATATTCCAATTTTTCAGGCCATATTTCACATTTCTAAGCTTATTTGTAAATTGGAAAGCATGTGAACCTCTAATGTTGATGTTATAAGCATCTCTTATAACTTCATGAGAGGATGGATCCTTAAACCAACATTTGAAGTACCTATATGGCCTTTTACCTTGGTGATTATTAGTATTAGTCACCAAGATAGTTATTCACTTTGGGAAATAGAGACATAGACATATGATTTAACTCTTTCAACAAATGTTTGGAATCAAAAAAGGATTAATCATATTCGAAACATCCATCTCAAGAGGTTCCATGTTCTGCTTGTAGAAGCCTGGTGGAAACCCATCAGGCCCTGGAACAGTCCATGATTTCATTTGTTTAATAGTGTCTCCGACTTCTCGAAGGTTGATTGAACTCAACAATTTATCATTGTCCAAATCAGTAACGCAAGAATCAAAACAATTAAGAAAATTATTATCCAGAATAGGATTAGAGGTATATAGTACCTATAGTGCTGAAACGGGATACCATAAGGTCTTCTAGTTGGCTTCTATCATCAGACCACTAACCATTATTGAGTCTAAGAGAAGAAGTATGATTAAAATATCTTCTTCTATTAATAGAAGGGTGATAAAAATTGGTATTTTTATCATAACTTTTAATATATTCTTCTTTACTTTTTTGAGCATAGAAGTCCTTTTGAACTTTTAGCCAATGTTCAAGATTCATTTCAACTTGCTTTATAGACTCTAAGTTCTGAGAAGTAGAATTTTATTCATGCAGAACTTAAAGTTGCACATTTAGGTCTTTCACTTTTTGGTCAATATTGCCAAAGTGGACAATATTCCAATTTTTCAGACCATATTTCACATTTCTAAGCTTATTTGTAAATTGGAAAGCATGTGAACCTCTAATGTTGATGTTATAAGCATCTCTTATAACTTCATGAGAGGATGGATCCTTAAACCAACATTTAAAGTACCTATATGGCCTTTTACCTTGGTGATTATTAGTATTAGTCACCAAGATAGTTGATATATGATCTGAACCTATGGTGTCAATATGGAAAATCTTGGAGTTTCAATAATGCTGAAGCCACAGACCATTTATCAATGCCTTATCCAATCTAGCTCTAATGTTGTCATTGCCAGATTGTTTGTTATTCCAAGTAAATTTGGAACCCACAAATCCCAAATCAGAAAGATCATAAAAATCAATAATTTGCTGAATGACAAGGAATTCAGAAGTGGTGGGATTTGTGAAAGTGGATCTTTCATGGTCATGCGTTGTAATATTGAGATCACTAATGATGGTCCATAGAGTGTTAACTCTTTCACCAATTTTTTTAATGTAGTTCTATTGGAGTAACCTTTCATCATGGTAAACAGATCCATAAAGAAAGGTGACTAAGAACTCTGGTTTGCTAGGATCACAATTGATTATAGTATTGATCATTTTATTATTGTGCTGAACTATTTAAAGGTTTAATCCAGATTTCCACATGAGAGCAATTCCCCCAGAGAGACCAGCAACTGGATATACTCAATTATTAGGATAGTTAAATCTTCTTAGGTAGTGCTCTATTTTAGGATTATCATTTTTAGTTTCACAAAGAAAAATGACATTAGGATTTTGAGCTTTAACTAAATTAGCAAGAGAAGTCCCGGTGGTAGGGTTGTCGAATCCCTGACAATTCCATGACAAAATTCTCATATTGCAAGTATGAGAATAAGCAATTAGAAGCTTATTTGACCACACATGATTGATCTTGAAATTATAAACAAGTTGATGAAATAAAATAAACACACAAGAATGCAGGAATCTAAGGTGATAATTATGAAGATATCAAATTTATGAAAGAAAATAAGATGCCTTAGGGTTCTGTTTTTTCTACTAATACCACTAAAATAATATTGATTTGATATAAAATAAGTAGGCAATATAAAATCCAAATTAAAGTAGTAGTTGAATGTAGGATTAATCCAACGGACTAATAAGCAAAAATAAAATGAGAGTATAAAAAGCAAATTTAATAAAATTTAAAGAAGTGAAAGAATGCTCGTGGCCTGATTTGCAGAAATCCCCATATTGTTCTGTGTATGATTATCATTAACAGTCGCCTCTTGCTCTGGATGATAAATTTTTGATCAACAACTTTAACATTTCTGCAATGCCAGCAAATGGCCATCCACACATCATGGGGTTTTTGCTAGGATTTCCTCTCTAGTCTCATCACTTGGGGGTTTGAAAACATAGGTGTTGAATCCCATCGCTCTTATGTTTATTATCTTATATTTACTCCACATCATATTGATCTCTTCCTTCAGAACTTTAAAATCTATTGCATCAGTTGAGAATATTTTTCCAAGTAAACAATTTGACTATTCTTCAACAGCTTGGGTAGAGGTGACGATGTTTCTTAGTGGCCTGATTAGATTGTTGCTGATCCTAGAGGACTGCATTCCAGAAATAATATTATCAACTTGAGTCTTGGAGCTAGAAGCCATTGAACTTGATAATGTGAAAACTATGTTGGTAACTTGGTATTTAGGGTTAGAGTAGGCACTTGGATATCCTAGTTTATCTAGGTATCTTATTGGTTTATTACCAAAGACATGACCATGTAATATATTATCTTTACTAAAATAGAGCTTGGAGAAATTAAGCTTCATAATTTTCCAGAGGAAAATAAAAACCATATTTTGAAATTCAAAATCCAAAGTAAGCGGGTTGAAGTTAGAGCTAAAATTACGGGATTCATCGAGGAGGTTTTTTTGATTGTGGTAAGTTAAATGAGTCCTGAATAGAGTTGGATATAAAGTTTAATCAAGAAGCAGTTGACCTTGGAGATATCTCTGAAACAATAATCCATGACTCAGAAGATGAATATGCTGAAGGGGAAGGTGATTGGGATGCATGTTTGTTTTGCAAAATTATTATAGAAGGGAAGATGGGGCCAAAAATAGTAGAAAAACATTCCAAGCATACTTGGTTTTTCATTCCTGAAGATGAGATCAAAGTGGTGGAAATAAACACTAATATGGTGTTTTTCAAGTTCAAAGATTGGGATACTCTCAACAAAGTATATTCTGCTATACCATGGAGTCTCAATGGGAATCTGCTAATTCTACATGAATATAACTCTGAAGTTATTTACCAGGAGCTTGATTAGACTCACCACTGTTTTTGGATTCAACTTCAGAAACTACTCCCTGAACATATGAATGTAAACTCGGTTACTAAGATGGGCAAAATCATGGGTGAAGTTATTTGCATTCAACCGAAGGATGCAATCCCAATGGATAATGATGGTGTAAAAGTTTGTGTTAACATTGATGTTACTGAACCACTAAGAAGAGGGGTTATGGCAATGACTGATGTAGGGTGCACAAGGTGGATTATATTCTTTTGTAAGAAACAACCACACAATATTTGTCCTTCATGCTTCATCCTTAATCATTCAAAAGAAGCTTGTGTTGCTGCTAATGAATTCATTGCCAAAGCTTATAATAAACCTCGTTTTTTATAGTAAACAATGTTGGAGGTAGGAAAAAACCATAGAAGGAAGGGCTACAACTCTTATTCCAAACATTCAAATTAAGAAACAAGTCAAGCATACACCTTTTATTCCACCTAAAGATGGACTATTGATTTCTACATTAACTGAGAAATCACCCACAACTGAAGATACCAATCTGCTTGCCAGACTAGGGAAAAGGCCTAGAAATTCTGAAATCCAGAACCTGGAACTACAAGACTCAACCTTCACTATCTCTCAAACCCAACATACAATCTACATCAAGGCAATCTATTGGAAACAAAAGCAACAAATATAACCACAATTAAGGAGAATCAATCTGGCATCACTAGTGGGGAGAACAAGGTAATTTTATTAAACTTGTTTTGTTATTTCACTTTTGTAGTAGATTTCACACATTATTATCAAATTTCAGCCAATTGCTTGTATAGTTCTCTTCATGCTTTTTATCACCTACTAATTTGGATGAATTATTTTAAGATTTGGAATTGTCTAGACAACATGAAAATCATCTCATGGAATGTTTGTGGGTTTGGGAACAAAGATACTAGAAACCATCTTCACATGTTTATAAAATCCCAAAGCCTTGACATCATTTTTCTCCCAAAAACAAAAAACCAACAAAAAAGAATGCAATACCTAATAAACATATTTAAATATCCAAATGTTGTGTTCTTTAATCCAATTGGATTATCTGGTGGGTTGTGCCTCTTCTGGAAAGATAGAATTGATCTGCAAGTCATAGATGCAAACCTGAACATGATAAATTGCTTGGTTAAACTTGATAGTCAAAATGATAGCTCTCTTCTTACCTGCTTATATGGTGCCATTAATGATAAAGATAAACCTAGGCAGTGGAACCATCTTAGAGATATTAGACAGGTTCATAATAACCCATGGATTGTGATAGGTGACGTTAACTTTATTCTTAGCAAGAATGAAAAAGAAGGTGGTAACCCTCATTTGCAAAATGATCTCGATGCTAATAATAAAATTTTGCATAACAATGATCTCATAAGCATGTCATATATAGGGAACCCTTTCACATGGACAAATAGAAGAAATATACTTGATCTTATTCTAGAAAGATTAGATAGAACACTTGTTTCTTTTGATTGGAATGATATCTATCCTAATGTTATTTTATATCATTTATCTGTTGTGGGTAGTGATCATTGCCCTATAATGTTGCTAACTAGCAAGTTGGAAAACAACACAAAAAAGCCCTTCAGAGTCAACAAAGCTTGGTTTAGAGATTCTACTTGCTCTGAACTCATAAATGCTGAATGGAGATGCCAATCTTCTGGATCAACTTCTTCCAAACTTGCTAAATGTTTGCAAAATACTAAGCATATTTATATAAATTGGAATTATCATCACTCTGGTAATATTAATGCTTAAATTGCTAATCTTGAATCTCAACTATCTGTTCTCACTAGTACCAACAATAACCAAAATACTGAGAGGGTGAGTGAACTTACTAGGCAACTGAAACACTGGTATGATATTGAGGAAGACTTCTGAAGACAAGGAGGTAAAGAGGATGTTATGCTTCTAGATGATAGGAACACAAACTACTTTCATCAAAAAGCTAACTTTAGAAGACAAAGAACTCAGATTGATTCTCTTCAAAATAATCTAGGTTTCTGGCTAGATGAGATAAAACATATTGAAAATGAGCTTCTAAAACATTTTAGCAATATGAGTAGGTCATCTCACCCACCTGTTTTTGATATCTTCATGAATAATGTTAATGCTAGTATAAGTGATGCTGATAATACTATGCTTAAAGTAATACCAGGTCCAAATGAAATCAAAAAAGTGGTTTTGATATGAAGCTTTGGATAACTCCAGGCCCTGATGGTTTTCCACATGGATTCTACCAACTTATGTGGGAAACAGTTGGCCCTGATGTTGTTAAAATTGTTCAAGCTTTCTTTCACTTTCACCATCTTCTTAAGCAACTGAACCATAACTTCACTACTCTTATTCCTAAGAGTAATTGTCCTAAAGGTACATGTCCTAATTGTCTTACAAAATAATATCTAAATTACTTGCTTCTAGACTTAAGTGTGTGATGCATAAAATTATTTCTCCTGCATAAACTCCTTTTATATCTAGTAGATTGATTCATGATAATATTATTATTGCTCATAAATTAATTCATTCTATGAAGAAGACTAAAGCAAAGGATGGTTGTGTTGCAATAAAATTGGACATGTCAAAAGATTTTGATAGGGTAGAGTGGAGCTTTCTAATTGCTAATCTCAAAAATCTTGGTTTTTCTGTTGAATTCTGTAGCATGACTGAGCAACGTATCACTATTGTCACCACTTCCATATTGCTTAATGGATCTCCAGGTAATGCTTACTCCCATCAAAGAGGTTTAAGGAAGGGTGATACCTTATCTCCCTACTTGTTCATCTTATGTATGGAGTCCTTATCTAGAAGCTTAATTCAAGATGAACAAAACAAGCTTATTCATGGTTTTAAAGCTACTAAGAGTTGTCCGTCTGTGTCCCACTTATTCTTTGATGATGATTGTCTTATATTCATCAATGCAAGAACTAGTGATGCTAGAAACCTTGCAAGTTTGATAGAACAATTTAGCAAATTTTCTGGCCAAGATGTTAACTTTGAGAAATCTGCCTTAGCTTTTAGTGCTAAAGTTCATAATTCCGTGAAAAATGATATTTCTAATATACTTAGAATCAGAAAAATGTCTCTGCAGGTGTAGATGGTGAGTTTTTGACAAGGGCTAGAATTATAAAATTTTATCTGCTAAGCAACAAGAATATATGTGCATATTTATGCGCATATGCTTAATTCTATAGCAAAATATGGAATAATGTGTCTTTACTTATATTCCACAAATGCATTAAGAGTAAATATTTTCTTTAAACATTCTAAACTGGCCTTGCAAGCTCCTCAATACTCATAATATTCATGACATATAGAACTAGTCTCAAGTCGCATAAATTCGACGGTTGAATTCTTTGAACTTGCCTCGAATGTGCATTGATGTTCCAGCAACATCTATCAAATTTGGGAATAGTTAATGCTTAAACCCCAAAATGCATTCTAGCTTAACTCTTTATTCGCAACGAATGTTTCTCAAATTACTCTTCTTAGCTCAAATATGCTACTTTTGTACTCTGCTTAAATATAAGCCACAAATTATGTGCCACTTCTCTCGGACGCGCCGCAATCAAGAAGCAATGCCTCAAAAGACGTATTGAGCCTATGAACTAGGATAAACCTAGATTTTCTCCTATCAGTGCCAAGTTAGCACTAACTATTTGGCTTAGCACCACATTGGCACATCTAGCCACATTAGCGCTAAAAGCGCTAACTTTCCTGACGCTAACCCCCTGAGAAGCGCCAACTAACCTAACATGGTCTTAGCTAGCACATCTTGGAATAATGAGGCCTTATTTAGCGCGTCACTACCTTAGCACCTTAATATTAGCAATAAAAGTGCTAACCCTAACCCTAGCGCCAAAGGCGCCAACTCCTCTCGGCCAAATATCCTAGCCAGCGCGTCTTGGCTCCAGCACGCCCCTAGGATCTCCAACACGACCCTGCCAAGCCTAGCGCATCCCTGCCAAGGCCGATGCATCCCTAACCAAGCCTAGCGTGTCCCTTCCAAGGTCGATGCATCCCTAGCCTAGCCTAGCGTGTCCATGCCAAGGCTGATGCTGTCCTATCTATACCTAGCGCGTCACAAGGCCGATGTGTTCCTGCCATGCCTAGCACATCTCTAGTTCCTAGCGTGTCCTGGTAGCCTAGTGCGCCTCTAGCCTAGATTGATGCGTCCCTGAATAACGACCATGGATAATGCTCCCTTGGCTTAGCAAGACCATACTTAGCGACTTAGCCACAAACGCATTGAATCTAATGCTAACTATACTATCTAATTGAAGTACTAACTTCAAACCTCCTTGACACTAGCTTCCTATCCCTAGTACAGTTAACATTTAATAGAAGCCATGCATATCGGCCTTGCTTCTGGGACGTTAGCACATTATCCTTTTATACTGAAAGAGCTAACACATTACTATTTGCGCTAAGTAGCTAGTACTAGCTTTGCTAGCTACTTCCCTCAGAAATACGCCTTTCTTCTCAATATTGGCCCAATATCAAATATTATATGAATTCTAGTAGCTCTCCTTGCTTAAGAATCCCTCTACAACATTTGGCCTCAAATGCCTCTCGGACTTATGAACTAATATCACTAGTACAAAAATAGGCTTAGGTGACAGTTAGAAATTGTCACCAAAATTCTTATGTGACAGTTTTGAAAAAAAATTCACTGTCACCAAAGCCTTTGTTACCAAAGGTCTATAAGAAACTTTTATGGAATCATCACTATAAGGTAACAGTTTATTCATATACCTGTCACAGTTAAAACTCACGATAATATTTTCTAAATAAAACTGCCATTGAAAGCTTAATTTATTGTACTAAGGTAACGGTTTCGTACAAACCTGTCATTGTTGGAAAGTTACTGTAACATCTTTTGGATAAAACTATAACGAAAACTAAAATTCTTGTACTCAGATAACATTTTGTTCATGAACCCGTCATAGTAGGTACAAATTTCTATATAAAACTGTCACCGTAAATCCTATTATGTGACACATTATTTGTTTGTTAAAATTTCATCACACACCCTGCTGTAGTGAGTTAATGTTACAATTGTTAGTGATATACTAAGCGAGATAATTAATACCAAAATGATAATTATATTTATTAAATAGTTGGTTACTTCTGGAATTCAAGGTTCAACAGAATGATACAACGAAAGCTAAAAATAAAGAAATTGGTTACATCTTTCTTTTTATTACAATGGAAAAGAATTTATGAATCTCAATGCTCTAAAGTAATTTCCACTTCCTCTTGTGTAAATGTCTTGTTCTAGTCATTCTTAGAGGAATTTATGTAGTCACAACCATCATCGTAAACTCCTAAAGAAAACGCTCTTGATACCTGCAAAGTACCCCATTAAATAATAAAAGATCGCCAAAAGTTGTAGCCACAATCCAAAACATGCCACGACAAGAAAATGAAACCAAACATTGGTCATCCTAATCCATATCGATTTTGAAAACTCGTAGTTATAGAAATGAGAGGAAAAAGCTTTGATGATGAATAATGGATCCAATGGATTCAACTAATCAAATTGCAACAGAGAAGAAACAAAAATCACACACGCAAGATAAAAAATTATTGGCAAAATCATCACTGTCAGGGTTACTTGATTATTCCACACCTAAACAAGTATTTGACAATCATGGAACAAATAAAAATAGAATAAGAGACAACGAATATTATTCTTACTTCAAGCACCAAAAATGTTTGCATTTGCATTGTTTTTTCAAATACTGAATACCATATTTTACTTTAGCATTAGGAGAATCTACTTGTCTTCCAAAGAAAGCATCTAACGTTGTTATTAACTGAATAATTTAAAAAGACTGTAGGAGGTTCATCGAATGCAGATTCCTTTTGATATCACCAAAATTGTATGAGTGTGATGCCACATAACTTTATATTTTTGCAAAGAAGGTATACACCATATCCGAATATCATGCGCTGAATGTGAAATAAAAAAGATAAGGGAAAAGGATAACTTCATGTATCAAACATTCCGAAACCTTAACATTATTACCTATATCCTTTTCCTCCACTTCTCAAGATATCCAGGAGAAGACAAAAACTGCACATCCAGAAAATCACAAAAACATATCAAACTATTTAACTACAAGGTAAATATGGAATTGGCTCAATACATATAGATAAATTCAATTGTATTGGATCTGAGGTAACACCCATGGCGTGCAAGTGGAATCAAACAAGTGGAAATCCGAGTATCTAAGAATCCAACGGAGGGGGTTGTGAGCAAAGGGTTTGCAGAATACTGTCATACTAGGAGAGCATTCTGCAAATAATGTGACATGGCCAAGAAATTCTCCAGGAATTGAAAGACAGTTTATCCAAACAAGCTAGGAGTATTGTGTGCTTAGTTTAAGACATTAAGCAGTTGGTTTGTGGTAGATACTAATTAAAAATGGCTGGGCAGTGCAAACCATTCACTCAGATATACAATTACTAGTGGTACTTAATCTAGGTTTGTTTATAATCAAAATGAAACTTTATATGGAAGAAAATTAGTAGTTAACTAACCATAAAGAGTGTTGTAGTGTATATCCTTACCCACTCCCAGCCCACGGTGTTCACCACAATGGTTATAGTAGTGTGTAACTCCTTAACACCTCCTGGATGAGTTTTTCTTTTGCTATTTCTCTGAAATGTATGTCACGCTGCAAATATGTCGAAATGGATATGAGTTAAGCATGATTCTGTTTTATCTATGAGCACAATTAGTAACATGCTGCAGTATCATGTGAAAGTGCTAATATAATTGATTGTAAAGTTTGGGTCGAAAATTAACTAGTTCTTTTTATGCACATTATCCAACGAGTTCTGTAATTGACGCTGAATCTTGAGGTGGCACAGATCATACCACCTATCAGTACAAACACTATTATGATCATTCAAAATTTTAACTCATCGACAAATTATAATTGATCAAAAAACTTAGGTGTGACCATATATGCCGAATATTAGACATACTTTAGATTCTCACCATGGCAATACAAATATTCAAGCATGATTCTGTTTATCTATAATCACAATTAGTAACACAATCCATATAAAGTGAAGGAGATTAACAAAAAATTATGTTATACATAATCTAACAATTTCTGTAATCGCCTATCTGCTTCTAACAATATAAACATGCAAATACAAAAATTAAATTTTTTTAATTATAAATCAGAAAAGAGTACTTACACAGGACCAAAGTGTAACAACCCTCAAATTTTACATGAGCGTGATTGGGCATTTGTATACTAATAGACCTTTAGAAATTTCATTGTAAAAGAATAGACGTCAATAAGGTTTTATTATCAGATGGTAGTTAACAATAAAAGTAATAACTAAACAAATACACAATTTATTGGTGAGACTTCTGCACCCCACTCCATCACTACTACATGTTTAAGAAATCTAAAAAAATAGATATGCTTGAAAGGAAGAATCAAATGTCCACTGTACGCTAAACCAGCACGAAAACCACCGAAAAGTTGAAGGATCAGTCACGTTCTTTCTCAAGGAAATAATTTTACCTCCAAGTTTGTGGACCCCTCATAGATAAAATCAATATTCACAAACCCATCATAATTTCAAGCTAATCAACTACTCAAGTGAGTGTTAAGCTAGTTAAAATATGACAGGCCAATATTTCCATACACAGTTAAATATGATTCTCACAAAATTCCTGACGACGTCCACTCAGTGGCTTACACTAGACATGCTTAAGTTTAGTACTTAATTAGCAAGGAATATTCCAAATAAAACCATGACATTCACAAGTCAATCACCCTCCACGTCTTTCACATAGCTAAGAAAACGCAACCTGATAAGCATCAGCTTCTCAAAACGAAAAATGTGTGTTTTCTATTATTTGGTAGAAGGAATTGTGATCTCTTTTATCGTAGAACAAGCACAGTGTATACATAATCATGGAGCAATATGGTGATAGCATGACAAAGAAGAACAAAAAATCTCTAGCACATTAGGAAAAATCATCACAATTTCGCCTACAACACTTCTCCGATAGTTATGTTAGTACTTACCAAAAACACACATGTACAGTACCTAATCAACACTATTACGACGAGAACCATAATATTCCACTACTTTTAACCATCACGTCTCATCATCATCCAGTCACGTATATATTATTATAGACAACCTAGCTAATTACTAGTGACTAATCAAATAAACAACTATAACATCAACAAAAATAAACCACCAAAGTACCTAGATTTAGTTACAATAGTAACCATGCTGTTATACATCAATAAAAAGACTACTAAATGGTCACCTTATCAAAGAACCAATAATCAACCATAAAAGTTTGATCTAAACACAAAAGCAAATCAGAAAAAACAAATTCAATGCACAACCGTGATTTCACAAGATATTTATTGCAATTTTCTACATCTACCCAAGACAAAGAGACCGAATAATCTTGTCTCGACCTTCCGGAATCCAATCGTCTCCACTTATGTAAAATTGCTTTAACTGATTATACCCTATGGAATATAAAACAAGAGAATCTTTTTATAAAAATCGGAACTTGATTATGCCATTAAAAACGAAACAAGTTAGATTAACACTTACCACCACTGATCATTACTTGATAATTCTCCTCATCCAAACTTAATGGCCTGATGTACTACTGAGGCTACTTTGTTTTG
Source organism: Papaver californicum (assembly GCA_023531435.1). Taxonomy (NCBI): domain Eukaryota; kingdom Viridiplantae; phylum Streptophyta; class Magnoliopsida; order Ranunculales; family Papaveraceae; genus Papaver; species Papaver californicum. The sequence goes on along the minus strand of JAJJMC010014646.1, from coordinate 1,859,282 downwards.
TTTTCTTTCCTTAGGTATTTTCACTCTCTCGCACGATCAAGGACTAATAGGAAAAAGTCAAAAACCTAATTTATTTATTTATTTTCTTCCTAATAACCTAGTATGAAACTAAATATAATACCAAATTTCACTAACAGAACCGCTAAGTACGACTTCAAAAACTTTGGCTATCAATGCGATGTGGGCTACACATCCTTATACATTGTAGCATGTAGCGCATCAGTATTTATTCCCTAGTTCTTCAACTTTGGTTGGATCTACTCCTGGTGTAATTCTTAGATCTTTCGTTCCTACCTCTGCTTCTGTAATTGCCATTCTCAATCACTAACTTCTGTAATAAATAATCAGATTTGAACTAATTTATGAAATAATTATAAGAACCCCATGAAATTAAACTCAAAACTTACTTGAATTTCAACAACTTTAGATTGATTATCATCAAGAGAAGGATCTGCGTCTGATGAAACGACACCATTTTCAGTGATTTCTGGTGATAAAGAAGGTGAAGAAGTAACAAAATTAAATTATTATAGAAGATGAAATTACAACTTCCATAACTCGCTGATTGAGATCTAGGGTTTCTATTTTCTCTGTCAGTAAAAGAAATGAAAAAAAAGAGTAGAAAATATAAAACGAGAGTCAACGGTGATGATGAAGAAAGGTTTTTAGGCTTTTTCTTTCTTTTTCACGGGTTTTCCCTATTGAGATTTCACAAAGATCTACATCTTTAGTGCCCAGTGCCTATGGATACATTGGTTTCTTATTTTGTGCGAAAATAATTGGACTAAGATAAAATTTCGTTTTAAGTTTACAAAGGGGTAAGAACGTGGGAAGAGGGAAACAGTTAGACCTTTAACTAGAGATCGTACACCATTCATTACTTTCCCGAGATCTAAGCAAAATCAATTTTATCTAATTTTATATAGGACTTGTTTTTAGTAGCGGTGTTTACTATAACTGTTGTTATAAGTTTCCAATTAGATAAGAGTTTCATAGAAAACTGTTGCAGTATCTTAAAAATAACAACAATTTATAACTGTTATCATATGTCGCAGATATTGTAACATTTTTGGACAATGACTGTCATCCTATGTTTATTCAGTAGCAGTTGTAAAACTGTTAGGGTTGTTCACCATTATTGGTGACAGTTTTTGTAATAAATTGTTACCTATACCTCACCATCAATTCTTTGGTGACTGTTCATTCGTTACCTGTCACAGTTTTAAATCTTGAACTGTCACCAAAGCCTGAGTTTGTACTAGTGTATTTAACCATTAAATATGCCATGTTACTCCCAAGCAAGTACATGACCACTGAACTTCCCAGAATCAACACTAATCAGTCTGATTATCAATTCAGTGAGTTGCACAACTTGCCTCACTGACTTAGCAAGTCACTTGACTTAATAAAAACAATAGTGGCTTATAGCTCCACTATTTCCACGAGATGTCAAATACAATACATGGGGGGATTCTCATTGGAGTATTGGTCTGGTGGTTTACGACAATCATGGGTGGTGTCACCACCTTCACGAACAAGAAGGTAACAAGTAGTGGGACGGTTACAGAGTAGTTGAGAGGATGGGGAGTAGTGGTCTGATAGGTCTTCCTTACTTTCCGGAAACCACCCACTAAAATCTCCACAATCATCACTTGTCCACCTCTCCCTAACTTCCACGACTTACGAGAAATCAATGTGTATCCTTCGAACTATAAATAAATAGTTCTCATCCATTCAAGAATAAGACAATTAGTCAGGAGAAACAAAACATACAAAAATAACGATTCATCTCAGAGATATTCCTTTCTCCTTCATACATTACTTATCACACCAATATTTCTCAACCTTCTTTGCTTCCCTCCTCTAAGACCTACCCTAATCCTTTCCATATTTGTAATCGAAGCAGGACGTGAATGACTATTTCTTGGTTTAGGCTCGTCCTATTCGAGCTTGATCTTCGAACCTACTTGAAAGTATGATTTTACCTTACATTTGTTTTCACCCTAAAACAACAGGAAAAGTATTTAGGTGTGCCTCTCCTTCTTCAAAAAATAAAATATGACTCTTTTGTTCATCTGCTTGATAACTTCTGAGGTAGGCTAGCCAATTGAAAGTCTATTTTCTTAGCACCCCTTGGAAAAACTGTGATGAACCAATCTGTCTTAAGTAGCCTTGCCACTCACCACCTTGCTATTTTTCCTATGCCTAAAGACTTAACTGAGAAAATGGACAATATCCTAGTGAATTTTTGGTGGGGTAAAAAAAATAACGAAAAGGGTTGCTATCTTAAGGCATGGTATGATATTTTTCTACCCAAAAAACTAGGTGGCCTAAATATAAGAAAAACTGACATATGGAACTTGGCATTGCTTGTCAAACTAGCTTGGAGAATGATTGGTAACCCTGATGATCAGTGGGCTACTATTCTTAGAGAAAAATATTTTGCTAACTCTAATCCTTTGTATGATACTGTGGACAAGCAGGGTTCTTGGATTTGCAATGAAATTTGCACAGGTTTGGATATTGTGAATAAGTATTATGTTTGGGAAATTGTGGATGGCTCTTCTTTGCAAATTTGGAAAGATATTTGGGTTCCAAAAATGCACAGTCCTCCAACTTCTCAGTTTGTCTCCTCAAGTATGCCTAAAGTTAGTCAGTTAATAGACCATGAAAAGAAAGATTGGAAAATTGATACTCTTAGAGCTTTGTTTGATGAAAACACTGTTAAAGATAACAAAAGTTAGAATTCCTTTTGCAAGGAAGGATAAATTGAGGTGGAACCCATCCAATAATGGCTTCTTTTTTGTTAAATCTGCTTATAATGTCATATTAAAATAAACTCTTTCTTCTAAACCAACCAGGAACAATCTATCCATCAACTGGAAGTCTTTCTGGAAGCATCAAATTTCTCCTAGAGTTGAAAATAGAAGTTCTATGACTGTCAACATGGGTTGCGTTAAACGTCCTGCTTTAATGGTCACGGATAGGGTTTGAGTTTGTGCGTCTTTTTTGCCTACAACCAATGTTGGGGCTCGCGAATGACTTCATTTTTTTGCCTACGACCAATGTTGGGGCTCGCGAATGACTTCATTATACGGCCGTTATTAATAGTCCCGAATTTAAGCGGTCGTAGAGTTAAATTCTATTTAAAAAAAATAGACTCAGATTTCGCTGAATCTGTCTGGCCTGAATCTGCCTGACTAAAATAGTCTGAGTGGAGCTCAAATGAAACTCAAATACAACCCTCACTCAAACTCAAAATGACATTTCCATTCAACATTCATTGTATTCATTAGATTCAAAATTACACAAACAAAGGTTTAAATCCAGAGTTTGGACAAATATAAGTGCTAGCTGGAAAGTTAAACACAAATGCAAATTAAACAAGTTGGGAAGAATCAGAACAGTGCAAGTTGTCCTTAACAAAAAATGAAATTCAAAGTGGAACATTCTTCAATTGGCAGGAAGATTAAAGATAAGTATTGTTCCTGGACCTGCAAATACACAGAGATTTCAGAAATTAACCAAAGCCACTCACTTATATAACAACTAAAAAGATCTTGCATAATAATGAAAAAAAATCTTGCATAATAATGAAATGTAATACAGATTTCAAAGTTTTCGGATTTTCATGTTATCCATAAGGAAAGATTAACAAAATGAGGGACCAAATGGATGTACGGAAACATCATTTCGTCTTTACTAGAAAAATGGATGTACGGAAAAATAGTAGATCAAGCAAATAGAACACTGAAGTGTTCTCCAATGAATTAAATAAACCAAAAAGAAGTTTCCCTGAAGAGGGTATGAATGTGGAAAATTAAGATTAATCTGACGAGTTTGGGAAATACCAACAGATTACTATCTAGATTTCATGATACACAACTACTAAAAGACAACAAGACCCTATACCTTACAGAGCATACTGAAAGAGAATTTCTGAAGCAACTCATGTTGGAAAATCTCCGGTGGGTTAGCATCCATGCCATCACCAGGAAGAGACCATTCATGCTTGACTGGAGGGCGAACAACACGCCTCTCCTTCTTCAAAGCTTTTGATTGATCCATGGAACTAGTTGACCTTTCATTTGATAAGCTTGCCGCAGCCCCACTATAAGTTTTGGAACAAGAAAGCTCGCCATAGCACCAAAAGCACTAGGAGCTGGAGCTGGGGCTGTGTCAATTTTCATACCTGTTTGTCCGAAAACAGCCTGTATGATACTAGATTTGTAAGTTAATCAGCCCCTTAAAATTTCTAAGGGGATAAATGCATTTAGTAACCATGCTCCTACAAAAATATATAAGACTCAAAACTTCATATGGTGGACACAACAACGAAATATGTAATGAACAAAGTTTAGGGGAGTCGAGATATACCTCAATATGATATTCTATTTTGGAAATGTTATCAACATCCCCAACTATATATAAGGTGGCATTTGCAGGGAAGTACCAGCGCTCATGAAATTTCCTAATTTTATCTGAATCCCACTTCTTAATTTGTTCCTCTAATCCAATTGGAAATCTTTTACTCAACTTATTTTCTGAATGCAAATGCTGGAGCAACTGCAACCAGTTCCAAATACCAACATGAGAGCTTTTTAGATAAAAACACTTATAAAATTCTACCTCACAATAGAGAACAAGGTACTCACCTGGCAATTACTCTATGGTGTTCATCATCTGCAGTTCTGAAAGGATTGCCAGTTTCTCTTACTCGGAGGCAAGGCTTGTTGCTGAATCCCTGGTCATGAGCCAAATACGACACACACATTAGTACATATTTCCAGACAAAGTTAAAATTTTGCAAACATAAATCTACTTGGCACAATATATTATCACTTAGATCTAAGTACAAATTTAAAGTCCTCTTCATTTCCTATCAATTTCCCTGGTCATGAGCCAAATACCACGCACGATAGATCATTTCATAAAGCATTGACAAAGCATTTTACAAAAAATAGGTAATTGATAAATAAAAACATAACAGACAAAACAAAGTAATGCATAGAAATATGCTTAGTCTATAAGGTCAAGTTTTGAATTGAGTTGGCGATACAAGATTCAACAAAATTAAGATTTTCTTAAAAAAAGAATAAAACTACAGGACATGGGTTGGTCAGCAGCCAACTAAATGCAAGGATAAATCATAGAAAACAAGAATGAAATTGCATCTGTAAGCCATTGTATCCCTTCAAAACAAGCACTAGTTGAAAACAAGGGGAACAATAAAATGAATATTTAGATAACTAATTAAGCTTTATTTCATTTCTAATACAAAGTAATTATAAAACAAAGATGTTCAAAGGAAATATCATTTGTATACAAAACGGGTACAAAGACAAAGGCTAAGGTTACAAGTGACGTTTTGGTTGTAAATCATTTACTGCTGACCGATATCAAGTTGAGGGTCAAATCTGAAAACCAAGATAAATCTGTTCATAAACTCAAACTGCATTTCGAAGACATAGCTCATTGGGTAAATTTAGCAAACATGACATGGCTAGTTTAAAACAAAATCAATTCAAAACTTTATTTATAATGGAAAACTGAACTTAGATGACTGCAAATACATTTAGTCTTTACAAAACTGTTTATATCATTCAAAATTCACATATTGATCAGTAAGCAAGGATTGAACTCAGAGATAATATGATATTTACCAGGACATGGAGATAAGAAGACATTAGCAACAAGGAGAAGATAGAATATCATTAACAACAAAATTGAATTGAATCAAGTAAAAGTGAGAGAGAAGTTATACCTGAGGATCTTCAAGAAATGCAAGTGAAGATGTTGAATGTTCTTCTACTGATTGCTACAATAAATAAAATCAAATGTTACTTAAAACCCTATCCACAAAATCAAGCCGTAACTTAAACATTGAAAAATAGAGAAAAATTAAATTGAAAACCCTAACTTTACCTGATAAAGTTTGTAGAAATCAAACCCAACCTAAAGAATTTTGAATGAAATCAAAAGAAAAATCACTAAAAATTTGTATAAACACAATTTACAGAAACCCTAACAAACCTCCCAAATCAAAACCATAAATTTCATTCCAACTCTGAAAAAAGAATTTGAGATCTATTGGTTAGTCTGGTTTCCTCTGAAAATAGGGTATCTATTTCTAATGACATTAGGGTTTTAATTTAGGGGATATAGATAAGGATTATGGTTTGATTTTTCTGGTTTGGTGGAGGGAGATGAAGAATATGGAGAAGAGAGCAGCGTTCTGGTTTGGTGGAGGGAGATGAAGAAGATGGAGAAGCACTACACTAGTGTGTTTGCAAATAGCAGCATGTGGGGTTATTGATGTCCCCTTCTTCTTAGGTTGGAGTCGGAGATGAGACCGAGAGCAGAGCAGAAGAAGAAAGAGAGATTGGAAACGTGAGAGAGAAAGAAAGTAGAGAACAGAGCAGTGTCTGGATCTATATTTGCTCAATGATAAAATCTACCATAGAAACATCCAAATACATCAGTCGCGGAAAGGGTAGTAAAATAAGGGTTAAAATGGTAAATATTTTGGGACCCGTTTTAGCGGTCGAGATATTTTCTGTGTTTTCCTTATTCCGCGACCGTCTTTTGGGTCGTTGATGTGGGTTGTTAAAACAACATTTTTCACTAGTGAATATGGAAATTACTTCATAAATGTTTGCCTACTAAATCAAGATAAGCTAGATACTCAGGTCAATAAGATATTGTTTGTCCCTTGTGTAATGCTGATTTAGAAAACATCCAACATCTTTTCCTTAAGTTCCCTATAAGCAAATCTATCTGGAATTTTCTGAATGATAGACTTGCATTTCAAATGTAGCATGTTGATTTACATGAATGGTTATGTAGCTTCTTTATGACAGGTAATAGCTTGATGCAAAAGGATTTCAAGTTGTATGAGACAACTTGTTTTATTTCATGGGTAATATGGAAATCAAGATGTGCAATTTTTATAATAACTCTCTTATTAATGTTGCTTCTATTAATAATTCCATTGTGCTGCAGATTAGCGAATGGGAAAGTGTGAAAGATTGCACAAGCCTCTCATAATATTATAGTTAGGAAGTTACATACTACATGGACTGCATAATAATGATATTCTTAAGATAAACTTTGATGCAACGCATATTGGTAATTGTAGTCCATCTGGATGGGGATTAATCTGTAAGAATTTTGCAGGTGACAACAATGGAGTACGAGGAGGTGAAAATCCTACCATAGACCCTGAACAAGCAGAAGCTCAGGCACTCTTGCAAGCGGTTATGTGGGCAAAGACCAAAGCATGGGAAAAGATTCAGCTGGAAGGAGATTGCTTGAGTGTGATTGCTGCGGTCAATGAAAAAAAAACGACTGTAAAGTGGACAACTTTCAGTTTTATTTCTGATGCTAATCATCTAGCAGACTCTCTGGCTAAGTTTGTTCGTTCTCAAAACATATGTTTTAATTAGTTTGAAAATATTCCTGTCTAGACACAAGTATTGATACATCAGGATCAAGACAATATGTAGTTTTGCAATCATCTAATAAAATTACCTTTCTTATTAAAAAAAAAGAACGAGAGAAAGGATAAATGGACACTATTGTAAGATAGATGATAGAACAACTTCTTGAACAACTGATAACCTTTTTTAAATGAATAACTGATGCAAAAATGCCGAAAAAAATCACAACTGCAAGAGATGGAGCATGAATAGTGACTGCTAATGAGCCCCTCCACAACTGTAAGATACCAAAACTGGTTCATACAACTTGAACAAATAAGGGGAAAGCTGCAAAAGATAAATACGTTAGCTACACATCATAGATGGAACAAACTATTTTCTTCTGGGTTGAAATAAGAAAGATAAATAAATGAAAAAAATAAATATGACTATTCTCCTCAAACTGAGAGACCAGATCATTAAACAAGATAAATCACTTACAAGTACTAACAGAAGCATAATAAAGATTCAATAAAAAAGAACAAAGAAACAAAGAAATAAAGATCAAGTCAAAAATCAGGTTTTATTTTGATTTTCTTGTGCTTTTTATTTGAACACTCGTTTTTCTAATGAATCATATGTGAGAACTCGTTTTGATTTTCTTCAGCAAAGGGTCAAATTTCTAGTGAACAATGTGTACCCGTTTTTATGTTGCAATAAATCTTAGGGAGGGGGTGGTGGGACATGGTTAGCTTGCACAACCACTACTCGTTGCCTATTATTGTGGCCTAAAATTTCGCCCATTATTTGGTGACATTTGATTGGCTCTCCTCAAAACTAAGCGAATCAAGTTGTGACACGTTTTTTGTGCCACAAAACGAACCATGAGATTTTGGCCACCACAAGTATTTTCAGCTAATTTGCAGAATATTTGGTAGCATTTTTTTTTTCTGAAGAAAATAAATGCAAGAATTTTGTGTTGGATCTGCAACAATGGAAAACACTAAACAGGAGAAAATTGTTAAGGTTAAGAAATCTCTCATTGATACACACAATGGACAGAGCCACCTGCTCAGTAAATTGTCCTTAACACAATAGTCCTCGGGTACTCCTTAATAATGAAGATGCTATACCACAACAGAGGAGATGTGTCCAGGATAGAACTGCCAGTTATGACTAGTATAAGCACAATACTAGTCACCCTCTAGAACTTAACAACAAATTAGATGGAAGGGAAATAAACGAGCAAAGTGCACAAAACAAAGCAAGAAGAGGGAAAAAGAAGACAAGATAATAGCTTCTTCTGGAGTGAGTTCTAATGAAGAAATTCGTTTTCTTTTATAAGTAAAAGATGAGAGTATGGTAATCAATTCCTTGCACAAATCACGGACATTATGGTTGAAATTCAATTCCACGCACGAAACACGGAGTTAATGGTTAAAACGGTTTTAAAACGGTTGAGAATAATTATGTAACACCCGCAATTTTTGCATGGCGCTTACTCAAGGATGCGTCATGGCCTGGGTTGAAGCTTCATCCTAAGCTTATAAAGCTTACCCAGATGTGCATTAGGTTGTGGACGCATTGACCTCGAATTATAGTGTAAAGGCACTACTATGCCGTGATGCATGATCCAATGCATCACTAAGACGAAGTTGCATAAATTGGAGCATCATAGTGCAAATGCACTATTATGTCGTGATGCATGACCCAATGCATCACCGAGCCGAAGTTGTGTAAGTGAGAGCATCGTAGTGCTAAGGCACTACTATGCCGTGATGCATGATCCAATGCATCACTAAGCTGAAGTTGCATAAGTTGGAGCATCATAGTGCTAAGGCACTATTATGCCGTGATGCATGATTCAATGCATCACCGAGCCAATGTCGCTATTCGATAAATGCATCATAGTGTTAAGGCACTATTATGTCGTGATACATTATCAAGAATGCATCACCGAGCCAAGAATGCCCGACTTTGGAAAGAAATCTTCATTTTCGGCCTTGCAGTCGATGGATGGCCCTTACCTTTCAAATATTTATTTGTAGAAATGCGAATACAACATATATAGAGGGGGATCTTTGTTGGAATGTGCATGAGCGATAATGCACATGTAGATATGCGAAGTAGCCTATACGTTGGAGCATACTTGATGCATAAGCATTAATATGCTTGTAGCTTAACCGATGAAGCTTGAATATGCATGAAGGGTAATGCACATGTAGATATGTGAAGTAGACTATACGTTGGAGCATACTTGATGCATAAGCATCAATATGCTGGTAGCTTAGCCTATGAAGCTTGAATTATGCGAAAACATCTTTCGATCGTGTTACGTACTTGATAATGCATATTTTCATAATAAATAGCGATAGTTATGCACAAGCTAGTGCATACCTTGTAAAATCCCTTTGTCCTACAAGGAATAGGCTTTGCTTGGCCTTTGGCCTTGCGATGAAGTTGGAATCGAAGTTGGCTTTGCCTTAATAGGCTTAAGTTGCTTGTCCCTTTCGAATTGACCCTTTGATGAACTACGGTCATGCTTGATCCCATCAAGGTACGGGTTAGGTACGTAGGCAGCCGCAATGCAATGCATTGAGGTGAAACACCTTGTCGCTCATATCATCTAATTTGGAAGATGATTGCGACATTATGGTAACTCATATCATCTGGCTCGGCAATGCTAAGCAAGAGATGATTGTTGCCACACTTGATGAGGTAGTTGCAATTCCATTTGATGGATTGTTCATACTTCCTTGGAACCTTCGCGGCATGGAATGCATGTGCCTGAATGTTGCACTCTTTGCAAAAACAAGATAAGTACATGCTCCAACGCATGGTCGAAGTAAAATTGATGAAGCGAAAGCTTAGGCTTGAAATAGCATAGGTATTGGTCCAAGGCATGAGTTAGGCCTGGACAATAAAGCGAAATTATGTGATGCTTTCCAAAGGCATCCCCATTAGCTTGTATAGACTTCAACCTTTGGTATAATGAGGGTAAGTTGGAATGGTATGCTAGTCAAAGGCATTCACCATGGGCTTTAATGGACTTTCACCCTTTGTAGGACAAGGGTGTGTTGGAACGATATGGAGACTACGGTTTGAGTACCATGCTTGCAAAGCATGTTTGGAAAGGAAAATATGTCTGGAACGGTATAAACGTAACTTGAATGATGTGGGAACTACGTTTAAAGTATAATGCTTATAAGGTATGATTGGAAAGCAAAGATTTACCTGCACCTTCCAGCGAGAAGTTAGGCTTTAAGGTCGGTTACACTCTTTTAAATCACGCATCGTGGAGTTCTGGCCTGCCCAGAGAAGCGCGCCGGATGAGGAATTTTTCGGTCCGTGACAAATTCTCTCCTAAAATCTTACCGGGTCATACGCCCCCAAATTTAAAACAAATTTGATTTAGTCTTAAATTCTTTTACGAAAATATATTATGTTCAAAAAAACGTAAGTCTTGGTTGGCCCGCAGCCTTAGCTACGCCCGCACCCGCAACCATACTCATTCCCGCAGCAGTAGCCACAGTCACACCCACACTCGCAACCGCAACCACAGCCACAGCCACAGCCGCAGCCGCAAGTCCGCAAGTCCACAAGTCCATAATTCCACAAGTCTGCAAGTCCGCAAGTCCGTAATCCACAAGCCACAAGCCTCAAGGCGCAAAACGCAAAACGCAAAACACAAGACGCAAGACGCAAGCGCAAGCGCACCTGAGCCCGAGACCGAGCCCGAGACCGTGCATGCGTGCTTCGGTGCAAAGCACCGTGCGTGTGTGAAAAGCATGGTTACACCAACTAACCCATAGCCTTAGTCCTCCCCCAACCATATAAGCTTCTAATCCCTAAGGGCCCTCCCTTAGAAGCAACTTTGTAGGTAATAAGGATAGGAATCATCTTTAGTTTCTCCAATGTGGGACTAAAGCTTCATTCACAAAAGTGAAAAATAAGCTAGTGTACCTTAGTGACTTCTAGTTCCTAAGATCCATTCCCACCAAGACCAAAAACATTTTAAGTTCATTTTTCTCCAACAATCCCCCACATGAATGAAAACCCGATGAGAATTAGAAATCAGAAAGCGAGTAATACCACTTAGGCAATAGGTGTCCATAAGGTCTTGAAACTTTGCTTAGTGAAAAATTACCGGAACTACTTGATGGACAGTGAACGCGATGTCTTGAAATGCCATCGTTTTGTGTAGTTCATCAATAACTTTCACGCGTGATATCACTCTAGGTGTTGTCAAGTTCGTGCCGTTGTGTCCGTTTTTTCCCTGGACGTATCCCGTTTCTCAGAATTCTCTAGAGAATCAGCTCAATTCTCATAGGAAGCGGCCCACTTCCTCATTCAGATAGGTGAGTTCTATCAAGAGTGTTTAATGCTACACCCCACTTCAATCTTAATTTGAAACTATAAAACTCATGAAGACTTAATAAAAAGTCATCCTTCATATACAGTCACACTATCACGTCTACACCATAGGGAAGGGACAAAGAATAAAATTCTCTGATAGTGTTTCCTTTAACCCACCACAAATTAGTTGTTTCATTCAAAACCTTGATCTTGGGATCTCCAGTCAGCAAGGTTGAGTATCCTTCATGGCATGTTTAATTGATGAGCTTAAGCCCCATCCCCCTTGATGCATTACTAATTATATCCTTGGAAAAACCTTTCGTCAAAGGGTCCGCGATATTCTCCTTAGACCCACAAAGTCAACAGAAATAATGCCAGTTGAGATTATTTATTTTAAGGAATTGTGTCTTCTACGAATGTGTATAGACTTCCCGTTATAGTTGCTGTTTTTAGCATTAACTATTGCAGCTTGACTATCACAATGTATAGATATAGCTGGCACAGGCCTATGCCAAAGAGGGATGTTTCTAAAAAGCATCTTAGCCAAGCGTCTTCCTCTCCTTCTTTATCTAACGCAATAAACTCTGATTCCATAGTGGAACCAGCTATACATGTCTGTTTGGAACTCTTCCAAGATACAGAGCCGCAAGCTAGAGTGAAGACATATCCACTCGTAGATTTAGACTCCTCTGAGTCTGATATCCAGTTTACGCCATAAAATCCTTCAAGGACCGCATGGTATCTCTCATAATTTAAACAAAAGTTTAAAGTGTACTTCAAATACCTTAACACTCTAATAAGTGCATCCCAATGCTCCTGTCCTGGATTACAAGTATACCTACTCAACCTACTCACATCATAAGAAATGTCTGGTCTCGTACAATTCATTAAATACATCAGACTTCCTATAACACGTGTATATTCAAGTTGAGAAACTCCATTACCCTTATTCTTTTTGAGTCTACAACAAGGATCATATGGAGTACAAGCAGGTTTACAATTAAACTGGTTATATTTTCTAAGCACAGATTCAACATAATGAGATTGACTAAGACTATATCCATTAGAATGTCTTCCAATCTTCATCCCTAAGATCACATCTGCGGGGCCTAAGTCTTTCATGTCAAATTTCTCATTTAGCATGCTCTTTATGGAATTAAGTACATCCATGTTTGTACCAAGTATAAGCATATCATGAACATACAAGCATACAATCACACAGGCATCATTCACAAGTTTAGTATAAACACACTTGTCAGATTCATTTATTTTAAAACCACTAGAAATCATCACATGATCAAATCTTGCATGCCACTGTTTAGGTGCTTGTTTCAAACCATACAAAGATTTATTCAGTTTACAAACTTTGTTTTCAGAACCTTTCACTATAAATCCCTCAGGTTGGTCCATATAAATTTCTTCATCTAATTCACCATTTATAAAAGTTGTTTTTACATCCATTTGATGTATCTCTAAGTTATGAATGGCAGCAATAGCAATTAACATCCTAATGGAAGTAATTCGTAACAGGTGAATAAGATCAAAGAAATCTACACCTTATAGCCTTTAGCTACTAATCTAGCTTTATATTTTTCCACAGTTCCATCTACTTTACGTTTCCTTTTGAAGATCCATTTACAACCTATGGGTTTGCACCCTAGAGGTAAATCTACAATCTACCAAGTATCATTCTGTATAATGGAATCCATTTCACTATTGGTAGCTTCTTTCCACCATGGAGCTTCAGAAGAAGTCATGGCTTTTTTATAAGTCTGTGGATCAGTCTCAGCTAAGCATGTTATGAAGTCTGGCCCAAAAGATTTTTCAGTTCTAAGTCTTTTACTTCTTCTAGGCTCAAATTCATCTTCCTCTACAGGTAATGTATGACTAGTAGAAGGGACATTTAGGGGATCAACACATATCGCGAGATTTAGATTTCAAAGGAAAAACATTTTCAAAGAACACAACATCCCTAGATTCCATAATAGTATTCACACCAATTTAAGATATTTCAGAACTCACAACCATAAATCTATATGCAGTAGAATGTTCAAGATACCCTATGAAGACACAGTCAACCGTTTTGGGTCCTATCTTGGTTCTCTTAGGTGGAGGAATGGACACCTTATCCAAATAACCCCACACTTTAAAGTATGCATAAGAAGGTTGTCTACCTATCCATAACTCATATGGATTTTTGTTTGATCCTTTAAAGGGTACTCTATTCAAGACATAGCAAGCTGAGAGGACGACCTCCCCCCACAAGTTTGCAGGTACCCCTGAACTAATTAACATGGCATTCATCTTCTCCTTAAGGGTTCGGTTTTTCCGTTCAGCCACACCATTAGATTGTGGTGAATAAGGAGGGGTTACTTCATGTATAATGCCATGTTCAATGCAAAATATCCTATAGGAATTACATACTCACCACCACGGTCATACCTAACAGTTTTAATGGTAGCACTCATTTGGTTTTCAACTTCTAGTTTATAAATCTTAAAGGCTTCTAAGGCATCATCCTTTCCTTTAAGTAAATATATGTGACAGTACCTCGTACAATCATCTATAAAAGTGACAAATCATTTCTTACCACCTCTAGATTGAACTGATTTCATGTCAACTAAGTCTGAATTAATTAATTCTAAGGGTTTAGAATTTCTCTGAATATTTTTCCTATAAGATTTTTTAGCATATTTTGATTCTACGCATATTTTTATGTTCATTTTCCAAACTAAATTTGGGTATGCAGCCTATGCTTACTAGTTTATTCATTGATTTATAGTTTACATGACCAAGTCTAACATGTCAAACATTCAGTGACACACAAACATAAGAAGAATCAATTTTATTCATTTTAACAGAGGTTACATTCAGTTTGTAGAGACCCTCAGTCTTATAACCCTTTTCTACATAGTCCTTACCCTTAGTTACAATAACTTTCCCATATTCAAAAACAAGTTTAAAACCCTTATCATCTAAAACACCACAAAATACAAGATTTTTACAGATGTCCGAAACATGAAGAAATTCATTCAATGTGAGAGTTTTGCCAGAAGTGAGCCTTAGCCCAACTTTGCCTTTTCCCGCAACCTGTGCTGCGGAAGAGTTACCAATGTAGAGTTTATCCCCTTCCCCTACCTTATGATAGGAGGTGAACATATCTCTGTTTCCACAGACATGTTTGGTAGCACCAGAGTCTACCCACCAGTCTCTCACATGATTACCAAATTGACTTCAGACACCGTGCCAAAAAACTCGTTCTTGTTGCTTTCAACCAAATTAACATTGTTTTTCTTGTTATTAAGGTCCTTACGTTTTCTACAATGCATTTCCATATGGCCAGGAATTCCGTAAACATAACACACACCTTTAATTTTACCAATGCCAGATCTGGGTTTTAGAAAAGTACCTTTCTTGTGATGACCAGGCTTGCGGTTGCTGCGGTCGGTCTTTTCAGTATTGGAAGACTTGTGTTCAATTACATGAGCTTTGTTGGACATGTCCCTTGCGGAAGATACGTTCTTGTCTTTAGAACACATCAATTCTTCCAATTGAATCTTCTTACCCAATTCAACGATATTGACTTCACCAGTTTCATGTCTCAATCTTCGTTTGTAATCAGACCAGGAAGAAGGTAATTTCTCAATCACCACAGACACTTGAAACGTTTCATCTATCACTATACCTTCAACAATAATTTCATTGATAATGCGCTGAAGTTCAAGAAATTGTTCAACCAAAGATTTGTCATTTGTCATTTTGTATTCCAGGAACCTGGCTACCAGAAACTTCTTACTTCCAGCAGTTTCCGCTTCATATTTTGCTTCTAAAGCATCCCATAAATCAAACGCAGAAAATTTCTCTTTTACGTTATAGAAATCATACAATGCATCTTTTAAACAGTTCAGGATATGATTTTTGGACAGATAGTTCTGTCTACCCCAAATTTCTAACTCTCTTTCATTTCCCGCATCATTCAAAGTCTCATCAAAAGGTTTCAGAACTAATTCATCCAACATATGAAAACTCAGAAAGAACAACATCTTGGATTGCCATCTTTTGAAATCTTTGTCACTGAATTTTTGTGGTCTGTTAACATCACTTTTAGCCATTGTTACAGAAGAATTATATTGTGGTAAGATTGTTGGATCTGCAACAATGGAAAGCACTAAACAAGAGAAAATTGTTAAGGTTAAGAAATCTCTGATTGATACACACAATGGACAGAGCCAACTGCTCAGCAAATTTTCCTTAACACAATAGTCCTCGGGTACTGAGAGATGCTATACCCCAACAAAGGAGATGTGTCCAGGATAGAACTGCCCGTTATGACTAGTATAAGCACAATACTAGTCACCCTCTAGAACTTAACATTAATTTAGATAGAAGGGAAATAAACGAGCAAAGTGCACAAAACAAAGCAAGAAGAGGGGAAAAGAAGACAGGATAGTAGCTGCTTCTGGAGTGAGTTCTAATGAAGAAATTCTTTTTCTTTTATAAGTAGAAGATGAGAGTATGGTAATCAATTCCGTGCATAAATCACGGACATTATGATTGAAATTCAATTCCACGCATGAAGCACGGAGTTAATGGTTAAAACGGATTTAAAACGGTTGAGAATAATTTTCTCCTAAAATCTCGTTGGGTCATACGCCCCTACATTTAAAACAAATTTGATTTAGTCTTAAATTCTTTTACGAAAATATATTGTGTTCAAAAACCGTAAGTCTTGGTTGGCCCGCACCCGCAACCATACTCATTCCCGCAGCAGTAGCCACAGTCACACCCGCAACCGCAAGTCCAAGTCCAAGTCCAAAAGACGCACCCGCACCCGCACCGGAGCCCGTGCGTGCTTCGGTGTGAAAAGCATGATTACACCAACTAGCCCATAGCCTTAGTCCTCCCCCAACCACAAAAGCTTCTAAACCCTAAGGGCCCTCCCATAGAAGCAACTTTCTAGGTAATAAGGAGAGGAATCATCTTTAGTTTCTCCAATGTGGGACTAAAGGTTCATTCACAAAAGTGAAAAATGAGCTAGTGTACCTTAGTGACTTCTAGGTCCTAAGATCCATTCCCACCAAGACCAAAAACATTTTAAATTCATTTTTCTCTAATATTTTATGCTTCGGATACAGGAGATTCCCACAGAACTTACTACTTCAAACACACCTCAAGAAACTTTATTACCATCAGCTAGAGATCTTTCACGTTAAGGATGGTTAAATGTCACACTGTACAGCATGTATTTTGCATAACTAGGAAACTGGCTCTATTAATCAAAGGCTTATGCTGAAAAGGTGTCACTATTTAATGATACTTGGGTAGTGACAAGAAACAGTTAACTAGACTAACTGAACTAACTTGAGACAGCAAAAACTCTAACTTGATCCAACACGGGGCCACAAAGATGACCAAAGTCATCAAGCTTTGTATGGTAAAAGCTACTATAGAAACTTATTCTTGTTCGTGCTGAAGTAGCTCTAAATTTGAAACTCACAGTCTTGAAGTGACCCTTCCCAGTCGAACTGAACTTAGCTTGCAGCGATTCCGTGCCAGCAAATGCTTCAACCATCATCTCACCATGACATGAGTTTTTAGCGTCTCCTATTGTAAACTTAAGTTTATATAGTTGCTTAGGGGTTGTTCGTAGAATTTGAGCAATTGAACTTTCCCTTCCTGCAGCTAACTCGACTGCACCGAGTCCATATGGAACCATTGAGTGCTCCGAGTCGACATAACGGATGGCTTTCAACGACTCAATGATCCAACCTGGGAGTGGGGAGACCTCGTCTTCCTGTTTAGGAGGGATGAGGACTCCAGTTGATAACTCCTTGAAGACATGTGGACCATATTCAAACCCACCGTTCTTAACCAAATTACATGCAAAGAATAAATATATTACAGGATAAACTATTTTTTTTTAATTTAAATACAATATTAACGTTGCTTTTATAAATTTAATGTGGCAATCGTAAGGGGACAAAAGTGACATTGTATTTGCAGAAGGAATCGGTGTTAAGAGATCATAAATCTCAAATGCAAGCAGCCAAGCATTCACTGATATGCTCGTCAAGGATTACATTCAGCATGCACGACAAAGGTACTGTTTATGCTAAGTTTAGATTACTGAATGGTCAAAAGCAAGAAAGAAGACAATCTACAGTATAGAAAAATTAATTTAATTATTGCCAAATACCGATTATTCCAAGGCCTGTTTGTAATCGAAAACTCTTGGTTTACCGAGTCATAAATCCTAAAAAATACATCCATAGAGACAAAAAAGGCAGACCTACTTTACTTATACTCGTCCTAATAATAAAAAGTTTAAAATGGACCATTGGATTCCCTCTTAGGAAAATCCTCGATATAAAACTCGCTAGCACCGCTGGTTCGTAATAGATAAATATATGGCATTCGTACCTGGTCTTGTGCGAGGAGTGATGAGTTCTTTTATGGCCACATGATCAATGAGGGGGCCGCAGGCTGGATCCTCTTGAATCCCAGGATTATGAAAAGTGATTTTTGCGTATTTTGATTTAGCTTTAAAAGCCCAAGCATAAGTATCACCCCCATCACTACTATATAACGTCTGAAGAGGAAGATCTCCTGATCTTGGAAGAACAACTACCCTTAATACCTCATCTTGTGCACAAGTTCTAGTCGAACCAAATGTAAAAGAGTAGTAAGAACTAGGTTTAACTCGCACGGTTTGGGAGATGTTAGCTTCGTTTCCAAGTCTTACGGCATGGACTCCTCGTATGACAGCATAGTAAAACCCACCTGGCTGAGGACTATGTACTGTACTAATCCATTGATTTCCCATTTGGGTAGTGAGTATTTTGTTAGAATTAAAAGTGATTTATTACGATTTATTACCAAAAATTATTTTGTTACCTAATTTATCTTGATGAGACCAAAGGGTCACTAGTCTATATTGAGGGTGGAAATAACAAATCCACTTTTCATTTTTATGTGAATGAGAAACCTTTGATTTGTCCCACATGGGATAAACCAAGGATGAAGTCTATCTATATTACCACTAAAGTTGCACCTAAGGGAAAGAAATTGTGTATTGGATATGAACTAAGAGAATGGGCTAGTGGACAAATTCACACATGTGCGGCGCTTCGCACCGAAGCACGCACGCGGGCTTGCGGAGCTTGTGTGTGTTTTTGCGTGAGCTGGCGTGAGCCATCGTATGCTTGACGTGAGCCGGCGTGTGCCTATCAAGACTTAATGGTTTTTTATTTTAAATTCCTGTAATAATAAAAACCGTTTTATTATTTATGAGAATTTATGGGAATTAAATAAAAAGAGTTTTCATAAATACAATTTAATTCTCTTCTCTAAAATTTGCCTATAAAAGAAAAAGAAAATTTCATTTCAACTTACCCCAGTCACAGCTACTATCCTGATGACTTTTCCCCTCTTCTCGCTTTGATTGCACACGTAGTTTTACTTCTAAATAATTCTTATTCTGCTGTTAAGTTCGCAACGGGCCAACGAGTTTTTGCTAGCTGGGTTGGTATCAGGTGGTTTTATCCTGGATTCGATTTGTCCACACAGGGGTATAGCAACACTCTTTCTAGAGGTGTACCCGACAAATATCGAGTTAAGGGCAGTCTGTTGAACATGCGACTCCATCTTTCTGTGTGTGTGTGTTTGTCTGAAATGCGTGCTTCTATTTTCTAATCAATAACCAATTTCAAGTTTTTTGTTCAGTTTGTTCATTGTTACAGGAACATTATCTAACAATCTTAACTCGATATTTGTTTATTTCAATGTTAATTTGAGTTTTTCTCGGGATATGGACGATGAATATGAAAAATTAATTACAAGAATAAATCCATCCAGGGTTGTAATGGATACTGAAGCGTGTAAAAATGCAACTGTTATTCGGGTGGATAGTGCAAACAAACATGAAATAATTTTAGATGTTATTCAAGTTCTTACTGATCAAGAATGGAACAAGGTTCAAGATGATAATATCCAGAAAATAGATTATGTGTACACGGTCATTATGATAGGGGTTAAGCAGTTGGTAATACTCAAAATTCTATTTCGTCTCGCAAATAATGAGTTCCAGACACGATCAATCACCATTAATGACAACGTCATTAAGGCACAAATCTGGGATACTGCTGGCCAAGTAAGATTGAGCAAATGAAACGTATGGTAATGGGTTAATGGGTTAACAGTAAGTGCATTAAATGGAAAAGAAAGAGAAAAGCAGTAATAGAGCAATGGTAAGACGATTGCTTACCGATCAAGAAGAGGTAGAGTAAGTTAACAAGCAGCTTGATCAGAGCTGTTACTGTTGTTAAAGCCGGAATTACTTTAACGCCAAAATGACTAATTAGTGGGACCTAAGTCGTAACTCCCGTGAACAAGAATACATATCTCTGTCTCATCAATTAATTCACTTCACTTGATTTGTCTTGTTCAAGCTCTTTTCTCGGATAGTGAAAAGGTATGGGCTCCGGTAAAGCATATGAAGTATTGGGCTAGAAAGCTGCCGAGAATTGAAGTGAGTGTGAGTTGGCCCATCAGGCTTATTTGCCTATTTAGAAGCTGTTTTGGGCTAGAAAGTTATGGGCCTTCTGCATGAATCTGTTTTGGATTGGTTGATGCATTTTGTTAAATTAAGTGCAGAAATTTTGGAAGCAATTTTCTTGGTCATTCCAAACGAAGTGCGAGGAACTGAGACGACCCGGTCAGTGCAGTAACAGTTGGTGACCGTTTTGGGAGGACTTCTTGTACAAATAGCTCAATTTGGATTGGGCTAGAGTTAAGTCCTAGAGGTGGTTTTGGGTGCATTCTATTTCTAGCTGATGATATGGGTCTGGGCAAATTGCATTCTTCGGGAGGGATTTGATGGAGAGTCAATGGCTCAAGGGGCAACTTTATTGCTCAAAGTGGTGGTAGCGACTGCAACGATAATCAAAATATACAGGTATGCTTTATTAACTATAATCATAATATATTTTTATATGTGAATCATATGCATGTTGTCTTGAATATTAAAACGGTTAAAACACTAAATTTAACAACTGTAGGAAACGTTTGATGAAACATTGAGATGCACAAAAAAAATACACTAAATTTAATGCACTAGAATCAAGACACATAATATAGCGTTGTTATCATGCTCTGAAATGATTTTACATAAAGCATACGTGGGTGTTGATTATAAATAAATCATATTCATAATATAATTAGGCAATACTTTATAAAAATCGTAAGGATTTTATTTATAGAGACATAAAATAAAATAATGCTAAATTATTATGAAAAATCAAAAGAACAAGTGTTCTGGTACAGTGTCTGAAGTCAAATTGGTAACCAACGTGAGAGACTGGTGGGTAGACTCTGGTGCTACCAAGTATGTCCGCAGAAACAAAGATGTGTTCACCTCCTATCAGAAGGTAGGGGAATGAGAAAAGCTCTATATAGGTAACTCGTCCACAACACAGGTTGCGGAAAAAGGCAAAGTTGGGCTGAAGCTCATTTTTTGGCAAAACTCTCACATTGAAGAAATTGTTCATGTTCCGGACATCTGTAAAATTCTTGTACCTTGTAGCATCTTAGATGATAAGGGTTTTTATGAATCTGGGAAAAATAGTGTAACTCAGTATAAAGAGCTATAAGACATAGGGTTTTTACAAATTAGATGTAACCTCATTTTAAATAAATAAAAATGATTCCTTTTATGTTTGTGTGTCATTGAATGTTTGACATGGCAGCCATGGTCATGTTATTCAATGAACAATTTGGCGAGCATAGGCTACATTCCCAAATTTAATTTGGAAAGTAAACATAAAGGTTGAATATGCTAAAATGTCTTATAAGAAAAAAAATGTTCAGGAAAAAATTCTAAACTCTTAGAATTAATTAACTCAGACCTAGTTGACTTGAACTCAGTTCAAACTAGAGGTGAAAATATAATCCCTTAAGGAGATGATGAAGCCATGAATTAGTTCAGGACTACCTGCGAACTTGTGGGGGGAGGCCGTCCTCTCAGCTTGCTATGTCCTGAACAAATTTCTTTTAAAGGATCAGACAAATCTATAACTGAATTATAGAAAGGTAGACAACCCTTTTATGCATACTTCATAAATGTGGGGGCTGCTTGGCTAAGGTTTCTATCCCTCAACCGCAAGAGGACATAGATATGACCCAAAACTGTTGATTGTGTCTTCATAGGATATCCTGAACACACTACAGATTATAGGGTTAGCGTTGTGAGTTCTGATATTTCAGAAATTAGTCTGAATACCAATATGGAATCTAGGGATGTTATGTTCTTTGGAAAAATTTGTTTTCCTTTGAAATCTGAATCTCGCATAATATGTGTTGATCCCCTAGATATCCTTTATACTTGTCAGACAAACTTCTAGAGGAATATGAAGTTGATCCTAGAAGAGGAAAAATATTTAGAATAGACAAATTTTATAGAGCATGAAAATTTTGATCATGTAATGATTTTAGTGGATTTAAAAATAAATGAATCTGACAAGTATGTTTACACTAAAAATGTCAATGATGCATGTGTGATTGTATGCTTGTATGTTGATAATCATATTATACTAGATACAACCATAGATGTAATTTATTCCACTAAGAACATGTTGAATGAGACCTTGACATGAAAGACTTAGGTCCCTCAGATGTAATCTTAGGGATGAAAATTAGAAGAGAGTCTAATAGTTATAGTTTTAGTCAATCTCATTACATTGAATCTGTACTGAGAAAATATAACCAGTTTGATAGGAGCATTGGGATGAACTTTTTAGAGTGTTAAGGTATCGAAGATACACTTTAAACTTTGTTTGAGTTATAAGAGATACTCGCAGTCCTTGAAGGACATTGTAATGCAAACTGGATAGCAGACTCAGAGGAGTCTAAATCTACAATTGGATACGTTTTCACTCTAAGATATGGATCAGTGTCTTAGAAGAGTTCCAATCAGACCTGTATCGCTCGGTCCACTATGGAATCCGAGTTTATTGCGTTAGATAAAGCAGAAGAGGAAGCCGCTTGGCTAAGATGCTTTTTAGAAGACATTCCTCTCTGGCATAGGCCTGTGCCAGCTATATCTATACACTGTGATTGTCAAGCTGCAATAGCTAATGCTAAAAATAGAAATTATATGGAAAATCCATTCATATTCGGAGAAGACACAATTCTCTAAAACAACTAATCTCGAATGACGTTATTTCTGTTGACTTTGTGAGGTCTAAGGAGAATATCGCGGACCCTTTGACGAAAGGCTTGTCCAAGGAGATAGTTAGTAATGCATTGAGGGGGATGGGACTTAAGCTCATCAATTAAAACTTTCCATGAAGGATACTCAACCTTGCTGACTGGAGATCCCAAGATCAAGGTTTTGAATGAGACAACTAATTTGTGGAAGGTAAAAATTAAACACTATCAGAGAATTATTTTCTCTGTCTCTTCCCTATGGTGTAGACGTGATAGTGTGACTGCATGTGAGGATGACTTATAGTAAAGTCTTAATGAGTTATATAGTTTCAATTTAAGATTGAAATGGGGTATAGCAGTTAACACTCTTGATAGAAATCACCTATCTGAATGAGGAAGTGGGTCGCTTCCTATGAGAACTGAGCTGATTCTCTAGAGCATTCTGAGAAACGGGATATGTCCAGGGCCAAAACGGACACAACGGCGTGAACTTAACAGTACTCTTGAGAGATATCTCGCGTAAGGAGCTATTGATGAATTACACCAAACGATGGCAGTTCAAGACATCGCGTTCACTGTCCGTCAAGTAGTTCCGGTACTTCTCACTAAGCAAAGGTTCAATTCCATATGGACACCTATTGCTTAAGAGGTATTTCTCGTTTTCCGGTTTTCTAATTTATCGCTTTCTTCATTCATGTGGGGGATTGTTAGAATTAAAAGTGATTTATTACGATTTATTACCAAAAATTGTTTTGTTACCTAATTTATCTTGATGGGACCAAAGGGTCACTAGCCTATATTGGGGGTGGAAATAACAAATCCACTTTTCACTTCTATGTGAATGCGAAACCTTTGATTTGTCCTACATGGGATAAACCAAGGATGAAGTCTATTTATATTACCATTAAAGTTGCACCTAAGGGAAAGAAATTGTGTATTGGATATGAACTAAGAGAATGGGCTAGTGGGCAAATTCACACATGTGCGGTGCTTCGCACCGAAGCACGCACGCGGGCCGCGGGCTTGCGGAGCTTGTGTGTGCTTGCGTGTGTTTTTGCGTGAGTTGGCGTGAGCCGTCGTATGCTTGACGTGAGCCGGCGTGTGCCCAGCATGTGCCTATCAAGACTTAATGGTTTTTTATTTTAAATCCTTGTAATAAATAAAAACCGTTTTATTATTTATGAGAATTTATGGGAATTAAATAAAAAGATTTTTCATAAATACAATTTAATTCTCTTCTCTAAAATTTGCCTATAAAAGAAAAAGAAAATTTCATTTTCAACTTACCCCAGTCACAGCTACTATCCTGATGACTTTTTCCCTCTTCTCGCTTTGATTGTGCACGTAGTTTTACTTTTAAATAATTCTTATTCTGCTGTTAAGTTCGCAACGGGCCAACGAGTTTTTGCTAGCTGGGTTGGTATCAGGTGGTTTTATCCTGGATTCGATTTGTCCATACAGGGGTATAGCAACACTCTTTCTAGAGGTGTACCCGACAAATATCGAGTTAAGGGCAGTCTGTTGAACATGCGACTCCATCTTTCTGTGTGTGTGTGTTTATCTGAAATGAATGTTTCTATTTTCTAATCAATAACCAATTTCAAGTTTTTTGTTCAGATTGTTTATTCTAACAGGAACATTATCCAACATATTTCCCAATGATCACTGTTTTCTTCAGTTGTGATGGTTTTGCTCCATGTTCAAAATGGCCATTTGGGAGAAAATCTGATCCAAGATGTAAAACAAACACATCCATTAAAAAGAAGATACGCATACAACAAACATTATAAAACGTAAAACAGGAGATACTCATGATAAGAACAGTTAGAAATCACTACAACACACATATACCATAATAATCTAGCTAGAGACTTAGCTAATTACCGTCAAGAAGTTTAGGACGTAGCGGTCTATTGGCTGCAAATGAAGGAGTAATGTTGTTGAAGAGAAGCAGTAAGGAAAAGACGAGAAGAATAGAGAGCATCATAGAGGATAATGATGCCATTTGTCTATCTATTAGTTATTATTAAAGGAGAATGCCACTAAAGAAAGAGCTAGCTAGCTACGAAATTAGCTTGCTTAATAAAGAAAGATGAATCAGACACACGCTGGAAGGAGAGAGCTAGAGGACCTTGTAACCATCTTACCTTTATACTAAGTAATACATTAGTGATCAACTGAAGTAGGACAATTTTAGAAATTAAAATATGAGGCTCACGTTTGATATCCACGGATCTAGCTGAAAGTGGAGTTAGTTTACAGCTTGATTCTCAGCAATTGATTATATTAGCTGTATTGCTACGGCAAACTTTCTGTCACGAGGATCATTTGATGATTATTATGAAGTCCCATAAACCCCTTCACTTCTATTGCGGATTCTGGGTTATTGTAATCGAGAGATTGGCACAGATATCTTGGACGGTAGGTAATATATAAATTTGTGAATTGATCCGAAGCGAGTGTTAGCAAGGTACATCGTACATATGGTTTTGATTTAACAAAATGAAGATTGTCAGAAACTTTTATTAAAAGTAGATCAGTCGCATTGGGTTATGAAATTACGTAATGCATGTGTCGGTTGATATGTATGTGAATGCTAGCTAGTAGCTAGCATAGAAATTGCCAAGAAACCGGAAAGAAACAACAACCTAAATAGAATCATAACTAATATAAATATCGTATGATATCATTTGAAGACAAAGAAAATCTATTGATAACCAGGATCGAGATGATGTCAGTACCTTAACATAAAAAATGGCTGGAATTGTTTATCGATCAAAAAAAAAATCGGGACAGAGGCTGCCAAATATTCTACAAAACTCATTTTTCTCTTTTAATCTGTTTTAATTCATGGTAGATAGATTTCTAATAACATAACCATAACACATGAACTCATCTATATATATATATAACCACCGAAGGAGGTAAAAAAAAAGAAAATAGAGTTATCGGAATAAAAATAGACATGACCAAGATTTTTAATGGGGTTGACTGGAATTTTCTTCTAGCAATAATGGTTAATATGGGCTTAGTGAGAAGTGGTGTAATCTTATTCATCAATGCATATTTACCGCCAACCTGTTGTGCTATTCAATAGAGTTTCTGACAAATTATTTAATCTTTCCAGAAGTCTAAGACAAGGGGACCATCTTTCTTTGTATCTTTATCTTCTTTGCATAGAAGCTCTTTCAAGGAGCCTAATGAACGCTGAAAATTTGGGTTTTTTCATGGTTCTCAAATATGCCATGAAGCTCCTCCAATAAGAAATCTGTTATTTGCTGACGACTGTATGGTTTTCTGCAAAGCCAATATGGAGGAATATAAAAATCTGGTGGAAGTCTTCAATCAATTCAACTCTTCTTCTGGCCAAATGATAAACTTCTCCAAGTTTGGCATCTTCTCTAGTAAAAATACAACTCCTTCTATTGCTGACAGTATAAGCTCCTTCAGAGGGTTCAAATGATTGACACCAAAGATAAGTATCTGGGATCTTCCTATTTACTAACAAAAATAAAAGTTAAGATTTTCAACCTTGCATTGATAAACGCAAATTCAGATTAGCTAGTTAGAAAGGAAAGCTCTCTTACCAGCTGAGATATCCACCATGATAGGAAGTGTTACTTCTACTTCAAGCACATACCAGATGAATTGTTTCAAATTTCCTAAGAAGACCAGCAAAGATTTGAATAAAATTCAAAGAGATTTTGTATACAACAAGGACCCTGAGAAACCCAAAGGTCTATACTACATTGCCTAGGATTCTGTTTGTAAACAAACAGAGTTAGGCGGTCTAGGGTTCATGGACATTTTCAACAATTCTATGATCACTAAAATAGGAAGGAGACTCTTTAAGGAACCTGATTCTTTGTTATCCTCAATTATTAAAGCTAAACATTTTAAAGTTCAAGAAGTCATCAGAATGTGTACTCATCCTAAAAGAACTGATTCTCGGATCTGGAAAGGTATTCTAGAAGAGGTGGAAAATATTCAAAAATACAACAGGTGGAAAGTGGGAAGTGGTCATAAAATTCAGATATGAGGGGTAGATGGATATCAACAAGGATATTATCCTTGACAGGCCCATGCATTGTCCACCTGGTCTGATTTCGGTTAATCAACTGCTCAACAACATGGGAAGGTGGGACTCCCACACTTTGTCCCTTTGGTTCTCTCCATAAGATCAATCATCTATACATGCTACTCCCTTCAATCTTCAGGAACAGGTTACTATCATATGGAGCTTGAATGAAAAAGGGGAGTTCTTTGTTAATACAACTTGGAAAGCTATCTGGAAGCTTGATACTTCTTATAATATCAAAATATTCATATGGAAACGCGTTCATGGTATCCTCCCCACCAAGGCCAAGACTGCTAGCATCCTCAAAAATAATGATCCAGTCTGCAATTGTGCAAAATTCCTACTGAAGACATATCCCATACCCTCATGTTCTGTCCCTATACTTCCTCTGTTTGGTTTTAGCTTTTTGGTGAGGACCATCATATATTTGGATGGGATAACTTATTTCAGGAAAATCCCCCCTTTGCTGAGACGAATGCCAACAATATCAGGCAACACCGTTGTTCCTTTGACATAGTCATGCTTAATCAAATTCATATCCTCAACATTCTCTATTACCGAAGGAATAATCAAGATACAGTGAAAGGATCACCAAACATCATAAGAGGAGCGTTACCATTTAAACGTTGTTGTGTAACAACGTTAACTTTAGGTAACGTTAGTGTAGACGAGCGTGAACAAAGGTCACGTTAGTCTGAGGGAGCGTTAAAAATAGTCAAGCTCGGTCAACCAAGGTCAATAGAGGATTTGCTTATGTGTCGTGATTTTAGCTAGGGTTTTATACACGTGTTGGGCATGCTTCCCACTATAAAAACACACACATTACCTTCTTCTCCAACAAAACCCCAAAAGAACCCAAACAAGCCGCCGTACTCCATTCTTCTCTTTGTTTTTCTCCTGTTGCCTCCCAACCGATTGACTGCCGATTCCCATCTTAGTGCAAGGGACCACGTCAACACGTTAGTTTAGCGGGACGTTTTAGAGTGGAACCAAACGGTAAAAATCTCTTCTTTTTTTTGCTATTTTATTTTTCTATCTATTTTGATTTTAATGATTATTAGATTTAATATATATCTTTTTAGTTTTAGGGTGAATGTTAAATTTAGTATACATGGTTGAAGATTAAATGATTTTTTTTAGTTTTAGGGTTTGAAAATAATAAATTAAAATTTTAGGATTTGAATTAATATAGGGTTTTTGGGTTGTAATTTGTGGAGAAAAATGAAATTTACAATAAATTATATTATTGTTAATTACATCATTGTTAATTACATCATTGTTAATTAGGGGTGTTGATTTGGTTAATTTTTAGTTTTATAGTGTTTATAATTCTACTTAATCATTTATGAAATTTAAGAATTGTAATTGTGCATGTAAAAATAATATATGATTGAGTAAATTATCAAGTTATTTATAGTTGTTAGTTTGTTTCATTTTAAATTTATTATTTGATTATAATGGAGTTAGTTTTTGAATCATGATTTGTTGTATGTTGGTTGATTTTAGATGGTTTATAAAAATTATTTTGAATATTCAATTGTTAAAATTGAAAATATTTTTTGGGTTATGGTTAGATGTTGGTAACGTGAAAATAATGTTAAAAGTGAGTATATTTTGAACGTGAAAATAATTTTTTTTGTTGTTGTTAACTGTTTGTTATGGTTAGATGTTGAGGAAATCCGCATCGCGATTGATCGGTGGGAAAAAAAGGGGCAAGAAAGCCAAATCAACCAACGATATACAAGGAGGTTGTGCTGGTGAAGAAACGAATGATGTTACAGGGTTGGAAAATTATAGTATGGTGGAAGATGATAGGGGTCACGTTAGCAGCGATATGACAATTAGGGCAGACCCAAAGACAAAGTACATCCATCGGGGGTCTCTTAAATCGGTTATGCTGGCATATAAAAGTATATCGAAATTCTGCTCTAGAGCGAAATTTTTATTATTGAAATGGCTGGATGGGATAGATTTTTGGCAATGGATGCTGGTGACTCGTCACATGCCATAATTGATTACATGGTGGATCGTTTCTGGGACACGAAAAACACTTTTCACTTCCCATTTGGTGAAATGGGGTTTACACCAATAGACTGGGTGATGTTGACCGGTCTTAGTATTGGGATTGGCGGGCAAATTCCATACGATGAGGATAAGTACACCTTTGAATATGTCCAGCAGAATATTTTTACAGAGCTCAAAGACAACAACTATTGTGTAACTAACAATCTTTCAATTGTGGCTCTGTGATGCACCAACGGTGGCATTTTTAGGATCATACTTTACAGAGGATTATTTGAAAGGGGCGCAACATGATGCTACCAAAGCTGAGAGAGTTGCAAAAGCGTTTTGGATGTATGTTCTAGGACAATTTTTTTCTCCAATGCAAGGAACTATGTGGATGCCGGATGGTTAGCGGATTTTGAGGATCCAAAACTAATTGGAACTTACGACTGGGGTGGTGCTTGTTTTTCAAAACTATATTCCGCCCTTGGCGCATCCGGTAGGGGACAGAAGTCACTAACCGGACCATGCCAGATATAGGTAAATTAGTAAATATTTTATTTCTTTTTTAAATAACGCTTGGTGGTAACTTATTCATTTTATTTGCTTTAAAAAAATTGAAGTTTTGGGGTTACGAATATCTCGGCATACGTCGACCTCACAACCACCACCTGCGACAGTGACTGTTTGGCCTAGATGTTCTAGGTGGAAGAGTACACGAAAAAAGAGTAATGATATTGTGCGTTCCCGGTGTCTTCTGAATGCAATAACTGCCGACGATGTGACATGGCACCCTTGGCGGACCGCAATCCCACTAATACAAAATGACATAACAGCGGTGGTTCTCTCAAATATGCGCGTTGTATTTACTTGGAATGGCATTGTGAGTAGTTAATTTATTTTCATAGCATATTTTATTTATTTCATGTTTTATTGTAATAGTTAATAGTGGAATCATACTTTTAACAGCATAACGTATACCTCGGTGATCGGTTATGGCACCAAAACAATGATGGCTACCGCATTCCGAGGAACCCCCCAGGTCGAGTTAGCGACATCTCTGATGACGACGCTACCCAACTTAAGGAAACCTCTGAGGTCGATGTAACTGGGTACCTCCAAGGAGAGGTTACGTATCAGGGGTATTTGGAGTATTGGCGCCATGTTACTAACTCTAACAAGTTTTGCAAACTCGTAGACTGGGATGTGGATACATACGACAGTTTGGGTGGATTAGTTAAAGAAACCATCAACCAACCTGCTGAACATGTGCCCCTCCCGCCTATAGATAATTGGTCATACGTAAGTTCATTTATAATATATTTGTTATTTAGTTTCTAAATTTACGGGATGACAAGCTCAGTGTGACCTATTGTCTATAACAGGGTGAATGTTATGCTTTTGCGCAAGACAGTGCTGACTTTACCCAAGAGTTCAAAAACTTTCATTTGACACAATCGAGGGAAAGGATGGAAGACTTGCGGGAATATAAGAATGAAATCACCAATTTGAAGTTACAACTGTCGCATGCTCGTTTACAAAATCCACCACTTGGTTTTGGAAATTTTTCTTCAACTCTCCCACCGTAAATGTGGAATACCGGGGGTCATGTTCCTTCTTCATCGATGCCTCCGTTTATGCCCCCTCGCACCTCTCGTGGGGAGGGGCACGGTAGTTGATAATCATCCTTATTTATTGCTTACTCATTCCAATATGCTTTTAAATGACTACTTTATTGACTCCTTTATTGGCATGCAAATCCAACCTTACTTTTCACTTTATCTATGACATTTTATTAACTCTTTTATTGTTTTTAGTAAATCCAACCTGACTTTTTTCTCTATTTATCCACAATATTAATGACTCCTTAATTCACGTGGATACTACCGTGTCACCATACAACCAATTTTGAAAATTAAAATAAAATAATTGATTTTTATATTTGTTACCGTTTTCTTACCGTTATGGATTGTTACCGTTGAACAAATCCACCATTCTCATTCCCCATCTAGCTATAAATACATGACCTATTGTATCATTCATTCTCATTCCAAATCCACCATTCTAACATTTCATAAGAAATTTGTCATCTTCGGTTTTCATTTAATGGCAGGTTACGAAAATTTTAGCCTCAATACATAGAATTTTACACTAGAGGAAGATTTATCAATATGTCGAAACATTGTATTGCATTATCCAGCTAGGGGCCATGAACGTCGGATGAATGGTGTAATGAGCATGCAATGGTTAGAAGATACACATGCTCACTTTTGTAATGAAACCGGAAATCCCAACAACAGGAACAGAGCCGGCCTTTTTTGTCGATATGTTCAAATCACAAAGGAAGTACATGAATTTTCTTCTTTAACTGCCAAGGTCAATGAATTTCATCTTAGGAATGAAACTGATGATGAAGTTGTTTCTAGATCACTAGAGGAATGGATAAGATGGAAACGTTTTGAATTCAGGTACAAACCTCATTTCGAGATCTTAAGGGTTTTGGAAGAATTTAATCCCTTTGTGTTGATTATTCTACCAAGAAGTGAACCACGTCATCCACGACGTCTTACAAACCAAGCCTTAAGGTTTCACAATAGGTTTACTTAAGTGATTACGTAAAATCTAGTGATTTTTTAATATTTCTTTTACTTTGCTTTAATGTATGCCTTGAATAATTCAACAAAATGATGTTACAAAAAAAGTTACTTTGGAATTGTCAGCTTTTTCTTCTACTCTCATAGCATTCATGTTGGAATTAATTGCCTGCATGTATTGTCTACTCAAGAGTAAAGAGCACTACTTATCTCTCGATAATATCACAACAATGGATTGGTCATCTTTTTGTTGTAGGGTCTTGTCATAACTTTTTTGTGGCTTTTATTATTGGCTTGTTGTTAGGTCTCGATAAAAACTTATTTGAATGCCCATGTTATAAATACCATTCTCTTCATTAAAGCCACAACCAAAAGTAGAATCATCCTCAAACAAAAATACAAAAATCGTCAACCATAACTACAAACCTCATGTACCATAACTACAAACCTCATCAACCAATGGAAGGAAATCAGAATAACAATATGTATCATGGTTTTTCCTCTTCCTCTTCTTATATTACTCACAATCATTTACTCATATCTTCCACATCCGATGATGATAGTACTAACCCGACGTCCTCATCAGACGAAAATTCATTTGCAGTTATCCAAAATGAACAAGCACTTACTTTTGGATTGTTCGCTTCTAATATAGACTGGCCAAATACTCGCATCGAAATTGACCGAAAGCGGAAGGAGGGAGCAAGGAAACTATGGACAGATTACTTTTCAAGATACCCTACTTTTGGTCATATTATTTTCTGGAGAAGATTCAGAATGCGCAGAGAATTATTCAACCGCATCTTACCGGATGTGGTGGGACGTAACCCTTATTTTGTTCAGAAAAGGGATGCTGTCGGCAGACTCGGATTAACACCACACGTTAAGATTACTGCAGCAATTAGAATGTTAGCTTACGGTTGTGCGGCAGATGCAATAGATGAGTATTTAAGGATTGGGGAATCTACTGTGTTGCAAGCAACTCGTAAGTTTTGCCTGACGATTGTGCAGCTATATGGGGATCAGTATTTGCGTAGCCCAACACCTGCAGATGTTCAACTATTGCTTACTCAGAACCAGGCAAGGGGATTTCCTGGAATGCTAGGAAGTATAGATTGTATGCATTGGAAATGTGATAGATGCTCAACGGCCGAATCGGGTGC
Source organism: Papaver californicum (assembly GCA_023531435.1). NCBI lineage: Eukaryota > Viridiplantae > Streptophyta > Magnoliopsida > Ranunculales > Papaveraceae > Papaver > Papaver californicum. The sequence goes on along the minus strand of JAJJMC010014646.1, from coordinate 1,826,467 downwards.
ATACACCGCATACAAAGGCGATGAAAGTATCATCTTGGAGGCCGTGGTTTCACAAGATCTATGGTTTTGGCATGCCTTTTTTGGTATGCCCGGTTCAAACAACGATATAAATGTTCTGAACCGGTCTCCTGTTTTTCAAAAACATTATAAAAGGTAAGGCACCCCCGGTGGACTATGTGGTGAACGTAACCATTACGATATGGGGTATTATCTTGGCGATGGGATATACCCAGAGATAGCAACCATAATCATGTCGATCAAGCATCCAGATACACTTAAGAAGCGGAAATTCTCAGCTATGCAAGAGGGTGCTCGAAAAGATGTGGAAAGAGCCTTTGGTGTACTACAAAACCAATTTGGCATCGTTAAACAACCGGCTAGAATGTGGAATCCGGACGCACTTGCATATATCATGAAAACAGTAATTATTCTCCATAATATGATTGTGGAGGATGAACGTCTACCAGGTGTTTGGCCACATGATTATGATCAAGGGCGCTACGCTGCACCAGTAACTATATCACGACAACAAACTGATGCACTTTCAAGGATGACAACTCACCAACGACGACAAGCAGTCCATAGCAAACAAACGCACCTTCGATTACGAAATGACTTGATCGAACATTTATGGTCGAATTTTGGTGATGTTTGAAAAACGACTTTTTCAAAAAATTGGTTTTCTAATTCATATCTTTTACTGTTAGTAATTGATTTCACTCGATGCTTATGTGTAGACAACAAATATGAAAGTAATGGTTTCATTAATTAGAAGGAAAATAATATTGGTTGTTCAGTGTTTTAGGTAATACAAGATTCTCTTCTTTTTCGTAAAATCTCTGCTTTCTTAAGCATAACCCACTCTTTTGTTACGTCATCCAATTTGGAGACGTCCGTCATCATTAATCGATACTCCTCTTTCATTAGGCGATGCTCTTCTTTTGATGCTAACTCGGCATCTCTTTGATCAATCTTCCTTTTAGCATTTTTCGAATAACTGTTGTTGAAGTTTTTTTGGTTATTGATTATTATTTCCAAGGCTTCTGCTTGGGCACTGGATTTTGCTCGTGCATTTTGCTTCAGTTGTTTAGCCTGTTTTTGGCCCATCGGCCGGATACGTGTTTGGAATATCTCCAATTTCTTCATGTCCACTCCATTGACCTGCGCTTGGTGAAGATCTTTGTAGGTCTTCAGCGCTATTGTCAGAATCTTCTTCCGCTTGCGATGAATCAAATATTTTTGTCGAACGACGGGAATATTTGATATTTTCTATCATAATTGCGTAGCACTCATCGTGCTTAAATGGTTTATCACCGTTAGCTTCCCTGAATAGCCGCCTTACTTCCTGTGTCTGTTGTTGTTTTAGAAAAAAATTAATGCATCACAATCCATTTCAAAACTTGAACAAGGAAACTAAAACAGGTTTACTTTACCTTTGTTTCAGGACCCCAGCCGGTATGGTGTTCACGTTCAACTTCTGCCTCTTTTGCAGAATAAAGCGTAACATCTTTACTTATTCCTTGAAAGCGTTTTTGAATGGAGGTCCAACTGCGTTCGTCCATTGAAGATATAGCTTCTTTCATCCCGGTTTTGATCCGAGTCCATAATCTTTCTTCCGATTGATCAGTACCAACACAAGGGTCTTGAGATATTGATAAATGAATCCTACACATTGTTATATTTTCATTAGTAGTAAAATTTGGACCTCTTGGTTTTGGTGTCATTTTTGATACTGAGAAAAACTCTTAATGAAACACCAAAAATAATTCAGAAAAAACTTGACTTTCTTGTATGAAGTTCTCAAGTGAATGGTGGTTGTACATGAAACATAAAAACTTCCTCTATATATAATGCCGAAATCAAACCGTTGCAACAATAAAAATTTGAAAAAATAAATAAATAGTCGTTGAACGGGAAAATAACGGTCACATTCACAACGAACTATCGGCAACGGCAAAAAAGCTTTGCTTGGGGGGCGTTTCAACATAACGCCACACTGGAAGAGCGTGTTAACCAAAACGCTACACTGCTCAAACGTTACAAATGTAAACGCCTTCTTAGAGCAGCGTTAATGTGTCAACGTTCGTCTGCTCCGACGTTTTGGAAATTAACGTTCTTCTGCTCCGACGTTTTGGCAATTAACGTTCTTCTGCTCAAACGTTTTGGCAATTAACGCTCTGGCAGAGGAACGTTCATCCCACACGCTCTTCTAGCTTGCCGTTTGTTTAAATTACGATGTTTTAATACAACGTTACGAAAACGCTGCTCTATATAAACATTTTGATAGACGTCTTTTAATAATAACGTTTCTATTTATAAACGTCCTCGTGCAGTGGCGTTTTGGGAGAACGCTGTATTACATTAACGTCAGACTATATCTATGTTTGGTCCGCTAGCTCGACCACGTTTAGTCGGATACTGTTGAAATTCTGGACCACATACCATATTCACTCGCCCGTTGCGCTCGAAGAAAACGAACCAAAGACCAATCCTGGTCTTTGATCGATGGTCTGATCGACCACTGCAGTTGCCCTTAGGGTCACCACCAGCCTAGCCCTTATATGCTCGTTGGGTGCAAATATCTGTCACAATTACTAATGACCTAATTTAGGTCGGAAGAGAGAAAATAGGGTTCTTCTCATTTCCCCTTTCTCTTCTTCTCAGAGATACATGGAAGGAAGAAGCTGATGTACCTCCATTGATTGTGCGTAAGTTATTGAGATTCAAATTAAGAAGATGGGAAGAACAAGTATTAGTTGCTCGAGTCTGGTGGTGTGTTGGATTGAAACAAAAATGAACGGTGGAGGAGTTGCTGGTGACTCGAGAGCACTGAAAGATGAGACATGGGTTTGATGGAGAAGGTTTGAATGAATCTGAGATGGTGAATGGTGCTGCTTCAAGATCAAGAACAAGTGATGGAGTATAAAAGAATGGGTTTTGGTTTATTTTCAATTTGGCAGAGAAATGGAAGAGAAATTTAAGATGGGTTCAACTCAATTTTAGGGTTTTGATGGATTAATTGGTTCTTGAAATGAATTAGAGATTGAAGATGGGTTTGTGCTTGAACTGTGTCGTTGTTGAGAAATCTAGGAAGAAAAGCTTGAAATGGAGTTAGGGTTCATGGCAGAGACGGTTGAGCTTGAGTTGTGGCTACTGATAATGGCTCAAAAGTGAACTCAGGGAGATGGCTATGGGATCAGGTGGATATGAAAGCAACAGTGAAAAGAAAGATGGTGATTATGAATTTTGGTCTTGAGTTCAGATCATTAAGTAAATGAACAAGTCAGGGAGAAGCTGAAATGGAGAATCAATGTCTTTTGCTATGGGTTTGTGTTGTGATTTGATTAGTAGATGTATGCCTAGGATATGCAGGGAAAGAGCTTTAAACGGCTTGGCTGGGAATCACCCTGAAACAGACAAAACTCTGCCTGTTTTTCCTTATGGCGAGTTGACTCACTGAGTCAGATGAACCGATCCAACCAAATTGAATAAGACTTAGTCAGCCAAGTCAGATCAGCTGACTCGGTAGCTGACTTTCTACCTAGACCCCTTAACTGTTAGAAGACAGTTAGACTTAACGACTGCCGTTAGTTTGACTTAGATGATCGATGCCAGTTTCAGGTGGCCGACGACACTGTTCCGATGACCAGATTCCGACAATAATCCCAAATTTCCTACGATCAATTTTGGACAGAAACTTTAGTGGGTTATTGTTTTTACACATGGGCTTGGTGGACTACTTAGATTTGGACTTTTGAAGAGTTTGACCTAATATTGGAAAGTGTATCTTTTGGAGAGCTATAAAAGGGAGAGTCTTCTACAGTTTCTGCATACACTTTACAACTGATTTTTTGGGAGCAATAAGCAAAGGCCATTATTCTCTTTCACGCATATAGGGTTTTCCTTGTTTTTCATCTTCTTTAATTCAATTATATTTTGTTAACTCCATAGCTATGAGTAGCTAAATACATACTATTGGTTAAGTGTTTTAAGTTAATTTCTCAAACATGATGTTTATTTAATGAATTAGTTTTGTCTCCATTCTGTCCTTTATGATTCATCGTTAATATTTTCACATGATTTGAATGCTTGTTTAGTTGAGTCCGGAATCAATTGAGCGTGCCTTCATATCTAAAGCTAAATTAGGGTTTTCAATACGTAAAAGTTGACGAATTCTGATTTCAAGTAGCATAACTGTGGTCGTTGCTTGTAGTGATACATCCTAGGAATCACATATAAATCATAACCTTTGTTAAATTAGATTTGTGTGTTTTCCACGTTCAATTACATTGATTAGCCTTATTTCAAAAAACGTAATGCTCACGGGGAATTAAACTTGATTAGTGCTTTTATATGTTGAGTTGTTCTCTAGGTAGAATTCATTCTTGCATCTTTTAATGTATGTGTGATGAACTTGGAAATTAGCAGGATATTCTTGCAATCAAGGTATCCTAGGGCTTTTGATAAAAGAGAGATTAAATTACCAATACTAGTTATTGATATAAATATATGTTTGTGAATGTTACAATCCCTTGACCAATATCTTTATCATGTTGATTACTTTCAAAACATTTGCTTTGCTTTGCTTTCTATTTAGTTTTATCACCTTGAACAATTCCAAAACCAAAACCCCCCTTTTGTTACTTAAGAAATTGAATATGAATAACAACAATAGCCTCCCGTGGTACGAATCTTTCTTACCATATACTTAATTTAAATTTTTTATAAGTGAGAAAGTGAATATAATTTTGACATGGTACGACACACATCAACATTGCGTGGCTTTGTTGTCATCTGGGATTTTTATGATAGCGTCTTGCTGAAGTAAGTGGATTTGCAGGGTTGGATGTAGTGATCGAGGCTAGAGGTGAAGTCGAAAGGTTATCCTAGGAGTTGAAGCTTGCAGCAGAGGTTCTTAAAAAGACAGAGAAGAAATATTCTAAATGAGCTGAGCTAACCTTCAAGGATGGGTTGCTTTGAGAAGTCCCCAGTGACACTTGTGTTATTTGAAATAGGCTTGGGGTGCGTCTCATCTAGTCCAGGAGTTGCAGGCGTATGTCGGGTACGACGTACTTGAAGGTAGTGAAGATAACTTTGCATTGTGACTTTGAAGAGTACATGATCTCATTAGGGTTGTATCTTTTTGAATGATATGTTCCTTGGAGAGAGTGAAGTTCATGACCGACAGAGGATTCCCGTAAAAAGAGAATCTAAGAATGATGAAGCCATCTTTAGTATATGCCCTTGTTTGTGTAGAGCTTTGTCTGAGACGTAGAGCTTGTCTTTGGGATAGTGCTGAAGCTAAGGCTGGAACTGGGGTTGAGACTGATACTGGGGTTGAGGCTAATGAAGAACGTTCAATTCGTGACGCTAGTTGAGATGAAGTCATTCTTTTGATCCTTCGTTCTGACAGCACCTCATGGATGATTGGATGTTGTATTGCTTACTGACCAGATGACTGCTCCAAGAGATATCTCTACGACTTTTGGACCCTGAATCGACATATGTAGTCACCAGGATATTCGTCGTCTATCTGGAACAATCTTTTCACATCTGAGCATTTTTTTTATCCTCGTAGTAAAGGAAAAATAGGTAGAGATATATCCCTTTGGTGAAATGATCTTTTGGATGGCGAGAGAGTAAAAAAGTTGGTGCTGATGAAATGGGACTGGACCCTCCTTACGTAAAAATTGTAAGGGTTTCTCTCGATCTTTATTGGTGACAAGGATGGATTGGTGGCTCCTTGGTTGCTCTCTTAAATAAGGATCTCGTCACTGTCTTGAATGTTGATTATGGAGCTGTTGACGTTGGAAAGCTTAAAATTGTTGATTGCTACAACTGGTTACGAATTTTTTCTGGGAAAAATTGCTCCATTAAAGCTGAGACGAGTGAGTACCTCTTTTTGGGTGGTAGCCATGTCTTCCGATGTTCTGGAAAGGACCTTCTGTCTCTTTATTAGATCAACAATGCTTGAGCTGCATTTGGGTGTTCCTTGTATTCTCAACAGTTGTGTTACCATGAGATGGCGTGGTTGAGGCGTCAGTAACAACATTGGTATGGAGAGAATTGGTTGCAGAAGGAGTAGTTTCAGAGCGGCCACCACCAACGTTACTAGTGAAAATTGGCTTTCGTAATCGAGAAGTTGATCTCTCGTTGTGGTCGCCAATTTTTTTAAGGTTAAATCAAATATACTGCAAAAGAGTCTTTCATAGGTTCAAGAGATCAAACTCGAACATGACAAGCCTAAACCAAAAAATGGTCGTTCAAATCCTGCTTTAGTCACAAAGGTGGAGATGAGGGATTGATCTTAGGGAGGGAAGCAAGGAAAATTGAGAAATCACTGTGTGATTGGATATAATATTATGTAGTTTTAGAATGGATTATTTCTGGGATTGATGAGGTGTCAAACTCACAAATAATATTTCTCTACTTCTCTTACACTAATAAATAGTATATTGACAAGTAGGTACGGTCCCAAGGGAGGTCTTGAACAAAAGTTATTATAAAAACATTCTTAACTAAGATTATTGGGATTTAGTGAATTTAAAAATTGTATTTATTATCAAATTATGAGAAAGAATTGATAAATGAATCATTCTACACTACCTAACAAAGATATTATTAATCATACAAGTTTAACCTTCAATAAATTTTGATTGTTAACAATTTAAAACAAGCTAAAAGTTCAACTAATCTTGGATTCCTAATTTCACCGCATAGAATAAGTTCTCTAATGGATTCTAATCAAGTGAACCACATAAAATAGGCTCTCTAGTTGTAATTCAATCAATTGCATTAATATTTGTGAATCCAGTTGCTCCTAGCCACATACTCATAAGTTCGCGTGCTAACCTAGGGTTATCTTTTTCACACTATTGTCCACAAAACCCCTTTGCAACAAATAATGTTTCGCTACTTGTGTAAAGATTATTCTACCAATTACGGATTAAAGTTCTCTCAACTAGCGTTAGAGTTACAAGATACCCAATTGGGCACTTAGATAACTCGCAGGTATCTCATGGTCACAAGAATGGAAAAAAATAATCAACAAAAGATATTTATCAAAGGATTTAACTTGGAAAAATTGATTAATAAAACATGTTACGGAGTTTCGAAATCCTCCCTAATCTATAAGAAAAGGGCGTTCTTCTATATACCCCTATAAATACTAATGGTACCCCTTTATTTATGTTAACTGAATTCTTACAAACAAAACTAATTATTAGGGGTATTGTTAGTGTTTTTATGGGTATATAAAGGAACGCCCTAAGAAATTACCTATTCATAGTTTTGGAGTTCACAAATTGAATTAAATATAAGAAGAATAGCAATTAAAGCAAACTCCATATGCGTAGTTCTCGATTTCGTCTGCTTCTCTTCAACTTGTATCAAACCCTACAAAACCCACTGGTAGATATCAAAAATCAGATTCTAAGAGTATTCCTCTCTTGTTGTAGATGTCCTTCTTTTATAGCTTTCTCACTCGTAAAAACCCTAGTATCACCCAAACTCTTTGATTTCCAAATATAAGTCAAATCCATAACCCTTGCCAAGCTTTCCATAGCCTAACTCACGGACACAATCCAGGCTAAAGAAAAACCGATTCTTCTGATCACGCCCGTCAGTTTCAAGTCTCTCTCTCGGCAACTCATGGAGCATTTTATCAATCACCTTGAGTGCGCTTTTCTGTAGGTGATTCAAGTAAGACTTTTTGGTGATTCTAACAATTGTAAATTCCTTCCCTGCACATAATTAACACATTCACAATCGCACAAACAACCAACCATTAATTTACCAAGCATCATCAAATCACGGAAGACTACTCAAATAAAATTCAGGCCAAACTCAAGTCTCATTCACACTTTCAACAACAAACCCAATCTCTAGCCATGCTTTCTTTCCCTTGTATCCTTTCGAACAAGACCTCACAGAACCATAGAAGCAACATCTCATTCTTCACGGCAGCATCATTACCTGCTTGTTTTTTCCTGTCTCATATTTTCCGACCACAATCCCATCTGCGTCTTCCCTGAATCGCTTCTCCAGCCAAAAAACCATAGTAGAATTCACAACCAAACAATGCTCTCTCGACCTTAATCTTCTCTTCCATTTCAAACTCCACTAGTGAACACTTCTTTCTTTCTTTCTTCTTACAGATTCAGGTTCATTTCCGAATACTAGCAGCAACCCATCTCAGTGATTCACAAGATTCATCTTCTCGTTCTCTAGTCAAAGAAATTCATCACAGACTTCAATCACCAAAACCCATTAACTAGCGGCCAACATAGACTAATAGCACCCATCAGATCCATCAACATATGCAATTAACAATCTCTTCAGTTCTACTTCTTCTAGATTCACAATCACCAGAAAAACCCATTCTTCTATTGCCCAAGAATAACCCATACCACCTCAACCAGCCCTAGGTTAGCCGTCGGCAAAGCTTCGGTGGAACTCATCTCCTTGTAGTGGCAGCTGCTCTCCCTCTCGTTCAGACTTGGCCATAAATCGAAGTAAAGAGAAAAAAGAGGAAATTTCTCTCGACCTAGAATTTAGGTTAAAATACAGAACTAGTTCAAGGAACCCATCAGCGAATCCTTGCTAACTTCAATTCCTACAACGCCTAAGCTTCCCAAACAATGTATTTTAGTTTCTTTTTCTCTTTTTTCACTTTTCATGACTCCAAAGTACCTAAAAAATCAAAAACAAATGTAGTATACACTAATTTACAAGAAAAATAGTAAAGAAAGCATCAATTGATATCAATTAAGGTGTTTTAGACACCTCAGGGATAAATCGTTGATTCTGTCTTAGTTCCTTGTCGAATAGATGAAGCCATCTTTTTATAGTTGTGATAGGAAACACACTGATTTCTCGTAATTGGTGGAAGTTACAGAAGAAGTGGAGAAGTGACATTTGTGGAGATTGTAGTGGGGTCTTGTTCGAAAAATAAGGAAGATTTGCCTGACCACTAGTCCTCGTCCTTTTAACTGCTCTGAAACTGTCCCACTACTTATTAATTTTTTGTTCTTGGATGTGTTGCCACAACGCACGATTGTCGTAGACCGCCAGACCAATACCCCAATGAAAATACTCTCATGTGTTGTATTTGATAACTCGTAGAAATAGTACAGTCGTGGACCACCACTATTTTGATTAGGTCAAGTCAATAACTAGTTAAGTTAGTGAGACAAGTTGCGGTCACTAAGTTGATAATTAGACCGATCAGTGTCGAGCTTGGTAAGTTTAATGGTCATGTACTAGCTTAGGAGTAACATGACATAATTTTAATAACCATATATCATCTCAGAAGTGACATGACATAAATCTGGAAGTGCTCGAAGCTAAGATTGTGCGAAAGTTATGAAGGACGATTCACGGCGTACTCGAGGATTCATGAAAGAAAAGGCTTATTGGATAGCCATATAGGGTTCACTCGCATTAGACCATCGCAGAAGTATTATCACGTCCCTAGGGACACGTCTTAGAAGGCTAGCGCTAGTCCAAGTTAGCGCCAAGAGAAGGCTGGCGCTGGCCTACCTAGCGACGCGTCCCTAAAGAAACGTTCAAAATAGAGCTACCACTGGCCTAGGGACGCGTCTTTGAATGAAGAGGATGGCGCGTCGACGCGCGTCTTGCTTGAGCTGGCGCCGACCTAAGTCAGCGCCGAAAAATTATGACGCGTCCTTGAGGGTGTTTTGTGCATAATTACGCGTCTTCAGGGCATGGTTGTTCGATTGTGGCGCATCCTAAAGGAACGACACATTATTTATGACGCGTCCTTGACTAGAATGCTATAGTGGCATGCATTTAAGGACAAGACGTCGAATTGTGATGTGTTCTTTGCGAATAGGGCGTTAAGCTGGAATGCGTGTTCGAAGATCAGACATTTTTTATTCTCAAAATATAGAGATGTTATTGGAACATCGATGAGCATTCGAGACAAGTTCAAGGAATTCATCCCGTGGAATCTATGCGACTTGAGATTGGTTCGATATGGCATAAATATTATAAATGTTAGAGAGACTACGAGATCAATATAGAACTTCTGTAGCTATTTTATAGAGACTGTACTCTTGATTCTCCTGCGGAATATAAGTAGAATTACAGTATTTCATGTTTTGATGCGAAGTCAGAAATATGCGCATGTTTTATGCATGACCACTTCTATTTTTCTACTGCTAGGCAGGGGCGATTTTACAATTCTAGTCCTTGTCAAAAACCCACCATCTACACATCCAATTCAAAAAATATAGATGTGTCACGACCACACGTGTAAGGGTCATACTCAAACAATAAAAATCGTTTTCTTCAAGTCTATTTCCTACACGTTTCCAGCAAGGCATACACAAGCCAAAATACTAGTGTCTAGCAAGAATTTATGCACAAGCAAATGCAGGGTTCACTATTTTAGCGAGAATATAGATATAGTCAAAGACTGGTCAGCGGTACAAGGCTAAGACTTGTAGAATTTTAGCTCATAACTCCCACTAGGCCCAAGACACGGGTCCAACTTACTTTTCCACGAGTTTTCCTAAAATTCGGTAATCTAAGGATGCAATATGATGTGCACGTTTTTTATAAAAATAAAATAAAATAAACAAACAACAAACATACCAAAAAATAATAAAATCTAAAAAAATAATAATAAATTTTCCTAAATAAAATGTTTCTGAAAATAAACTAATAAATGAAAAAAATTAACTAGCCTAAAATAAATCTAAAAAATTTAATTCAAAAATAAAATAAAATTTTGGAACTTCCAACTTACCTATTTTGGTAGGAAAATTATTCCACAATAAATGTCAAATACCAACTGCACACCAAAAATAAGAAGATACCCAAACTAAATCCAAAAAGAATATAAAAATAAAGATAAAATAAAATCTTACACTAATTAACATAAAACTGGAGAAAAATTAAAAACCACAATTTTATGAATCCCTGACAGCGACCCAAAAACTTGATGGGATTTTAACTAAATGCTACAAGTTTGTGGATGTCGATGAGATAATATACGGATAGGGTTCGTTCCACTGATATTTTTAAAATCGTAGATTTCTAAATTTAAACAACCAAAATGATAACAAATTGATGATAGGTTTTCCTTATAATGCTTCTAAGACAAAGAAAACGGTAGAAATGATTTTTGTATTCAATTAAAGAACAACCTAGAATGTCAAAATTCCATCACTACTACAAATACTAAATGATTGTAACTATTCTCTATAACACTCTCCTAAAATTGCACAAGACGATTTAGAACAAATAATATGTCTTGGAAAATATATCTTTTGAAACAATCATTTTTCTTAAAGAATTAACAACCCTCTTCGTTATAAAATATCGGTCTCTAACAAAGAATATATATATCACTTAATCAAGTAATATAGGTCACATGAAAAAAATTATTATCATGATAAATAGAAAACAAGGACCAAGAAAAATTGTTATTAAAAATAATCATAACATATTAGCATATATATTAGGATTTTCTCTCTAATCCTAGAGAATAGTTTAATTACTTATAGCAAGAAAATAAAAGAAAATAGATTAACCATTGTATTCATAAATTTGGAAACATTTTTTTGTGGTTAAAAGGAGAGAAAAGACTTAATGAATTAACGACAACTCTCTGGTGCAGTTAAATGAAGAATGGCTCTCGGGTGCAGTTTAGAAGAACTGTTCGTTGTAGGAGTAGAAAAAAAAACTGTTATGTGGTTTAGTAGAAGAAAAAAGGAAATGACAATTGTTTGCTGTGATTGTCATTGAACGCAATTTCTTCTTCTTCTTCTTCCTCGTCTGCAGATGCATAAATTTTTTCGAATTGATTTTTTTTGATTCAAGCTCTCTCCTCCTTCTCTGATGCTCTCCTTTTTTTTGAACTGATTTTTTTTTCGATTTAGGTTCCCTCCTCCTTCTCTGCTGCTCTCCCTTGACTTCTTTATATAGTACAACACCCAACAACTCACCAAATCTCCCAAAAAATCTTTTCATTCAATGAAATATTCTCGGCATGATAATTTTTTCACATGAACTTTCGGTTCTGATTTTTTTTTAATTTAGGCCAATTTTTTTGATTTTGTTTACTTATTACAACTCGAGAATAACAGTTTTGATGTTGTTTCTAAATCTTATTGAGATATTGTATCTCAAACTAAACCCGAGAGAATATTTATTTCCTTTTTAAACGGAAACCAACCAATTCTGAGAGGTTCTGTTTTGATTTTACGTGTCCCAAAATTTGTACAAATTCCTTTTTATAAGGTAACAAGATAACTTTTTCCTTAAAATTCTTCAAAATTTCCAAATACTCCCATAATGAAATAATCAGTTGGGAGAAGAAATTTTCCCGCCAAAATTCTATTTGAAATGAGAAGAAGGTGGGTGCCCCCTATTCAAAGCATGGTATTTTTAACCAAAATTTAAGGGTGCCTTTATTAATTTTCTTGGGTGCCCTTAACACTTTTAAGCAAACTTTACTCAATTGTCAATTCCACAAAAAAACCTACAAATAAAAAAAATAACAAAATTTGTACAAAAACTGAGTACTAACAATATAATATGAGATCAAATAAGACATTAAAAAGTGGCTATCATTCGGTTTCAGCTTTCTCCCACCCAAGCGTATCCTTAGCCTGGACATAAAGATCAAAACAAGGAAGATTGTTGTCGAAACATTCAAACACTACTTTGCCTTCAATTTCCAGCTTCAGGTTTTGTTTGATATCGGCAGGCATGATAGTCATATCGCCGAATAGGAGATTAAACATGTCAGTTTCATGCTAGTATTTTTTTCCCTGAAGGAAGAAACAACAACAAAATCATACTCCAACTGGGCAATGAAAATTCTAGGCCATATCCATGTACTTTGTACCAATTGGCACACGACAACAGATTCTTCACCTAAAGGCCAATAACGAGCCCTATGATATTTCAATTTTTTGACCACAAGTTTATGATTCTAAAAGAAACCATAACAAATAAATAAAGAATAAGATTTAGATTCAAAAATTCACCATAACCACAAGTTCATAATGTTTTTTACGTCTAGGTTTGAATTCAAAAATTCCTAGCCATAGTAAACACCCAACTTACTGCTAGGATTCTTCATTTCTTAGCCATAAATACCAAGCAAATACATTTACGTCTAGGAAATTGGTTTTCGTCATGAACGTAAAAGTAAATGCAACCCTTTATCATATTTGAGTGAATCTAACATATTTCAAGCATACAAAAAAAAAAGTTTTTCGAATCATACCTAACATAAACCACGTGTTGTTGTTAAGGGTTAGAAATTTCCCAACAAATTGTTCTTCATTTTCTTGGTTGGGTTGTTGATGATGATCGATTTCTTAGTTGGGTTGTTGTTGATTACCTTCACTGCTATCTCTGTCAACAATCTTTTTTCGCAATTTTAGTATAGATTTTAATCAACGGTGACTAGTTTTTTGAATAACCGATTAATTTTGAAGACGACGAAATGGTTTCGTTTGAAAAAAAAGGAGGGGAGGCGGGGGATAATTTATGGAAGAAAAATTAGGAGTGATAAATTAAAAATTAGAGAGTTAAGTTTTTTTTTTTTGATTGTTTAAGTTTAATTAATAGAATTGCAACTTAGATATTTGTTATGCCCTAGGATACCCTCAAACCAATCCCCAATCATTGAATATCCTAGAAACGTCCCTCTATTGAATCCAAAAACCCATAAATCAGCTTTCATTTATTGGGATATTAGGTGTGAGTTATGTTTATGTTAGAATCATGGATGTTGTTTCTTGAGTCCAAATTTGTACAACCCTTATAGATTGGGGTGCATATTGCGGCTCTTTCTATTGGTTTAAATCACTCTTGTGGTTTTCAAATTCCATGTTCATCTTTTATTTTCTTATTTTAAAATACCATCGAAAAGAGAAGAAACTCATATTGAGCAACATCACCCCCCCTCCCCCCCCCATTTCTATTCTCTTCACAACAACAAAGATTTTTATACGAGCATACATGAACCTTAAAATGAACCAGTTAGAATTCATGAGTCCAAAGAAAATAAAGAAAACAATATTTTGAATGACTAACATTAAATATCATAAATTGAGAAACCCTAAACAGGCCATAAATATGGCCAAGACATTAATGAATGCCAAAACTAGTGGTGCATAATAAATAACCATGGTACTAGCAAGTGCCAGACTTAGCGAACCCTAGCCACACTCCCAACACCAATAAGTAGCACACACACATGTGCCAAAAGGCCAGGAAAAAGCCAAAAATCCAACAAAACTAACAAAAAACGTGCCAAACAAGCACTAACAGTGCTAGTGGTAGCGCTAGCAACAACTAGCATCAGCGCTAGCGTCTACGCTGCCAGCAGCGCTAGCTGCATTAAAACACTAACGCTAGCGCTCTTCTTCCTTGCCTTTGTGTATTCCTTCACCTTTGCTTATGATAGCACCATCAGTTGCTCATGCTGACACAAATATGCTCTTCCCGTGATTGGCACAAACTCATTATCTTACGACAAGCTCAAGACTTATTCACGTGTTTTGAGTCCATGACTAAACTAATTTTATGGCAAAGTTAAAAAGGTTATAGGAGGTAATGAAACTCTGGAATAAGAATGTTTTTGGTGACGTAAATAAAAGGCTCCAATTTGCTGAGTTGAGATATGTGCAATGTATAAAGATTTCAGATGAAGACCCAAATGATGAAAGTAAATTGGCTATTTTGACAGAAGCAAATAATTTTGTGTCATTAACTCGGATTGAGCTGGCTTTGATATTAAGACAAAACTCAAGAGAGATGTGCATTGATTAGGGGGATAGTAATACTCATTTCTTTCATAATTCTATTAGGATGAAACGCAACAAAATAGCTATTGTACAACTTTTAAAAGAGGATGGTGAGGTTTTGACTGATGAGGGGAATTTAAGAGATCATGTTATTGGTTTTTATGAAAAGAAATTTACTTCTAGGAAAACACAGAGTGTTCCAAGCTTATTTTATAATGATCATGGGAAAATAACGAGAGATGAAGATGATAGTGTGGATGCAATTCCGAGTCTACAAGAAATTAAGTTGGTTGTTTTTCAATTAGGTGCAGAAAGTGCCCCAGGCCCTGATGGATTCTCGAGCATTTTTTATAGGCGTGTTTGGGAATTGATTTAATCGGATTTAGTGGAGGATATTATATACTACTGGAGGGTTGGGAAGATTCCTAATGGCATGAAATCTAGTTTCCTAGTACTTCTGCCGAATATTTCAGGTGCAAATACTCTAACTAAGTTTTTACCTATTGGTTAGAGTAATTTTATTTTCAAGATTATCAGTAAAATCATGGCAACTAGATTAGATGAAGTTTTGGATAAACTTGTTTCTGAGGAGCAAGTTGTTTTGATGAAAGGAAGAAATATACATGAAAATATTTGCCTAGCTTCTGAGCTGGTGAATGAATTGAAAGTGAAAATAAAATATGGGAATGTAGGGTTGAACTTGTACATGATAGAGAAAATGGGCTTGAGTTTTTAAACGTTTTGTTCTTGGTCTTGGAAACATGGGCTTAGTACAAAAGGGTCACTAAGGAAAACTAGCACATTTTCACTTTTGTGAATGAACCTTTAGTCCCACATTGGAGAAACTAAAGATGTTTCCTCTCCATATTACTTAGAAATTTGCATCTAAGGGAGGCCCCTTAGGGGTTTAGACTCTTTTGTGGTTGGGAGAGGACTAAGGCTATGAGCTAGTTGGTGCAACCATACTTTTCACGCACGCCGTCGTCCATCGGGTCGGTCGGGTCAGGTCGGGTTCGGGTTCGGTTGCGGTTGCGGCTGCGGGCGTGACTGCGGCTGCGGGTCAACCAAGACTTATCTTTTTGGACAAATTATTTTAAATTATTTCCTTAAAGAATTTAAAACTAAATTAAATTTTGTTTTAATGTGGGGGGCGTCTGACCCGACGAGATTTGAGTTGAATTAAAGATTGAATAAATTAATCCGTTTTAATTCCGTTTTAAACATTATGTCCGTGCTTCATGCACGGAATTGAATTTCAAATCAATAGCCATTAAAGCTATTCTCTTCTTCTGCCTATAAAAGAAAAAACGAATTTCTTCATTTCAACTTACACCAGAAGCAGCTACTATCCTGACTTCTTTTCCCCTCTTCCTACTTTGTTTTGCGCACTGCTTGTTTATTTCCCTTCCACATCTATCTTGTTGTTAAGTTCTTGAGGGTGATTTGTATTGTGCTTATACAAGTCATAACAGGCAGTTCTATCCTGGACACATCTCCGTTGTGTGGGTATAGCATCTCTCATTCTTGAGGAGTACCCACGAACTATTGTGTTAAGGATAATTTGCTGAGCAGGTGGCTCTGTCCATTGTGTGTGTATTAATTCAGAGATTTCATTAACGTTAACAACTTCTTCTGTCTAGTATTTTATTGTTGCAGATCCAACAGTACATTACCCAAGCATTTGATATGGTGAGTTGGGAGTTTATTCTTGAGGTTTTTAGTCAATGTGGCTTTTCTGTGAAGTGGTGTGATTGGGTTCTTAATATTCTTAACTCGGCTAGAGTTTCTGTTCTTCTAAATGGTAATCCGAGAGGCTTTTTTAAGGTTGGCAGGGGGTTGCGTCAGGGTGATCTACTATCACCTCTCATCTTTGTATTAATTGAAGATGTGTTGAGCAGAAATATCACAAAGTCGGTAAGAATGGGCAAACTTAAAAATATAGTCACTAGAAAGGGGGTAGCGCCATCTCATTTATTTTTCACAGATGATATTATAGTTTTCTGCAAAGGGAGCATAAATAGTTTAAAGCATCTTCATAAAGTATTGGGTAAAAAGAGAATTGTTGTGTTCATGGACATGACATTAGCCAAGTTTCGGGACAAATATCTTGGTGTCAAATTAATGGCAGGGATGGTTCGTATTGATCATGTTAGAGATGTGGTGGAGAAAACTAAAACAAGATTAGCTGGTTGGTTGGGGTCTATGCTTTCTTTTCAAGATAAAGTTGTTTTGATTAAATCGGTAATTTCTAGCTATTATATACATAACATGAGTGTTTATAGATGACCTTTGAGGATTATTAGAAAGTGTGAGCGTGCAATCTGTAATTTCCTTTCATTTGGAGATTCGCTGAAGAGCAAAAAAATGATTGTTTCTTTTGATAAGATTTGTTGTCCATATAATGAAGGTGGCTTGGGTCTGCGGAGAATGGTGGTGGTTAATAAGGCGCTCCTAATGAAGCTCTGTTGGAACATGAATTCTGAGAAAATTTGGGCTCATTACATGAGAGCAAAGTTTTATAAACTGGATGGAAGTATTATAGACTACAAACACAATTCCTCCATTCTGGCAGGGGTTCGATGGGTTTATGACATAGTAATTGAAAACACAGGTTGGATAATTGGTGATGACAGTATTATTTCCCTTTGGAATGATAATTAGTTGGGGTGTGGGACTTTGGCAAGCATGCTGGAAATTATAGACACTAAAGTAGAGAGTATGGATGCAAAGCTAAGTAGTCAAATACTTGAAGGGGAGTAGATTTTTCTGAGGGTATGATGAATGTGCTAGCATTATGTGGTTTTGAGGTTAGAGACATTCCAACTATTGCAGGTGGTAGTGATATGAGAGTTTTGATGCCGGACAAATTGGGTATTTTTACGGTTAAAGCTGCAACTGAGGTTATTTGTAATAAACAATCAACTGCATTTGTTAGGGCTGGTTTAGTATGGAAAAAAAAGGTACACCCTACCCTGGAAGCAGTTAATTGAAGCTCTTGAATCCACAATGTTGTGTTACTCAAGACAAGTTGGTGGAGATTGGGTTTGAGTTGGCGTCAAGATGTTATCTTTGCAAGAATGAGGCTGAAAGTCGAGATCACATTCCTTGGGATTGTGTTTTGGCCAAACAATGTTGGAGATGGCTAGCTGAGGTGTTCAGGTCAGACCAATTCGAGAATTTAAAGCAAATTATAAAGCCTTGAGTAATAGAAGTAATATGGTGCATGATTTATGGTTACTTGCTACTATGACCACGCGAGCTGAGTTGTGTACTTTGAAGGGGATCGAGTGGATTTTTTCACTTTGAAAAATAGAATCCATCTCATGATATCCGATTATTCTAGAAGATTGAAGGGCTATATGAACAATGGTTGTGAGGATTTAATCATGCTAGACTTGTTTAAAGTAAGGCATGAGAAGGTCAGGGTTTTCAGTCCGGTGGAGTGTATTTGGGAGCCTCCTGATGCGGATTCCTTAATGTTATGCTGTGATGGAACGGCAGCAACAAATCCTGGCTTCTGGAGCTGGTTGTGCGCTGAGAGATCACCAAAGTCTGTGTTGGAGCCCTGGCTGCTGGGCTGGGTATAGGGACGAATTATATGGCGGAAATTGAAGCAATATTCTTGGGGCTGGAATGGACAATGGGCAGTGCTTTGGATGGTAGACAAATTGATTGTTGCTTCGGACTCTGAAAGCGCAATATTGGTGTATCAAAGTGAGAATTTACCTTGGACTGTCAAGGCTAGGTGGAAGAGAGTGCAGGCTAAATATGATCCGTGAGATCAATTTTACAGCTGATGCAATGTCAAAATATGCAGTTAGACTACATTATGGTGAAGTAATAAAGTTTGGTGATAAGCCGGACTTCCTAACCAAAGTAGTCTGTTTTAAAGACCGTGTTTTGGCTCTTTTTATTTTTTGTCTTCATTTCTATAATTCTTTGAAATTTTTTTAATAAGATATGACTTAGTTAAAAATAAAAAAGTTGTTAAAATTCTGTTTAGAAGAATTGGTTTGAATACTTACCATCTCTTTTTAGAGTTCAGTTAACCCACTACTTTAACATAATGGAAATATTGTAATCCCTAAGATTGTGGCAGATAACAAGTTCTATTGCCTTTAATATCATGTGTAAGGTAAATAAATAAATACTTACACAATTTCTTTAGTGGCTCAAAATAGTCAGAGATCGGCATATTGCTCACCTTTTAAATATTATTTTAATTATAGGAGTCAAGTTTACCTACTTTTGGGATCCATGTAATTCGTTTAGTATCGAGCTTTATCCTTCAACTTTCTATTAGTTTCTATCGTACATATTTTTATTATACAACTCGCCAAGCCATACGTTGATCCGTTTCTAATAACAAATATGGATAGTAATGTATGTACGAGACGGATATCAAATTAGATGTTTTGGTCGGAAAATACTAATTGAATTCCATACAAAAGTAACAAAACTAATAGTTGTAACTATGAATATGTGCAGGGCTGATCCTGAGGTACAGTGCCACGTACGACCGCACATGGCCTTTTTTTTTTAATAGTTTTTTTGCCAAAACGTATGCCCTTCCAGTACCTTATTATGTTCTGTTTTATGAAGCCCAAGAACTAAGCCCATCCCTCCTTTTAGTCATCAGTTTAGTTTATCAAGCCCAAAAACCAAACCTATCCCCCTTTCTAGAGATTAGTCCAAAACTTAAGAATACACTTGTGCTTGTATAAAAAGTAGAACCTCCCGGTACAATTGTATAAGACAAGACACTAGACCACTGAGTTGCTTCCTTGCATTTAACTGATATTTGTTGTATATACTCTATATATAGATGCATTTAAATTAGAAAAATCCTTGCATTTATTTTTATCAATCCAGTAACGTTCTTGTATATAGGAATTAACTATAACTTCTATAATTCAACATAATTTGAAAAGTGAGTTACGTTACCAAGGATTTTAATATAGAAGCACTTCCATGACCTTTAAGGTACATGCGAATATCTAATTCGGTAAACCATTTACATAAATTAAAATATCATTGTTTTTATACATAAATCCGATATAATGTAACAAATTGTCTTACAAATCTAGATATAGTAACAATCCTTCGTTATATACTTCTTTTCGTTTCTCTCATGATATTTTGTTTTTGTTTTATTGGTAAAAATAAAATAAAAAATCCCATTATTAGTGATACAAAGTTATTGAGTGCTTTTTTCTTCTTCAGTGTCTTGTGATTAAATTCACATAGTACCCTTCTTGACTCTGAATCAACTCTGAACATGTATATAAGTAAACATGTATATAAGTAAACATCTTCATAATTGAGATGGTGGATCATTTCTTCATATACAAGTACTATATATGGAATAACAGATGTACCGACCCACACTACTTCAGATGACCGCAAATTTGTAATGGGTGGTTTTCACAATCAAATTTAGAGGTGTTTGTTATTTTCCACAAAGAAAAAGTTTTCTAGTATGAAATTTTTTGGGGTGTGTTTTCCTTTCCCACATTTGACATTTGAATTATGCGAAATTTATTTCATTTTCTTTGAAAATTAAAATGTATTGATGAGGAAAAACCACAGTTAGGAAGAGGGAGTTTAATCATAAGAAAGTATAAAAATATACCGTTGTAGATGGTGGGTTTTTGTCAGGGGAAAAATAGTAAACATTCATTATTAAACACCTAAGATGCAAGCAAATGATCCAAAAACCTAAAAAGGTAATTTTACATCAAGTCCGTCAAATACGATTCTACATTGCCATGTAGACGTTGTGGGAGCAATTAGTGATGAATCTAGGGACGAGTTATATTCCATACTCTTTTTATGGATGTCCCTCTACAACGTACTAAAAAATCACATCAATCGGACAAACGAGCTAAGAGATATGATCCAAATATTCAACTAAGTCGTAGATGAAAAATTCATGAATTCTTCCTGACTTTTGTCTGTTTCGTCTTTCTGAGGTCCAGAACAAACTCAAAACTCAAATCCTTCAACATTGGGAGGTAGTTGGTCTTCTGGGCATCAAAAAGTTGGGGTAGATCATCAAAAAATGACTATATATGAAGATTTTACATCGTTATCAGTGAAACTCTAAATTTGAATTTTCTAACGACGAAATTTCACAAGAATTCTCTTGTCCGTCCAAGTGCAAGGAGTTGATACCCCCTTACCTTGTCCGTCTTAGGTGAGACAAAGCTTGTCCTTCTTAGGATATAAAGATTGTCTTGCTTGTGATACAAAAGCTTTTTCGGCTTAGGATGCAAAGCGTTGTAAATGTTATAGCTACGATATTACACCGTCTTAGCTAGGATATAGCCACGATCCTTGTCTGTCTTAGCTTGAGATACAGACCTTGTCCTTCTTAGTCGAGATATGGACCTTTTCCATCTTAGTCTAAGCAACACTACTTGTCCAGCTTAGGTAAAACTCAAATCTTGTCCGTCTTAGGGATCAAACACAATGCTTGTTCTCCTTAGCTTAGGATCAAGCTTGTCCGTCTTACCCTTTTATACAAAGTATGCCCCACTTAGGTATTAACCCAATGCTAATCCAACTTAGGTATTATCCCAATCCTAATCCATCTTAGACATTAGCTCCTAAGCTAAATTCGTCTTAAGCATTAGCTCCTAAGCTCATCCACCTTAGTGTTAGCACCTGATGCTTGTCTATTTGGGATTGCTTCACATACTTCATAACTAGGGCTGTAAACGGACACAAATCCGTCGGATTTTGACAATACCGATAAGGTTAAGGTTAAGGGTTATCGGAATTCCGAAATCCGATAAAATCCGACGGATTCTAAAAAACCCAATCCGATAAGGTTAAGGTTAACTTATCGGAAATTCGGATTTTTCCGATAAAATTCGAATTCTGGGTAAAAAAAAAAAAAACAAACAAAGTTAAAATGACTTCTTCTGACTTCATACACATTCAAAATGTTCTAAAACAGAGTTCAGTTCAGTCTCTCAGTCTCACACATGAAAAGAAAATACAAAGACAACCCATAAAAAGTCACAAACAAATAACATGCAACAAAAGAAATAAAGGCAATGGCAGACTGCTAGTGCTCTTGCTTGGCTGCTTGCATGTTGTTGCATCAACTTCAGTCTTCAATTTCCATATCTGCATTAGTACACAAATATTCAAAATCAATCAGAAATCAGAAGAACAACAATTGAAACTATGAAAAATTGAGGATAAAGCAAAGAAAATTTTTTTTAACCTGGATCAAAGAAGTCTGGCAACCAATCACTTAGACAAAGCAATGCTTGGACTAATTCTGGATCTAATGAAGTTCTATGTGTTGTAAGAACCCTACCACCATCACTAAACATGGATTTTGATGCCACACTAGTCACTGGAACAGCCAAAACATCTCTTGCGATCTTTGCGAGAGTTGGGTACTTAGGGGCATTTAGCTTCCACCAACTCAATATATCAAAGTTAAACTCATCTTGGGGTGACAGAGATGGAAGAATTGGTTCTTCTAAGTACTTCTCCAACTCAGACTTCTGAACACCATCTTCATCATTTTCCATCATAAACTCAGCATAATCTGGGTTAGTTGTACTTGTACCTGAGCTGCTTACATCCATGGTAGAGACAGAGTTGTCAAAGAAATCAGGAGCTGCAGTGCTGCTTTCAGATTCATATGCATTGAAAAGTTGGCTCAAGTCTGTTTTGAATTTCTCATACTCATCTCCATAGTTATCAATTCCATACAATTTCTTATATGTGTACTTTACCCATTTTGCCTTGTACCTTGGATCTAAAACCACTACAATGCTCATAACCAAATTGCAGTCACTCCAATATGCATTAAACTTTTCTCTCATTTTTAACCCCATTTCTTTGATATAGACAAAAGAACTATCTTCCCAACTTTTGATGCATTTGTTAACTTCATACACCCCATTATAATACAAGTTTGCAGTTGGATACTTAATCCCTGCAAACTTATTTGAAATATCATTAAAACCTCTAAACATTTACAAATTACTTTTCCTTGTTCCCACTGCTGTCTAGATGGAAGAAGATTGAAATCAAGATCAAACTCATTTAGTCTTTCAAAACCTTCTTGAAGTGCAATTGCATTCTTAAGCATTAGAAAAGTGGAGTTCCACCTTGTGTCCACATCTAAACTAACTGACTTTCCAGACAATCTACATTGTGCCAATGCTGTTTCAAACTTCTCTTTCCTAGCTTGTGAAGACTTAACATATTTAACACACCCTCTAATACCCTCTATAAACTTTGCAGCTACTTTCATGCCATACAATACAATCAAATGTAGTATGTGGTTGCTACACCTCATGTGAAATATTTTTCCTTCAAGCAATATACAATTCTTACCATCTAGCCAACTAATCAGATTTCTCATCATAACGCCATTCGCATTAGCATTATCAGCAGTTAAAGCAAAAAATTTCATATCTATGTTCCATTCCAAAGTGCAAGTTTTGATAAAATCTTTGAGAGAATCTCCGGTATGTGGTGATGGGACTACAATGTAAGCTAAGGTTTTCTTCTGCAAATTCCACTTATCATCTACAAAATGGCATGTCAGACAGCAATAACCATCTTTAGTATGTTTGGCAGTCCACATATCAGTTGTTAGACTACATTTGGAAGTCAAATTATCCAATTGTAGTTGCAATTCAGCTTTCATTTCAACATAAATCCTCATTAGATCTGATCTAGTTGTATTCCTAGATGGTATTTTACCAGCAGGGTTCAAAGACTTACAAAACTCTCTAAAGTAGAAATGCTCAACCATGTTAAGAGGGTAATCATGCTTAGCAATCATTTTAACAATGCATAACCTAGTAACATTTGGATCATACTTCCAATTAACTATTTTAGTTGCTTGGTTACCTGTTTTTTTCATTGCTGTAGAAATCTTCATCTGTCCTGGCTTGTTTCTTCTTTCTTGAGGCAGATTTTTAGATGAGCAGACAAGCGGCTAGTTCCCTTTTCACTACATGCTTCAATTACCTTTCCACAATGATGAAATTTACCTTCAATGACAGCCTCATACTCATCCACCTTCCCTTTTACAAGCCTTTTACTAACGTTCCTAGTAAATTCATCCCATACCAGTGACCTTGTTGTTCACAATTTTTTCATTGCAGCAACAATAATTGGATCATCTTCTTCTGCTTCAACTGCTGGTCTCTTACTAGAAGGTGTTGAAGCAGTTGTTGAACATCCAACACTTTGTTCTCCTAGTTCTTGTTGTGAACAATTTGGTTGACTGCAGCTTGGGGTTCCAACTTGATTGGATTCTCTTTGAGACATTCTGAAAAAAACAACAACCAAGTATTAGATGACCCTAACAAGCAAGACAGAACACGTAAAAAACCAAAGCAGCTGCTGTTGGCAAATCTCAACCTAACAAGAATATTTGATATTAAAGAGCTATTCTATATTTCAGATAAAACCAAAACTAAAACTGAACACATATGCTTTCATATACTGTTGTTTATAGCTAAGTACCAACCTTTCGAGATAAATTTGGTAAGAAGAGTACATTATCTCTTAATATTATATTGGAAAGTATACAATCCAGAGAAGAAGTTTTCATGATTCACTTTTTAGAAATCATATCAGAAATGATTCAATCCATAGAAATATAGAGATGTCTTTATATGCACCCAAATACCAAATCAAGGATCTACAAAGCAGAGAAATTATGAAACCGCACAAAGTAGAAAGTTGAAAATGCTAGGGGAGTAAAAGAGGTGAAAAAATTACATGAGAAGAATGAATGCACCAAAGCCTAGAACATGAAGAGTAAGCGACTCTCGAAAACTGTCATGGTGAACACTCATCCACACCATAAACAAACAATAGCTACTACTAACAGCTACAATTATCAATTTAAGAAATGAAAGCACCAACGCCTAGAACAGGAAGAGTAAGCGACTCTCGAAAACTGTCATGGTGAGTACTCATCCACCCTATAAACAAACAACAGCTACTGCTATTTAGTAAGAAAATTATAAATCAGCTAATGAAATTATAGTTCTTTTTAGCCACTTAGTTTAGGTAAGTGGCAAACTTAATCCAAATTCTTTGTTGGGTCAAAAATATAAGCTGACAATTAGCATAACACAAAATTAAACAGTTGGGTTTCTTTCAATTACGGAAATTTGTGGATGAGACACAAATTGAAAATGAATGTGAAAACTATTTGTTCAACCATTTTCATATATGTGTCTTATTTTTCATACACAGGAAACACACACATTTACACAAACAAATAGAACATCAAGCAAGTAAAGCATTCTAATTTTTTGAAAACCACTGTGATTAATAAGAAAATCCAAATAGATAATTACTAAGAAAATGAATACATAGAACAATATCAGAGCCTAACTCTAGAAAGAAATATGCATCCATGGATATAAAAATGATCTCATTACAGAAACAGTCTTTGGAACAAAAACTAAGCCATGGGAAGAATTAAAGAACTGAAGGTAAATATCATAATGTAGAAAATTAAAGTTTGAAAATAAGTACTGGTTAACATGGTGAGAAAATTGATCCATCTAATGAAGAAAGTGCTTGTTCCCATAATCGTCTTCTCTCTTTCTTTTATACCAAATCTAAGTAACTCATTTTGATGAAGCATTTCTATTCGCTCTATTCAGCCCAAGCTAAAAACTAAAACACACTTTATAAAGCCATGGATTACATATTTCACCTAACTGAAGAAGAAAATTCAAATTGGGATAAGTTCACTATATTGTGTAATTAACAAATCCAAGTTACTATGAATAACAAAGGGTACTTATATCTACAGTTGGGTACTCTTCTATGCATGATTTGAAGAAACACTAAAACAACATACCTCAACAACATCAATAAATTTATGTTGATAACCAAAAGCAAACGAAATCAAAGATGTCCAAAAATCAACAAATCATCACACCCAGATACTGAAACCTAAAAATCAACACACCCACAAATCGAAACCTAGAAAATCTTCACACTCAGGTACAAAAAACATCCCAAATCACGAAACAAAGAAGAAATAAATTACCTTGATCACAAGAATGAATAATATATCCCGAGTAGAAGGTGATTTCACAATAAACCTGGTTGAAGATTAGATGAAGGAAAAGATTAGATCAGTGGGGAGAGGGGGCAGTTTCTCTTCACTATCCCTAATCGACTTGTATCTCTGTGAAGAGAGACGAAAGAGGAAAGGTGCAAATGTATCTTTGTACTTAGGGGTAGGAAATTACAAGTACACCCCTGGGTTATCGGATGTCGGACATTAACCTCCCGGATATTGCCTAATCCGGTTCTGTTAGGCTAAGGAGGTAAAATCCGATAGTAATTCCGATTCTGGAATCCGAAATACGATAAATCGGATAAAATCCTATAAGATATCGGATTGTTGAAAACGGATTTCGGAATTCGGATGTATATTGACAGCCCTATTCATAACTCTAACTTGTTTATTGAAGGCCATACTAGGCCTTACTCAAATATATATGCTCTTATACTCATCATGTTACACTTGTTTATGCAAAACAAGCATGCCAATGCAAACTGACCTAGTTGAACACATTGTTCCTCATAAATAAAATAAATACATAATTTATTTGGTTTTGCTAGACTCATCAGGTCAGTTAAGCAGGCCAAGTCTTTATTCAAAAGACTAAGCAAGTCTCAATCGACCTAACATTAGTAATACTTAATATTACAAAAATTATACGAGACATCAAAGATGTCACAAATGAGGGGATATTCACTAGATATTGTTTTTGAGGTCTACGACACGCGGTGCAGCAATGCACCCACTATAGAGAATCTGGAAAGTTCAATTAGAAGTTGAGGAGAGAAATGGTAGGTTGGGAAACCATCCATTCAACCTCAAACAGAGTGGGGAGCGGCATCTCCACTTCACCAATACTCAACCATCGACACTTCCTACAGGATGAGGTCAGGTTAACGGTTACAATAACTATGATATAAATAGATTCCTCAATTTATTGAACTCGAGAAAAGTCGAAGTCTAAGATAGATAAATATGATAAGAACAACATAAGATTAGTATCTCAGCATCTGTATCATTAAGACAAATAGTGGTGAGAAGTCCCCAGTCAACATCGTCCCTGTCAGCATCGTCCATGTCAGCATCTCTCCATCTGTATCATTAAGACAAATAGTGGGACAATATTTCTCTTTCCCACCACATTAGAAGATCCACCATCTCTGAACGACTGTTTATTTAAAGAACTAGATTACTTACTGAAAGTTCGAATAAAGTTTATTCATTCCTTGAAGACTCAACGCGGTTATCAATTTTAATCGGAGTCAATTGGATCGCTAAGTTCAACAACATATAAATTCCCAATTCAATTAGAATATTATCGTTGGCCACACATGTTTTCTCGTGTATGACCAACTTAGCTAGTCACAAGGATTCTAACATACCACCGCCTCACCTCTGATCAACCTGCAATACTGTCAGATTCACTTCTCCTTTCGTCATCAACTGTTGTCGTTACTTGATGTTTTCTCCACCTATTTTATGATGAGGACGTCACCTACTTGAAGTCATCAGGCGTTAATTAGATTCTTGTTATTTATCTTCCTAATCATCCGCTAACGACAACTGCTACCAGTAGGGAAATACAGTGCAACATCTGAGATCCACCTTTCGCCATACGATATTCTAATATAGCATCAGAAGTATGATACTCAAATAAATGAAAGGGTCTTTGCTCTATTAAATACTTGTAATACAAATGTGCCATTTGTTCATGGTAATGGAGTTCAAAACTTCACATCAACTTCATCATCAAAAGATGAATACTCATGAGCAGAGGAATGTCTTTCTCCTTTAATTACTTCTCCAGGATTAACATCGACTACTCTACCTATATCAACGTTGGCTACTCACCTTGGCTCGATGCTTACGTACCTGCATTGCCACTCTAGGGATGTCATCATAATCAATCATATTTTACAAAATTATAGTAACCTATGTACATGAAATGTACTAGTTGATGAACTACATGGGGCTAAGGTCGATGATATGCATACTAATATTTAGTATCTCGACTCTTAAAGTTGCGACATAGAGGTCATGAGAGCTGAGACGTTTTATAACATGAGTATGCGCATATACACAGGGGGATTGTGCCCATGCCTACTCCGCTCTGGTGACGCTAATTGATGTGTTTTTGAAATAATGGTAAAAGATTCGATACTCAGACTTGTAAAGATTTGATTTTTAAACCTAATTTTTAATACCAAAATTAAAGAAGAATAAAGTAGAATTGATTTCAAATTATGGAAAGAACTGAGACTAAGGATTCCACCATTAGCCAATTTTTCAAGTGATTTAGCATTAACAATTATTTCGCAACTCACACATTCAGTTGATTCTAAATATTGCAAAAGTTAGATTTTCAAACTAATAATTGTAAATCAAAAATATGAGACATCAATAGCTCTAAACTGAGCATGACCCATCAAAAGAAAACACAACTAATTGGTAAAAATCATTTTTTCAAATTTAATTCAAAGCAAATAATCATAAAAGAATTACAAAAAATTAATAAAATAAAAATATACCACTTTATTATTGGAAAAATGACTTCCTCCGTCGCCTCAACAATAGGGTCTAGCTCCTCATGTTGTAAACACTCCCAACATGTGCATTCATGGCTCAGAAATTGTTTACAAAGATGAAAAGAGTGAAAATTGTGTAAACAGAGAGTTTACAACGGTATAATGGCGTTGCAGACAACTGTTTCCACTGTAACAGAAAGAAAGTGCTTCCACTGAAGATAAACGTTACTATTCTGAAGATATCGGTTGCAAATGGGTTGAAGAAACCGTTGCAGTCCGCTGAAGAAATCGTCACATATTCCTGTTCTTCCCTACATCAGCAGCACTATTTTTTTTTCTTCCTGTTTTTTTTCGATTCAAGCTCCCCCTTTTTTTACTCGATATCTTTGCTTTATATAGGCTCCACAAACCCTAACTAGTCCTCCTGGATCGATAAGGACTCAAAATCTAATCCAAAACCAACTCAAATTCTTGTTAATCCGAATCAGAGAATATTTCCTTTTTCCGGTTACAACTTCGACTTCCAACCAATTTTTATGGCCTTGAAACACTCATAAGTGACGTGTTTTAGTCAAGTTTGATTGCTGCGTCATACTGGGATATTGATTACTTGTTTTAATCCCTTAAAAATTGGAAGTCATTAAATCAGAAACATTATCTTCCGCAAATAAACAGTTTCCCGCCATTTTTGGTTTGAACCAAAGAGAAAAGGCGCCTTTATCAACTGGCTGGGTGCCTTTATCAATTTGTCCTGGGTGTCTTTAATAATTTTGTGGGTGCCTTTAGTAATTTTTTAAGCCAATTTTTCCACAAATGTTTATTTCTCAAAAATACCTACAGACACATAAAATCACACAATAAGTATAAAATCGAGCACTAACAAAATAGATAATTGCGGACAAATTAGACACAAAAATG
The DNA here is from genome assembly GCA_023531435.1 of Papaver californicum. Taxonomy (NCBI): domain Eukaryota; kingdom Viridiplantae; phylum Streptophyta; class Magnoliopsida; order Ranunculales; family Papaveraceae; genus Papaver; species Papaver californicum. The sequence continues at coordinate 1,797,158 of JAJJMC010014646.1, read as the reverse complement.
TGTGTATCAAATACCCCCAAACTTATTATTTGCTAGTTCTCTAGAAAATCTAAAAATAAAATAACAATCCTAACTCACTTTCGCAGGAATCACGACTACATTTAGCATATGTAATAAGCCTTTAAACCCCTAGGTGTCCCTAGTGGACGAGTTATGTCTCATGAGGGTTTAAAAGAGGTATACTCACAAAACCTTTACTCGAAATTTTAGCTATTTTTGAACGATTGAGGGTAAACACTAAACAAGCTATTTAGTTGGCATACTAAATTCTTCGGCTATGGGAATCATTACCATATATGAGTCCAATTGTTGTACACGAGTTTGCACTCAGCGTACTAAAATTCATATATAAGAAAACAAAGCTCTACTTAGATAGTTGTTCAACCACGATACTCATAATCTATCAAAGTACAATCACATGATAAGATTTAGAAGATGGATATAGACAAAATAAAATTTACGCGTGTTGACTAAGGTGAACGGTGTTTCCCAAATATGTCTGAAGGTCAGTACCAGGACGAATCCTAATGGATTGATATACGCTCCCACTGGTCCTAATCCTTATACTAATATCGACCTAGATGGTATATACAAAGATCCAAGCGATCGATTTATTGAAAATAAAACAATTATAAATGTACTGACAACATGATTGGATCAAATTGAATCCAAGCGCATGGTCCTTATCAGCATCTTACATGATAGTTCTCAGGGATCCTGCGATCCACGATTGCTTAGGCGACGGAGACAGGGAGAACACACACATATTGCTATCAAAGTGTCAATACTCGATTTTTTTTCAACTATAGTCTAAATAATCTCAAACACTCTACTCCATCCTGGCGGTGATAAAAATTCGATACCGGTGCCCCACCAAATCACTTAGAGAAATAAAAAAATACAAAAATAAAAACAAAAGATGATATGGTCGAGATAGACTTCGAGATATGGTGACAACTATCATGTTATTTCTAACATCTGAACTCTGTCCTTTTATGAATAGACCATTTAACTGGGCACACCAATTCCTATAGAAAAAGAACTAATTTTTCATCTACCTAGAGTGGTTAGTGTCATCCTGAATTGTTCACAAGCTTCTAAATTTTGGAGTTTTATTTATTGCACTAAAATTTTTATTGCACTAAAAAGTTTCTCCCTTACCCCCAAACTTAAATCAAACAATGTCCTCAATGTTTCAAAATAAAGAGTAGTACCAATAGATAAGTAAAAAGATGAATCAAGAGGTAATTCAAAAAGATAGTACCTGGGTAAAGCGTGACAATCCTTCTATGAAGAATAAGACACAAACTAAAAACCTAAAAACGAATAATAAAAACCTACAAGAATCTACTAATGTACATAAACAACCTTGATGGTCAATCAAGGTAAACAGGGTCCTCCAGAGGGACTTCCTCAACATCACCTATAGGAAACGACTTTAAAATGGTTTCAATCTCTGACCGTTAACCTTGAAAGGAATTCTACTATATTGAGTCTCAATCTCAATAGCACCATGAGGAAAAACAATGCGAACAACAAAAGGACCGGTCCACCGAGAGCGCAACTTCCCGGGGAATAGATGCAAATGAGTATCATACAGAAGAACTTTTTGACCTGGAAAAAATGACTTTCTTAAAATATTTCTATCATGCACAAGTTTCATTTTGTTCTTATACTCCCTAGCACTATCATATGCATTTTTCTGAATCTCTTCCAACTCATTGAGCTGGAGCTTCATGTGAGCTCCTGCCTTTTCAAGTGAAAAATTTAACTGCTTTATAACCCAATATGCTCTATGTTCTAACTCGACGGGAAGGTGATAGGCCTTGCAAAAAACTAAACGATAAGGTGACATTCCAATGGGGGTCTTAAACGCAATACGGTAAGCCCATAAAGCATCAATAAGCCTCAACAACCAGTCTTTCTTATTATGATTAACTATTTTCTCTAAAATACGTTTTATATCCCTATTGTAAACCTCTACTTGACCACTAGTATGTGGGTGATATGGGGTAGCTACATTGTGGGTAATACCATATTTCTTCATCAAAAGCTTAAACGGTCGATTACAAAAGTGTGACCCTCCATCACTAATTATAGCTCGCGGTGTACCAAAACGTGCAAATATGTTATCATTCAAAAAATGGACCACAACTTTGTGGTCGTTTGTTTTACACGAAACCGCCTCTACCCACTTAGATACATAGTCTACAACGATAATGATGTAAAAATACCAAAGGAATTAGGAAAAGGACCTATAAAATCAATGCCCCACACATCAAAGACCTCAATAACTAAAATAGGGTTAAAAGGCATCATATTTCTACGAGAAATGGTTCATAATTTCTGGCATCTCTCACAAGCAACACAATAATTTTGGGTGTTTTTAAACATCGAATGCCAGTAGAATCCACACTGCAATATCTTAGCAATAACATTCTAAGCACTAAAGTGACCCCACAAGCATGATCATGACAAAAGGAAATAATACTGGACTGGTCAATCTCAGGTATACATCTTCTAATAATATGGTCTGGACAATACTTAAACAAATAAAGATCGTCCCAAATAAAATGCTTTACATCGGATAAAAACCTAAAACGATCTTGTTTACCCCAGTGTTGAGGCATTCGACCAGTAACAAGATAATTCACTATATTCGCAAACCAAGGTAATTAGGAAAGAAAGAATAGTTGTTCATCAGGAAAACTATCTCTCACAGGAGGAGAGTCATAAGGGGAATCCACAACAAGTCTAGACAAGTGGTCTGCTACTACATTTTTTGCACCCTTTTTGTCTTTAATTTCTAGAGAGAATTATTGTAACAAAAGGATCCATCTAATCAATCTAGGTTTAGTATCCTTCTTAGACAGAAGTTACTTCAAAGCAGCGTGATCAGTAAAGACTATAACCTTAGAACCTAAGAGATATGGTGTAAACTTGTCTAAGGCAAAAACAAGGACTAACAGTTCCTTCTCTGTGGTGGTGTAGTTCAGTTGGGCATCATTTAGAGTTTTGCTGGCATAGTAAATCACATGAAGTAATTTGTTTTCTCGCTGACCTAATACAACACCAATAGCATAATCTGAAGCATCACACATTATCTCAAAGGGTAGGTTCCAGTTAGGTACCTGGACTATAGGGGCGGTAGTGAGCAAAGTCTTAAGATTATTGAAAGCCTCTAAACAAACATCATCAAAGACAAACTTAACATCCTTTGCAAGATGATTGCAAAGAGGTCTAGATATCAAGCTAAAATCCTTAATGAATCGACGATAAGAACCTACATGCCCTAAGAATGACCTAACATCTCGTACAGTTTTGGGAACCTGTAAAGTCTTAATAAGGTCAACTTTGGCTTTGTCTACCTCTATACCCTTAGAATATACGATATTCCCTAAAACAATTCTTGATCGAACCATAAAATGGCATTTTTCCCAATTAAGCACTAAATTCTTTTCCTTACACCTAATCAACACTAATGTAAAATGATGCAAGCACTCATCAAAATATGAGCCAAATACTGAAAAATCATCCATAAAGACCTCTAAAAACCGTTCTACCATGTCAGAAAATATGATCACCATACAACGCTAAAAAGTTATGGGTACATTACACAACCCGAAAGACATGCATCTATATGCAAAGGTACCAAAGGGATAGGTAAAAGTGGTTTTCTCTTGGTCTTCTGGGGCAATAACAATCTGATTATAACCAGAAAAACCATCTAGCAAGCAATAATGGCTATGTCCATCTAATCTCTCAAACATTTGGTCGATGAAAGGAAGGGGAAAGTGGTCCTTCCTTGTGACCTTGTTCAGTTTTCTATAGTCAATACAAACACGCCACCTCGTGGTCACTCGGGTTGGGATTAATTCATTGTTATCATTCTGGACTACAGTGATACCTTATTTTTTAGGAACAACCTGAACGGGGCTGACACACTTACTGTATGAAATATGGTAGATAATACCTACATCTATCAACTTAAGCACATCAAATCGAACTACTTCTTTTATGTTAGGGTTAATTCGACGTTGCATCTCCCTAGACGGTTTGTTATCATCCTATAAATGAATCTGATGCATACAAACAATAGGACTTATACCCTTAATGTCTTCTATGGTCCACCCTAAAGCTTCCTTATTATCTTGAAGCACGGTCACTAGCCTATTTTTCTGGCTATTATCCAAGTCGGATGCTACAAACAGGAAAAGTCTCAGATGGGCCTAAATACACATACTTCAGGGTATCTGGTAGTTGTTTAAGGTCCAACTTAGGAGGCTCTTATAAAGAAGGAATTAGGGTAGACTTAGAAACTGGTAATGGTTCGAACTTAGCTTTCCATCCATTACTATTGTCTATCAAAGGGGCCGAATCTACCAAAGCATTCACCTCATTAATCACACTATCATCATCAAAATCAAACCCAAAGTGGGATAGGAATTTTTCTAATGGATCTTTTAACAAAGTGTTTGGTAATGACTCCTGAACTAATGTTCCTATCATGTTCACCTCTTCAATGCATGTGTCATCTAGCTCAGGTGGTTGCTTACTAATATTGAAAATATTCAGCTCAATAGTCATATTACCAAAAGATAAGTTCATAATACAATTTCGACAGTTAATGATCGCATTAAATGTAGCTAAAAATGGGCGACCTAATACCACAAGTATCTGATTCTCTTGGCCAGAGACAGGTTGGGTATCAAGGATAACAAAATCCACTGGATAAATAAACTTATCGACCTCAATAAGAACATCCTCTATGACACCTCGAGGAATTTTCACAGATCTATCGGCTAACTGCAGTGTTATCTGAGTAGGTTTGAAATCACCAAGTCCTAGATGGAGGTACACATGGTAAGGAAGTAAGTTCATACTGGCTCCTAAGTCAAGTAACGCTTTCTCAACACGGTAGTTACCTATTGTGCAAGAAATGGTTAGGGACCCTGGGTCTTTGTACTCATATGACTAGCTAAAAAGGATTTCTTTTACACACTAAGCTTTTGTTTTCGCGTACACATATCCTTAAAGAACTTGGCATAAGTAGGAATCTGCCTAATTGCATCTAATAAAGGAAGGTTGATAGTGACTTGCTTAAAATCCATCAAGTTGTCGCTAAAATTGGATTCCTTCTTTGTTGGTGCTAACAGTTGTGGGAACAGGGATCTGGGCATAAAATCTGGCTTATAAGGAACTGCATCCGGTTCTTTAGAGACTTCATCAATCTCTTCAGCTACTGAATCATAAGGGTGAACTATAGTATGTTCACTATAGGGCATGGTTACCTTGTTGTCTACCACTTTACCATTCCTAAGGGTTCTAATTGCATTCACATGATTTGATGATTCTCACCAGAGGATACTTCATGAACTCCTCTAGGGTTGGGTTGTGGTTGACTAGGGAAATTTCCTTTTTCTCTTTCTCTCAAAGACTCAGCGATTTGACTAACCTGGGTTTTTAATTTGGAAATAGCCTGAACAATTTTTTGATTTTCTTGTAAACTTTGGTTGACTGACTGCTGAAAATTTATATTGTTCTGAGTTAATAAGACGAGGGACTCTGCTAAACTCATGATCGTCTTATCTATCGGATTCTTAAATCATGTCGGTCCTGAAGGATTCTTAGTATATCCAAAACCTAGGGGAACCTTTGAATTACTAGACTGGCCTTGATTCTTCCCCTTAGACCAAGAAAGGTTAAGATGGTTTCTCCAACCAGGGTTATAAGTTTCTGAATAAGGGTTAAACTTCTGATGATTATCAAATATAGTGTTATTATAAAGAGCATGGGCTTCCTCTTCAACAGTATGTCCTTCCTAAAATAACTTAGGCTCAATTTCACAACTAGATTGACTCAATTCTAAAGCTTCTAACCTTTTTGATATAACTGTTATTTTGGCATCTGATTCAAAAGATCCTTCTACCCTATTGACATTTCCTCTACTTAGAAGAATTGTTTTTTGGGGCTCCCTACTATTTTACCACTGCTGTTTTTTTTTTTGGTGATTTCATTCAAAAGTGTCATCGCACCATCAACAGTTTTATTTTCAAACCCACTTGTGCATAAAGACTCAACCATGGTTGTTGTTGAATAATCTAAACCCTCGTAGAGGATCTGAACTAGCCTTACTTTTTCTAAACCATGATGAGGATATTGTGATAATAAGTCATTGAACCTTTCCAAATACCTATATAAAGATTCTCCCTCTTGTTGAGCAAATGTGCAAATCTCCTGCCTAATAGATGATGTTTTGTACCTAGGGAAAAACTTATGGAAAAAGGCATATGTAAGTTGTTCATAGGTTTCAATGGATTCAGAAGTCAAACTATATAGCCAAGATTTGGCTTTATCTTTCAATGAAAAAGGAAACAATCTAAGTTTCAATATTCCATCATCTAGGTCCTTAATCCTTATGGTACTACATATTTCCTCAAAATCCCTAACATGGAAATAAGGGTTTTCCTTTTCTTTCCCTAAGAAGATTGGGAGCATATGTATGGTCCCAGGTTTTAACTCATAGTTTGCTTCAGTTTCAGCTAACTTGATACATGATGGACGAGAAGTCCTAGTCGGGTTCAACAAAGCTTTTAAAATTATCATTGCTGGCACTATCAAAGGACTAGGAGTAACTTCTTTACACAGTGTCAAGTTCTCAAAATTGGAATTTCCTAAAACAGGGCCCATAAAAGAAGAGTCTTCGAGGTCCTCGTTTCTAGGGACAGAACTACTAGGTTTGTCACTAATCAAACGACCTAGAGTGTCTCTTTTCTAAGCTCGCTTAGGGTTAATTCGAACGGTCTTGGCATGCACTAAAAAAAAGTAAAAAATAAATAAATCCTAATTGGATGGGAATTATATTCAATCACAAGCAAGACTGACTCAACCAAATCAAACCTATTGAATCTAGCAAACAAAAAGCATGATGGCTCCACTTAGATTGTTTCTAGACCATCTTCTATTATTTTAAAAGACAACTAGTTATAGTTTTAGCAAAACTCTTAGAATGATCCAAATTAGATTAAGTCGAATAGAAACATGATAAGCTCTAAGGAGCTTTGATAACCCTTTCTCTTTGGAAACGTTTCCTTGGGTTACAAGGTGGCTCTAATCAACTTAATATAATCTTCCTGAACTTTGAGTTAGGCTAACAGAGTAACCAATACAGTCCTTTTGAATGACTTTCCTATAATTTCGTTACCCTATCAGTCTCTTTCTAGTCAAATTTTTAAGCTTAGGTTCGCGTTTGGTAACGTGTTCCTAAAGCGGGCAAATAGGAAACGGTGATGAAATCCGAGTCCTTATCTTGTGTGGCCAGATCTTGCCCTTTACTAGAAAAGTAAATCTGTATTCAGTTCCTCAAATATATGCATACGAAGGAATACAGTAAACCCACTTGCAGGGGATTCGTGGGTTGATCGAGTCTTACCTCCCGTACCAGACGAGGGATGAATCGATTGTAGTCGACTCGGGCCACCGAATCCTGTGTCAGTGTACAAAGTCGAGGGGTCGACAAAATATCGTAATTGTCGTCCTTCCCTGTTACAGTTTATATTTAAATTACCCTTCCGTAGGGTTTAAAAAATAATAATAATATCCAAAGTCCTAAAATAAAGTCCAGAAGGGTCCAAAAATAAAACAAAAATTACAGAAATAATAAAATATTTCCTAATATAATTTTCTAAAAATAGAAACAAATAAAATCTAACAAATAAAAATAAAATTCTTTGTCTTTTTTTCCGTTCTTTTAGCTTTAACTTTAACTCTAAGTCTTTAATCACCAAAGTCTTTGGCTTAATTTCCTTTTAATCGAAAATCCAAAACCTGTAGCAAAAAGATAAATACCCAAAGAAACGTAAAATAGAACAAAATAAAAATAATACTAAAAACAAAAATAAAAACCTAAAGACAAGTCTGTGTCAGCGGTGCCAAAAATTGATGTGTTTTTGAAATAATGGTAAAAGATTCGATACTCAGACTTGTAAAGATTTGATTTTTAAACCTAATTTTTAATGCCAAAATTAAAGAAGAATAAAGTAGAATTGATTTCAAATTATGGAAAGACTGAGACTAAGGATTCCACCATTAGCCAATTTTTCAAGTGATTTAGCATTAACAATTATTTCGCAACTCACACATTCAGTTGATTCTAAATATTGCAAAAGTTAGATTTTTAAAGTAATAATTGTAAATCAAAAGTATGAGACATCAATAGCTCTAAAATGAGCATGACCCATCAAAAGAAAACACAACTAATTGATAAAAATCATTTTTTCAAATTTAATTCAAAGCAAATAATCATAAAAGAATTACAAAAAATTAATAAAATAAAAATATACCACTTTATTATTGGAAAAATGACTTCCTCCGTCGCCTCAACAATAGGGTCTAGCTCCTCATGTTGGAAACACTCCCAAGATGTTCATTCATGGCTCAGAAATTGTTTACAAAGATGAAAAGAGTGAAAATTGTGTAAACAGAGAGTTTACAACGGTATAATGGTGTTGCAGACAGCTGTTTCCACTGTAACAGAAAGAAAGTGCTTCCACTGAAGATAAACGTTACTATTCTGAAGATATCAGTTGTAAATGGGTTGAAGAAACCGTTGCAGTTGAAGATAAACATTGCAAAGACGAAGATAAACGTTGTTGTTCCATTGAAGAAATCGTCGCCTATTCATGTTCTTCCCTACAATAACAACACTATTTTTTTTCCTGTTTTTTTTTTCGATTCAAGCTCCCCCCTTTTTTACTCGATATCTTTGTTTTATATAGGCTCCACAAACCCTAACCAGTCCTCCTGGATCGATAAGGACGCAAAATCTAATCCAAAACCAACTCAAATTCTTGTTAATCCGAATCAGAGAATATTTCCTTTTTCTGGTTATAACTTCGACTTCCAACCAATTTTTTACGGCCTTGAAACACTCAGAAGTGACCTGTTTTAGTCAAGTTTGATTGTTGCGTCATACTGGGATATTGGTTACTTGTTTTAATCCCTTAAAAATAGGAAGTCACTAAATCAGAAACATTATTTTTGCAAATAAACAGTTTCGCGCCATTTTTGGTTTGAACCAAAGAGAAAGTGTGCCTTTATCAACTTTTTGGGTGCCTTTAGTAATTTGGTAGGTGCCTTTATCACTTTTTAAGCCAATTTTTCCATAAATGTTTATTTCTCAAAAATACCTACAAACACATAAAATCACACAATAAGTATAAAAATCGAGCACTAACAAAATAGATAATTACGGACAAATTAGACACAAAAATGTGTCTATCACTAATCTACTGACAAAGAGATATTATACTAAAGTTGAGGTACCATCTACCATTGGTAACAAGGCAGGCACAACCATCTTCATCCTCGATAAATACTGAACAAGCAAAGTCGTTCAAGCCATGTTACCACCGCCAACTTTTTGTGTCCAACCAACTTGGTCGGCCAAGCATGCCTCTATTGTCTAACCATCCTGGTCTGACACCCGGTAATTGTCAAAGCTACAAAGTACTACCATTGCTGCATAAGGAAGAGTAATAAGAAACTTGGAGGCTTAACAATATTTGCTCACGGAAAACAAAGATTTTACAATCTTATGTGCTCTAGTCTGCATCAAGAAAAACTATCAGGGTTCATCACCCAGATGAAGCATGGACAAATAGTGGATTCGAAGCCGTCATCCCAAGAGTAGACGATACTGCTAGAAAAGGAGAGAACATGAGATGCAACTCCCACCCCTTTTTCACATGAACTGTTGCTCACGTAAAAGAATATTATTTTCCTAAACTATTACTTAGGTAAAAATCAAAACTCAGTCGAGAACCCTAGCTTACATGATTGCAATGGCTGATGGTGGAGTAGATGTTCTCATACAAACAAAGAGAATTAACAAGGCTTACAAAATAAAAACTAGGGTTTAAAGAGGAGGAAGATCTTTTTTGATGGTCGAAAAGGGGGAGTAAGGTTTTCTTTTAAGGAAAACAAAGTTGAATCCAAATAGAAGAAGGACTATTCCTTCGCACACTAGACAAGCCAACACTTGTCCATCCTGCCAAAAATCTTACTTGTTCGCCTTAGCTCTAGACTAAGGCTTTTCTGTCCAACCTTTAGAAAGTACTTGTCCGTCCAACCAAGGCTTGTTCGTCCATCTCCTAGCAAGTACTTGTCCGTCCAAACTAAGGTTTGTCCTTCGCGTCATCCAAGTGCACTCTTCCATCCACAAACCAAGGTTTTTTTTTCCAGCCAATGCTTGTCCACCCTAGCCCAAACCCTTGTTTTTCCGTCCTGCTGCGCAACCAAAGCTTGTCTGCGCTGGCTCCAACATGATTGTTCGTCCAAGGACAATGCTTGTACGTGCTACTTATTCGTTGCACCTTCCAAGTCGCACTTGGCCGATCAACTTCAAGTCTTTCCTTGGTCTTCCAACCATGGATCTCTACTTGTTTATCCAAGATGGCCTTCTCTCTTTCCTATTCGAAGCTCAAGCCAACTACAATATCTCTGGTAATATCTAACAACTAAGCCTTGTTATTTTATTTTCATCTAAAATCGTTAAAAAAATTATTATTATATTTCTGACCCAGGTCTCATAAATATTAAACCTCAGAATTGTGCAAAGAATTTTAAGGCAGACGCTCATCCCTATATGTAAATGTGCTCATCCATGTCTCTCTATATGTATGACTAAACTTACCAGAGCAACTACATATAAGAAATTACTTAATGAATTGACCAACATTCATTACTGTTCAAAATCATCAAAATAACAGTGGTGCTTACTACAATATTCCTAGATATTCTATGATTTTTACATAAAATCTCAAGCTCCTGGATGGATTTCCCATTAGTATAGAGAAATTTGAGTGCAATATTCCACAGATGAATTCCCAAAAATCACCTCATATTGTGGTGCTTGTTATGATATTCCCAGATGTTCTATGATTTTTTACATGACAAATATCAAGCTCCTAGATGGATTGTCCACTAGTATAGAGCAACTCGAACTTGTTCCATGTGTAATAATTTCACAACTGAATCCCTTGAACATATTCCATATATACATATCAATATTAAGTAACATTGATTCATTACTATATTCACAACATCTATATAGACCTTCAGTACTTAAAATCTATTTATTAATAATTCAATACTGAACTCATCCATGCCCAACTTTTAGCTGAGTTGCATGGACCTACTATTGCTCTATATTCGTCAAGGCTCTCACTGAATAATATTAAGGCACTACGGTATACAATGTATCGTGTATATAGTGTGTTCAATATTTGGGGACTATGCATCAATAACGCATTTATTCCACGAATAAATTATTAAATCCATTTGTGCCCACTCTCAACTGAGTCGCATGAATTTATTATAAAAACAATTCCTATGTGATCACCTGCAGTGATCATTTATGCCCAAGCATGCGTCAAAGGTCTATCTGGAAGCAACGTTAAACAATTGTCCTTTTATTAGACTGTCATCATCAAGTTCTTACCATGCAACATTACTCGTAATGCGTTAAGCATGGGACTTAATATAGATGGTGGATTTTTGTCAGGTTAAAATAGTAAATATTCATTATCTAACACAAGACGCAAGTGAATGGTCCAAAGACCTAAAATGGCATTTTTATATCAAGCCTGTCAGATGCGATTCTACACTGCCACGTACAACATCGTGAGCTGGGAGCAATTGGTGATGAATCTAGGGACGAGTTATTTACCAAACTCTTCGTATGGATATCCTCTACAACATACTAAAAAATCACATCAATTGGACAAACATCATAAGAGATATGATCCAAACATTCAACTAAGTTGCAGCTGGAAAATTCCTGAATTCTTTATGAATTTTGTCTGTTTCATCTTTTTGAGGGCCTGAATGAACTCAAAACTCAAATCCCATTGCGCAGGGGGGTAACTGGTCTTTTGGAATCAAAAAGTTGGGGTTGATCATCAAAAACGGACTCTGTATGAAGATTTTACAGCGTTATCAGTGAAAACCCTAAATCAAAATTTTCTAATGACGTTTTACAAGAATTTTTTGTCTGTCCAAGTCCAAGGGGCTGATGCCCCATTACCTTTTCCATCTTAGGTGAGACAAAGCTTTTTCTTCATAGTATATAAAATTTTAACCTGCTTAGGATACAAAAGCTTGTCCTGCTTATGATACAAATTGTTGCAAATGTAATAGCCACGATCTTGGTCCGTCTTAGCTAGAATATAGCCACGATCCTTGTCTATCTTAGCTAGGTTATAACCATGATCCTTGTCCGTCTTAGCTTGAGATACATACCTTGTCTGTCTTAGTCAAGATATGGACCTTGTCCGTCTTAGTTTAAGCAACACTACTTGTCCAGTGATAAGTGTGTAAACACGGCATTATCTACGTCTTAATTTATATTTATTAGTTCTCTATTTTGTAAATATTAATGGTTTTATTTAGTTTTCCAGTTTTTAATTAATAAAGCTCGGTGTTCAGAAATCACGGTATTTTGCCCGTAAAATGGATAGAAATTCAGATGCTCGGGGTGTGCGGTTGGAATATGAATTAACTCTCAAAATGGCAAGATATCTTTTGGGGTCCACTGGTGTCGACATCATATAATGGGAATAAATTCCACCTTTGAAAATTTAATTTTCATTGTGTAAAAGATTTAAAGGATTAATATAATATCTTCTACATATGGAAAGTAAAGAAGAAGCAATCTCATATATAAGGAAGAAAATAAAGTCATCAGTTGAAAATCCACATATACTCCATAAATTTTATATTATAATAATTAAATGAGAATATTTTGGAAATAGATATTTGGAAGACTTGTGTATATAAATAGTGGTGGAAGTAGATGGAAAAGTGGAGTTTATTTTCTAGTTCACAAGAGCAGTAGTTTAGTTTAAGAGTTTTATTTCTCTTTCTCTTTATTTTTTTCTTTGTAATGGAGTAATCTCTCCACTGAACTTAAAGATGAAACCAATTATTTTCTGTAAGAAATTCAGGTAATCTCTAATAAATTATTAATTTCTTTTCAATAACAGCTTCATACTTCAATTGTTTTTGAATAGTTTCCGGTTATTGATCTTTTATAAGCGAAGGAGATTATACTTTTTTGGTACAACAAAAGTTGTAATTATTATTTTAACTGTAATATATTTTGAGACATGAGATTGGTTTCAATATTGTCTTGAGTGATAATATGAATATTTTTAGAGATGAATGAGTGATTTACATAATTAAATTGGTGGAATTTGAAAACCCTAGTTTCCTAAAATCCATTTATTTATTTATTTTTATCTTTTTAGCATAATTTAATTGTAAATTAGTATTAGGAATTAATTAGTCTCCTTGGACGACCCGTACTTGTATACTATCCAGTCGATAGCCATGCACTTGCGGTCTATAATTAAAATTCACAGCATCCAACTTAGTCAAAACTCAAAGTTTGTCCGTCTTAGGGATCAAGCACAATGCTTGTATGCCTTATCTTAGGATCAAGCTTGTCCGTCTTACCATTTTATACAAATCATGCCCGACTTAGGTACTAGCCCAATGCTTATCCGATAATATTAGCCCAATGCTAATGCGTCTTAGGCTTAGCTTTAAAGCTAATACATCTTAGGCATTAGATCCTAAGCTAAGTCCGTCTTAGGAATAGCTCCTAAGCTCATCCACCTTAGCGTTAGCACCTGATGCTTGTCTATTTGGGTTTGCTTCACATATGCAAGCTTCAAAACCCAAACTTGTTTATTAAAGGCCATACTAAGCCTCACTCACATATATATGCGTTTATGCTCATCATGCTAAACTTGTTTTTGCAAAACAAGCATGTCAATGCAAACTGACCTAGTTGAACATATTGTTCCTCATAAATAAAATAAATACATATTTTATTTGGTCTTGCTAGATTCATCAAGTCAGTCAAGCAGGAAAGTCCTTAGTCAAAAGACTAAGCAAGTCTCATTCGACTTAATATTAGTAGCACTTAATATTACAAAAATTACACGAGGCGTCAAAGACGTCACAAATGGGGGAGATGTTCACTACGGTATTTTTTTGGTGGTCTATGACACGCGGTGCAGCAATACAACCACTACAAAGAATCTGGAAAGTTTAATTAGAAGTTGAATAGAGAAGTGGTAGATTGAGCAACCATCCATTCAACCTCAAACAGAGTAGGGAACGGTTGTCAGCACATCCTCCATCATCTCCATTTCATCACTACTCAACCATCGACACTTCCTACATGATGAGGTCAGGTTAACGGTTATAAATAGATTCCTCAATCTATTGAACACGAGACAAGTACACGTCTAAGATTGACAAGTCTGATAAGAACAACACAACTCGAACAACCCGATCATTCATATAATCTTCTCATACACAGAGAATTGTTCATAGTTATACACACCTACAACATCCTACAGAGTCTGATACTCTGACCTCAATATTTCTCTCAATTCCCTCTATAAGACCAACCCTTCTCCTTCTCCTTTGTTACTGAAGCAATACTGGAACATCCATTGCTTGGTTTAGGCCAGGATTGTACAGATTGATCTCTCAAATTTAAATAAAGTACTTCAACAGTATAAATATTTAAGGATTAGACGAATTTTCACCTGCTCACCCATTTTCCTAAATTAGCCTCTTAATTCGTTTTCTCCATAAATAACCTTATAACAAAAGACCAAACAAAAACAAAAGACAAGAAGAAAGTTAATGAAGACAGAAAACCATAATTTATATGGTTCTCCAAGAAAAAGAAACATCCAAGTTAAAAATCCAAAACTCAAATGAAGTACTAACTTCTGGATTGAAAACTTTTACCCATGAGAAATTTGTTGCTTTGATCTTCAAAACAAGGTATTTTTTCTTCGTTCTCCTGTTGTTAAAGGTATGGTTGTTCATTCATGATTAAAAGCTTTTGATAACTATTGATAAAAGAGATTCAGTACAATCAATGGAAAGCCACAAAATTTCTCTTCATCTCTATAGAAGAAATTGTGAAGATTAATTTAGGTTGTAGGAGAAATCTAATAACTAAAGTTTCTTATAACTAATATGGCTTGTTGAACTTCTTTTTTTTTTTTTTAAGTATTTAATAAGATGCTAGTATTTTGTTGTTGTTGATACTCATAAAAGATGAATATAAATTAGATATGATAGTATTTTATAAAAAAAATGATAGCTTGTGTAAATTAGGAGTGTGAAAGTACTTAAAATGCCAACCCTAAGCCAATGCATGTAATGATTTATATTGGGACATATAAAAATACGTAAAAAAATTGTCAGTGAAAATCATGCATAATCAAGAAATGCTTATTTTCCCCGCTCCGCCTATGATGTGGTCATATCACATACTCCAAGTAATGCATGTAATGTTTTATATTGGGCCACATAAAAATACGTAAACAAAATTGTCACTGAAAATCATGCATAATCAAGAAAATGCTTATTTTCCCTGCTCCGGATACGATATGGTCAGGTCATATACTCCAAGTATATGGACCCAATTCTCTACTCGACACGTTGGTTGTATCCAGACCAAAAAAGTAGTAAGTGGTTTTGAAAGATAAATCCTTAATTGTTTATATCGTATTACCCCAAACTGTAATCAAAGTAATCCCGTTTAATCACTTTCTTTTTTCTTCTCACTAATATGTTACTAAGATAAAAATATTTGATTACCAGTTTTATCTGAGATTTTCAAAAAAAAAATAATATTTTAAAAAAATATTTAACATTGTTTACAGTATCATTCATCACACACATATTTTTTGTACCAAATAATCATCGTTGAAGTAAAAACAAAAAGAAATTTGTGTTTAAGAAGAAATTATAACGCTATGATAGAAAAATTGATGGATTCACCGTGAAATAGACAAAAGAAACTCATGAATATCATGTTTGATATTTAAAAGGATTTTATGAATGATTTCTTAGTTGTTCATAAATGATAATAGAAGAAAATTAGGAAAAAAATCAAACATGATTTGAAAAAAATTGATACGAATACAGCATATTCGTGAGAAAAAAGTGGAATTCCACACAAACGTGAGTGCTTGATTTTAGGATTAAGGGTTGTGTGTGATTTGATAATAGGTAGTTAAAATTTCTATACTCAAATCCGTTATATATCTTTTAGTAGGTGGCCCGAATAGCCGAGTGTATTTTCTCATCAAAAAGATAAAAAATAAAATCTAAGATCAAATTATAAAGAAATAAAAGGCTTCGACTAGCAATTACTACCTCTGTTTCAGGAAAAGAGTTACTATCACTTTTTTAAATTGGCCTATTTTTAGGCTAAAATGAAAAAGTGATAGTAACACTTTTTCAGAAACGACGAGAGTATGATAAGTTATTATTGATAAAGTCATATAAAGTTGACTTAGTAGTTTGGTATTACAGTGAGTTTTTGTAAAAATGCTTCTTGTTGTGCATTGTTATGCTTTGTTGTGTAAAAAAACAGTTGTGTATTTAGTAAACTATAAACTAAAAAGTAAAGTAGATTACACAATTTTTGGTAAAATATCAAGTTCAACTATTGTTCTTGTGGCAAATGACTAAAACTTACATGTCTTTTATTTTAAATTTTTTTTGCTAGGACTTTTGTTTTAATTTATAGGTTATTATGGGAAACGAACTTAACAACAGAGTCTCTATCGCTTGGTGGAGACACTATATCCAATGACTCTTTCTCTATCACCTATAAATATGTGAATTTCAAATTTCATTTTTACACCTAAAACCCTTAATTTTTTACATATTTTTTTTTCAAATGGTAGAAATTATAACCCAACTTGATTTTCTGGAGTATACTTGAAGCATCTATTAACAGAATATGTAATGGTTAAAAACTATAGTGAATAGTAAAAACAAAGAGGTCTTCAAGTTTTGGATGTTAACCAAGTCAAAACTGCATCTAAAAGATAAAGAAGAGTTCAAGGAAAAGAAAACTTAAAATTTAACCATATTACTAGTCATAAAAACCAAGAGAAATCTCCTCAAGAGCGCATCAGTTGGAAGTTACGTCAAATGAAGATAAACAAGAGGCCAAAGATTATCCAATATTTTTATTACAATGTTTATTTAAGTTTTTACTGCCCAAATTTATATATTGTAAAAGAGTGTAATACAGTAAATTAACTGAATGTAATGGAGATTAGTGTTTTATTGACGACCCATTTTATAGAGGTGTAAAACTAGACTTTAAAAGTTTTCCTTTTCTCGAGGTGGGTTAGGGGGCCCTTTTCTCGGGCATATAGGTGAAAGTAATTCAGTGCGTTCGAGGTAAATTTAGGAGGGCAACAAGAAAAGATATAAAGATTGAAACTTCTCTCCCATTTGGATCAGAGAATTTATAGAGGAAATCGGGTTTTAATTTCCCAAAACCACACGATTATATATCCAAAGGGAATAGGTCGCACCTAAAATTATTCCAAGCGCTACTAATGTGGCTACTAACCCATTTCTTTGGAAAACTCCGGTTAAAAAAGAGGATAATAAAGAATAGATCGGGGGAGAGTGCGCAAAGTTACGAGTGAGTCAAAGACAAGCAGACACCAGATATGGAGTGAGTAAAGTATAAAAGAATAGCCTTTACGTGGAATTTTTGATCACCGTATTGACACCCGACCACTTTTCACAAGTTAGAGAGACCCTCTTTAATACATCCAAAAAAGATGTTCATAGGCCAGAAAAAATGTTCACATGAAATTAAACTACCTACGCGCTGTTAAAACCACCTCGATCGGATCTACGTCCTTGAAAGAATTCCACCTGCTTTCCAAAAAGAAGGGGAGTTTAATCTTTAATATAATTGAGAGCATATCCGTTTTGAAATCAAATTACATATAATTAAAATTAAACATTACACTAAAAGTGATCATAATCTAATTGTATATAATAAAAAATAATCGTTGAAGTTATAATAATGAATGGCCATGATTAAAATTAGAAGTTATATAGAGACAATAACGTCTAAAAATTCTCTTGATGGAAAATTAATCAACGACTGAGATTAGAACTCACGTACAAATTTTTTACCATGCGACCAAATATCTATCGAGCGACATAGATTCTATCGCTTGATAGGAACTCTGTCGTGATGATAAGCCGCCTAACCAATTTATACATTTCTCATATCCATAGTGGTTCAAAATGAATAAATTAGCTAGTTTGCCATAGTCCGGCCTTAAGCTAACCAGTATACTTCGCTTGAAAAATAGAAAAATTTACCATGCCCATATAACCTGGCCTTAAACTCAGTAGTATGCTTTGCTTGAAATATAAGTACAAGGTATTTAAAAGAAAAAGTATGTAAACCTAAAAGACCTTTGTAGGGAAGAGCTATAATAGCAGCCATGACCTTCTTTTTTTTAATTTTTCGGAGCATAAGCTGGTAGTATAACATATAGGACTGTCAATATACATCTGAATTCCGAAATCCGTTTTCGACAATCCGATATCTTATAGGATTTTATACGATTTATCGGATTTCGGATTCCGGAATCGGAATTACTATCGGATTTTACCTCCTTAACCTAACGGAACCGGATTAGGCAATATCCGGGAGGTTAATGTCCGACATCCGATAACCCAGGGGTGTACTTGTAATTTCCTACCCCTAAGTACAAAGATACATTTGCACCTTTCCTCTTTCGTCTGTCTTCACAGAGATACAAGTCGATTAGGGATAATGAAGAGAAACTGCCCCCTCTCCCCACTGATCTAATCTTTTCCTTCATCTAATCTTCAACCAGGTTTATTGTGAAATCACCTTCTACTCGGGATATATTATTCATTCTTGTGATCAAGGTAATTTATTTCTTCTTTGTTTCGTGATTTGGGATGTTTTTTGTACCTGAGTGTGAAGATTTTCTAGGTTTCGATTTGTGGGTGTGTTGATTTTTAGGTTTCAGTATCTGGGTGTGATGATTTGTTGATTTTTGGACATCTTTGATTTCGTCTACTTTTGGTTATCAACATAAATTTATTGATGTTGTTGAGGTATGTTGTTTTAGTGTTTCTTCAAATCATGCATAGAAGAGTACCCAACTGTAGATATAAGTACCCTTTGTTATTCATAGTAACTTGGATTTGTTAATTACACAATATAGTGAACTTATCCCAATTTGAATTTTCTTCTTCTGTTAGGTGAAATATGTAATCCATGGCTTTATAAAGTGTGTTTTAGTTTTTAGCTTGGGCTGAATAGAGCGAATAGAAATGCTTCATCAAAATGAGTTACTTAGATTTGGTATAAAAGAAAGAGAGAAGACGATTATGGGAACAAGCACTTTCTTCATTAGATGGATCAATTTTCTCACCATGTTAACCAGTACTTATTTTCAAACTTTAATTTTTTGCATTATGATATTTACCTTCAGTTCTTTACTTCTTCCCATGGCTTAGTTTTTGTTCCAAAGACTGTTTCTATAATGAGATCATTTTTATATCCATGGATGCATATTTCTTTCTAGAGTTAGGCTCTGATATTGTTCTATGTATTCATTTTCTTAGTAATTATCTATTTGGATTTTCTTATTAATCACAGTGGTTTTCAAAAAATTAGAATGCTTTACTTGCTTGATGTTCTATTTGTTTGTGTAAATGTGTGTGTTTCCTGTGTATGAAAAATAAGACACATATATGAAAATGGTTGAACAAATAGTTTTCACATTCATTTTCAATTTGTGTCTTATCTACAAATTTCCGTAATTGAAAGAAACGCAACTGTTTAATTTTGTGTTATGCTAATTGTTAGCTTATATTTTTGACCCAACAAAGAATTTGGATTAAGTTTTCCACTTACCTAAACTAAGTGGCTAAAAAGAACTATAATTTCATTAGCTTATTTATAATTTTCTTACTAAATAGCAGTAGCTGTTGTTTGTTTATAGGGTGGATGAGTACTCACCATGACAGTTTTCGAGAGTCGCTTACTCTTCCTGTTCTAGGCGTTGGTGCTTTCATTTCTTAAATTGATAATTGTAGCTGTTAGTAGTAGCTATTGTTTGTTTATGGTGTGGATGAGTGTTCACCATGACAGTTTTCGAGAGTTGCTTACTCTTCCTGTTCTAGGCTTTGGTGCATTCATTCTTCTCATGTAATTTTTTCACCTCTTTTACTCCCCTAGCATTTTCAACTTTCTACTTTGTGCGGTTTCATAATTTCTCTGCTTTGTAGATCCTTGATTGGGTATTTGGGTGCATATAAAGACATCTCTATATTTCTATGGATTGAATCATTTCTGATATGATTTCTAAAAAGTGAATCATGAAAACTTCTTCTCTGGATTATATACTTTCCAATATAATATTAAGAGATAATGTACTCTTCTTACCAAATTTATCTCGAAAGGTTGGTACTTAGCTATAAACAACAGTATATGAAAGCATATGTGTTCAGTTTTAGTTTTGGTTTTATCTGAAATATAGAATAGCTCTTTAATATCAAATATTCTTATTAGGTTGAGATTTGCCAACAGCAGCTGCTTTGTTTTTTTACGTGTTCTGTCTTGCTTGTTAGGGTCATCTAATACTTGGTTCTTTTTTTTTTTTCAGAATGTCTCAAAGAGAATCCAATCAAGTTGGAACCCCAAGCTGCAGTCAACCAAATTGTTCACAACAAGAACTAGGAGAACAAAGTGTTGGATGTTCAACAACTGCTTCAACACCTTCTAGTAAGAGACCAGCAGTTGAAGCAGAAGAAGATGATCCAATTATTGTTGCTGCAATGAAAAAATTGTGAACAACAAGGTCACTGGTATGGGATGAATTTACTAGGAACGTTAGTAAAAGGCTTGTAAAAGGGAAGGTGGATGAGTATGAGGCTGTCATTGAAGGTAAATTTCATCATTGTGGAAAGGTAATTGAAGCATGTAGTGAAAAGGGAACTAGCCGCTTGTCTGCTCATCTAAAAATCTGCCTCAAGAAAGAAGAAACAAGCCAGGACAGATGAAGATTTCTACAGCAATGAAAAAAACAGGTAACCAAGCAACTAAAATAGTTAATTGGAAGTATGATCCAAATGTTACTAGGTTATGCATTGTTAAAATGATTGCTAAGCATGATTACCCTCTTAACATGGTTGAGCATTTCTACTTTAGAGAGTTTTGTAAGTCTTTGAACCCTGCTGGTAAAATACCATCTAGGAATACAACTAGATCAGATCTAATGAGGTTTTATGTTGAAATGAAAGCTGAATTGCAACTACAATTGGATAATTTGACTTCCAAATGTAGTCTTACAACTGATATGTGGACTCCCAAACATACTAAAGATGGTTATTGCTGTGTGACATGCCATTTTGTAGATGATAAGTGGAATTTGCAGAAGAAAACCTTAGCTTACATTGTAGTCCCATCACCACATACCGGAGATTCTCTCACTGATTTTATCAAAACTTGCACTTTGGAATGGAACATAGATATGAAATTTTTTGCTTTAACTGCTGATAATGCTAATGCGAATGGCGTTATGATGAGAAATCTGATTAGTTGGCTAGATGGTAAGAATTGTATATTGCTTGAAGGAAAAATATTTCACATGAGGTGTAGCAACCACATACTACATTTGATTGTATTGTATGGCATGAAAGTAGCTGCAAAGTTTATAGAGGGTATTAGAGGGTGTGTTAAATATGTTAAGTCTTCACAAGCTAGGAAAGAGAAGTTTGAAACAGCATTGGCACAATATAGATTGTCTGGAAAGTCAGTTAGTTTAGATGTGGACACAAGGTGGGACTCCAATTTTCTAATGCTTAAGAATGCAATTGCACTTCAAGAAGGTTTTGAAAGACTAAATAAGTTTGATCTTGATTTCAATCTTCTTCCATCTAGACAACAGTGGGAACAAGGAAAAGTAATTTGTAAATGTTTAGAGGTTTTTAATGATATTTCAAATAAGTTTGCAGGGATTAAGTATCCAACTGCAAACTTGTATTATAATGGGGTGTATGAAGTTAACAAATGCATCAAAAGTTGGGAAGATAGTTCTTTTGTCTATATCAAAGAAATGGGGTTAAAAATGAGAGAAAAGTTTAATGCATATTGGAGTGACTGCAATTTGGTTATGAGCATTGTAGTGGTTTTAGATCCAAGGTACAAGGCAAAATGGGTAAAGTACACATATAAGAAATTGTATGGAATTGATAACTATGGAGATGAGTATGAGAAATTCAAAACAGACTTGAGCCAACTTTTCAATGCATATGAATCTGAAAGCAGCACTGCAGCTCCTGATTTCTTTGGCAACTCTGTCTCTACCATGGATGTAAGCAGCTCAGGTACAAGTACATCTAACCCAGATTATGCTGAGTTTATGATGGAAAATGATGAAGATGGTGTTCAGAAGTCTGAGTTGGAGAAGTACTTAGAAGAACCAATTCTTCCATCTCTGTCACCCCAAGATGAGTTTAACTTTGATATATTGAGTTGGTGGAAGCTAAATGCCCCTAAGTACCCAACTCTCGCAAAGATCGCAAGAGATGTTTTGGATGTTCCAGTGACTAGTGTGGCATCAGAATCCATGTTTAGTGATGGTGGTAGGGTTCTTACAACACATAGAACTTCATTAGATCCAGAATTAGTCCAAGCATTGCTTTGTCTAAGTGATTGGTTGCCAGACTTCTTTGATCCAGGTTAAAAAAAATTTCTTTGCTTTATCCTCAATTTTTCATAGTTTCAATTGTTGTTCTTCTGATTTCTGATTGATTTTGAATATTTGTGTACTAATGCAGATATGGAAATTGAAGACTGAAGTTGATACAACAACATGCAAGCAGCCAAGCAATAGCAATAGCAGTCTGCCATTGCCTTTATTTCTTTTGCTGCATGTTATTTGTTTGTGACTTTTTATGGGTTGTCTTTGTATTTTATTTTCATGTGTGAGACTGAGAGACTGAACTGAACTCTGTTTTAGAACATTTTGAATGTGTATGAAGTCAGAAGAAGTCATTTTAACTTTGTTTTTTTTTTTTTTTTACCCAGAATTCGGATTTTATCGGAAAAATCCGAATTTCTGATAAGTTAACCTTAACCTTATCGGATTGGGTTTTTTAGAATCCGTCGGATTTTATCGGATTTCAGAATTCCGATAACCCTTAACCTTAACCTTATCGGTATTGTCAAAATTCGACGGATTTGTGTCCGTTGACAGCCCTAATAACATATTTTGTATTTCAAAATCCATAATGAAGTGGTGTGGTTTCCACGTCTTATTAATGTCTTCGGTACTGTTATAATTTCATCTGTTAGTTTCCATAAACTTTTTAAACGTTTAAATGCTCATGGAGGAGGCTGAAGAAGCCAAGATAGCAGAATCGGTTTCTAGTTTCACTTTTAACTTTTATCTATCCTAATCAGAGGATAAGATTCCTAGAACCGAGTCTAAATTTTGTATATTCATATAAACCTCTCATTCATGCTTTCTAGAACCCATGAAGAATAAATTCTTCCCAAACCCTAAAGACAAAAATCATACAAGTGGATGACCAACTTGTCGAAACATCATCCCAGCCATTGGACTCATTGATCATATGGACATTTATGATGACCGTAGAGTACAAACTAATCTAGGGCTTTATATGTACGTATCATAGGGAGTGTTGTCCTCTTTTTGGTTGGATCTAAGAACACGCCATTGGCTGATTGTACCTCCTCTACTTCTTTGTCCCTGTAAAACCTAAACAGTAACACTAGTTCAATGGAAAACTTGATTTGTGGAAAAGGTCAAAGGGTAGTGCTTGGTGTATTAGGTATTGTAGTGCTTGGTGTATTACTAAATAGAACCTTTGTAGTTTGTACAGACTACTGATTAAGAAAAATGCATTTACTATCGAGAAATGCAATTTGAATACCACATGCAACCATCATTGACTATTCATTTTTATACTGAGTTTATATTTTTATACTGAGTTTATAGCGCGTTTGAATATGAATATATATCTAGAAGTAGTTTTTCGACTTTTAGAAATAGAAAAATTAGATTTTTATAAAGTAAAATATTTTTATTTTTGACTTCTGTTTCTGGAATCCAAACACGCTATTAGACTTTAAAGTTAAAAAGCTGGAATCATCCACGTAATAAACATTTGGCTCTGGAACACCTGTTTCTAAGATGCATGTGGCGTACCCGTCAATGAAAACACACCACCTTTGACCTTTTTTATTCTAACCGTCTCTAGCTAACAAATAAATAACAAAATAAATCTTCTGTTTTTCTCCTTCTTACACGAGAATACAATGTTGGATATTCTTAAAAATATTTTTTTTTCTTGTTTGCTCCTATGACGGGGAATCTCTTCTGGATTATTTTGAAAGCATAGTTCGAATTCAGTTTAAATCTAAGCAAATATATCTCCTCTCATAAGCTACCATTGATGGTTCTTGGAAATGTCTATTTGAAATGAAAAGGCATCTCCAATGGACATAAAACTCCCTATAAATAGTGAAGATGTTATTCCATTCCAATATATAAAATTATATATCTTTTCTTTTTATTAAAGCATCATCAGAAACTTTTTGTTCGTATTTTCTTGGTTGGATCAAGGGGTACAAATCTTGAATCCAATTTTATTGTTACACGCCTTCATTGTATCCTAAAGACATTATTTCGCATATCAATTGTAATCGCCAATTTGACTGGGAGGGTCAAAATAAGTGTCTAAAAGAAATATTTTAGAGCCTTGAAATCAGAAGTACACCAATTATTTGTGTCTTTCCATCCAATGTTTACCCAATTTTCCAACACACAATTCTCTAAATTTTTCCATCTTCCAAGCTCAACAAGAAAATAACAATTAAATTTCCAACCAACGTAAAACCGAAGCTAATCCTTCAAGGTTTCAAGTATATCATTCATATAAGGAAACAAATACAAAAAAAATCAACTATTTGGATTATTTATTTTAAGGTGTCTGATGTTTTCCATGATGGATATTTTGATTTATTATTCTAAAACTCTGAATTAAACAAGGTTATAACAATAATGGGTGTGACCTTATTCGTACAACCCTAAAACTACTAGATTAATCAAGGTAGTAATCTGAAGGTGTGATTTGAGTTATAAATCTAATCGAAGAAAACCTTAATTCTTAAAACCCCTTTTTTGAATTTTTGGTAATCCTACAACACTATTGGATTCACCCAGATTTCTTCCTCCATTTTTTTTATTTTTTTTGTTTTTTTATTGTTAAAAAATTTCTTCCAAAAATATCAAGTTGCATTCTTCGATAGTGTTTTAGGGTAAAAACAGATAAAAGTTTGAAAGGTAGATCGTAATGAATACGAGAGATCAAAATCAAACAAGGCTAGACTAAACCAAGAAATAGCCGTTCAAGCCTTGATTCGGTAATGAAGGAGGAGAAAAGTTAATCATAGGGAGGAAAGAAGAGAAAAATGAGATTAAATAATGGTGAATTTTAGTTGAAGAATATAAGTCATTGTAGTTAAGTTCGGGTATGTAAATTAAAATTATTTATGATAGTCTGTTGTGACTTTGATAAACTTCTAATTATTTTTAGAATAGATGAAGGCATCTATTTATAGTGTTGAACTCACACTTATGATCTCATATGAAGTGGAAGAAGTGAAGAACGTGGATGAATTCATGCCCATGATCATACGGAAGACATAAGAAACCAGATACCCATTACTCCTTCACCCAGCAACGTTTGCACAACCTGATTATTCCTTATCGTGGGTGTATAGTTACACCGCACATGGTGTAGACCACCAGACCAATACCCTAATAAGTATTCCCATATGACACGTTTGATGTCTCATAGAACTGATGGTTAAGTTATGTGAATGACTTATTTAATTAATTAATTAGGTATTATGCTTAGAGTGCTAATTATTAAGTAGACTGACTACCGATGCCAAGTCTAGTAAGCTTATTAAGTCTATCAGTGACTTAGTACGTCAACTAGAATATATTACCTGATATTATCCAGGAATTGCATCTTAATAATGCCAATTGCGGGCATGGTGATGCCATTGCTAAAAAGGAATGTCGCATGCTGGAAGTTGAGTAAGATGGGTGTTCAGTGAATTACTTCATGGCATCAGTGCAAGGCGATGAGTCTCCATGAAGGAGCAAAGAGATAGGTATATTAATAACAACTTGATATTCATGCTTGAGAGTCATGGAAGTTGGAAATGATGCACAAGCACTACCTTGATACCCTCGTCGATAGACAATTATACTACATTAACCATACATGATTTTAGGAATGACATAAAACATGGGCATCACTTCATACACGATGCACAATAATGGCATCACTTAGTGGGTAATGCAATCCTGTGGCATGTCTTTGCAGAAAGTGCCATCTTTTGATCTATTAGCAGTATAGGTTCTTCGGACCCCTCTATGGGTGATTTGCGCTAATGGCATCATTTTGTGAAAGATGGCATTTTGGTGCATAACGCATATATTCGTTAATTATACACGGATGGCACCGCTAAACCTTTTTTTGTAAAATGATATATGTTAGCCATTTAGTAAGAATATTCGATTACCAGCTATCAGTGTCTTGGTGAATTCGGTCTTTCGAATACTTGATATGTTTTTGGTTTAAAAAACGTAATGATGACTTCTCTTATAAAGAAACATAAAATAAAACAAATATATGAAGGAATATGGTTTATAAAAAGATATGTGAAGGTTTTACGGACTTCCATTGAAGAAAAAGTCTCTACATGTATCAGATTAATTATCCGAGGGATTTTATTTTTAGTGCAAGTCCAAATGGTGGAATCCAACTTAATGGCTTCTAACTAGGGTAATTCCTGACTTTTTCCAAGCTATCTTCCAAGGTTCGTTGAAGATTGCTCGGAATCCAAACTACAATGTCATTCCAAATAACACTTAATTTTTTGTTTGATTTTGTTTCCAAATGTTCGTGTTTCTTTCAGACTGTTGACCCTATGGGCCGAAATTGAACACAGTTAAATATCATTGAGTGTTATTTGGAATGATATTTTTCTACCCACTATTCCACCATTAGACTTACTCTTTCATAATCATTTACAAGTGATGAGGTGACACGCTTGGAAAATTGAAGTTTTGCATTAAAAATCTAACTACAATTCCCAAACTAAATCAACACAACCAAATATACATCTATAAGCATATGAAAAGAACTAACTATCCAACAGTAAAACGCACAAAGATTAATGTGGTTCAGTATGTTTACGTCATCCGTGAGAAAAAATACATTGGATCTTATTAATGCAAAGGATTATAAATGTCATAGACTGAACCTTATACTTTGAAGCTTAAGAACGTTCTCATATCATATGCGTAGCTCACTCACCAAAAATCTCATCCCTCAATTAGTATTTTGGCTCTGAATTTATAGGCATGATTGTTAATACAACCAAAGTTACAGTGTTTGGTGAGTATATGATATATGTTGTATTATAGTCAGGCCTAACCCCCGTTCTTCTGCTAGTTCAGCTCCGATAAAGTCCTGGTCATACCTGATCTTAATCCAGTCATACTAATTGTATCAAAATACTCAGGTCTTATTCTGTTCTGACCCATTGTTCCCTTTTCCCTTTTCTCTATCCTTTATCAGTTCTATTTAATGCATTGTATGCTCTTTTAAACTTAGTTTTTCATTCTTTTAGTTCTTTTCCACGTGTTTTAATCATGTTTAATAGTGGTAGATATCTTGGGTAACACACTTGGACTCCAGGAAGATCATTTCCAAGCCCTGTCCACACCACCAAGAAGTATATTGATTACCTGTTTTCTGAAAAAGAGTTTTTGCTTCTTTATGCTTATTTCCTGCTTATGTGTCTCCCTGTTATTCTCGTAGACTTGAATTTTCCCGATATTTTTTTTTTCATCCTATAGGGCCACTGGTAAAAAGTCTCGGTCAATGTATGTTGAGGATAAATATCCTGGAAACTCCCAGTTCGTCACCAATCTCAAAGCTCAACATCATTTTCAGAATTTTGAGGTGATTTTGGTGGCTGCGAAAAAAGGATCTTCGTGCATAAAAATGTTCAAAGAGTTCCCCCACGCATCTGAATACACTATAGTGACCAAGGGTTAATTGGATGTTGGACTAATATTTCCCTATACCATCCTCTCGTCCTTTATTTATGAGATATTATCACAGGGTTCTCCACTCGGTCTCTGGATTAATATACTAATGTAGATGGTGGGTGTTCATCAGGGTAAAATAGTAAAGTACAACAGTTGTACTCAGAAACTAAATCAAGAATTGTGCTAAACACAAAACATAGCTTCTACTAGGTCAAGCTCAACCGACCATCTTTCTCAAATGATATGAACTACTCAAAAGAGTTAGTAATCATTTCTAAATCAATAAATTTAGCCTTGGCCACGTCAATCCTTTCTTAAGGAAGCAACCAATGGCATAAACATCCTTCATCTAACATCCAATATCAAGCAAATGGCCTAGAGGCCTAAAAAGGCGTTCTTATACTAAGCTTGCCAGGCGCAATTTCACATTGCCCTGTCCAAAGTTGTGAGATAAGAACAATTGGCAATGAATCAAGGGATTATTTATATACCAAACCTTTCATATGGATGTCCTCTACAACATACTAAAAATAACATCAATCGGGCAAGCGATCTAAGAGATATGATAAAAACATTCAACTAAGTCACAGTTGAAAAATTATTGAATTCTTCCCGACTTTTATCTGTTTCATCTTTTTGAGGCCCTGAATGACCTCAAAACTTCAAATATTTCACTATGGGAGATAAATGGTTGTCTGGGCATGAAAACATTGGGGTAGATCATCAAAAACGGACTTTGTATGAAGATTTTACAGCATTTTCAGAGAAAATCATAAATCTGAATTTTCAAACGATGAAATTTCACAAGAATTCTCTTGTCCGTCCAAGTCCAAGGGGTTGATGCCCCCTAACCTTTTCCATATTAGGTGAGACAAAGCTTCTACTTCTCAGGATACCAAGCTTGTTCTATTTAGGCTTCAAAACATGTGCGTCTTCGTCTCAAAGAACCAAGCTAAGGTGTTTTACTCTTTCGCCCTCAACGTGTGAGTCTTAGTACAAAAAGTAAAAACGTGGAGCCTTAGCTCTTGGACAAAACTTGGCGTCTTGATATTTCGCTCTCAATGTGTGAGCCTTAGTATAAAAAGTAAAAATGTGAAACACTTAGCTCTTGTTCAAACTAGACGTTTTAACTCTTTTACCCTGAACTTGTGATTCTTAGGTGAAAAAGTAGAGCTTGTTCGTCTTTGCTCCAGAAGAAAATTTATGCGTCAATGCCTCTCTTGTCTGAACAATGTATTTTACTCTTTCACCCTCAACGTGTGAGCCTTAGTACAAAGAGTAAAAACGTATATGTCTTGCCTTTTCGACCAAACTAAGACGCATTTTAGTCTTTTGCCCTGAACCTGTGCTTCTTAGGTCAAAGAAGCAAATTCGTGCATCTTAGATCATAGGCAAGCTCGTGTGTTTTTTTTCAATTGGAAAAACTCGTGTAGCGTAATAATTCTTTTAACTAGGAACCTCAACGTCAGCTTCTAATACTTGCTTATTAGGGTTTGCTGTTTATTTATCAAAGGCCATATAGGTCTCATTTTTATGTGTGGCTTCTCACACATATTTTTGTATGTGGCCTCATGTACATTTTCTCATGCTCAGCAGCACACACTTATTTTTACGAAATAAACATGTCAATGCAAAATTGACTAAGTTGAACATATTGTTCCTTATACATAAATAAATACATATTTATTTTATTTTAGTCTGCTAGACTCATCAGGCTAGTCAAATAAGACAGGTATTTAGTCAAATGAATAAGTAAGTCTCATTCGACTTATTATTATTAGTAATACTCAATACTACAAGATTTACACAAGACATCAAATGTCACAAATTGGGGGATACTCATTAGGGCTTTGGTCTGGTGGTCTATGGTATGTAGTGCAGAAATGCACCCACTAAAGAGAAACTATGGATAGTTCGATCAACAGTTGAGTAGAGGAGTGTTAAGTTGAGCAACCGTCTATTCAATCTCAATTGAAGTGGGGAGCAGTTGTCAACACTTTCTCCACCTTCTCCAATTCACCACTATTGAACCATCGATACTTTCTTCAGAGAAGAGGTTAATTGTTACAGTAACTATGGCTATAAAATAGATTTCTTAATTTATTCAAAATAACAAGTCTGAATTAAACAAAAAAAGTCGAACTCTGAGACAAGTCTAATACAAAACAATTCCACAACTTGATCATTCAACCTTCTCAAGCAGAAAATTGTTCATATCTATTCACACCAATTACATCTCATTGAGTCTGATACTCTGACTGTAATTCTTCTCTTGCTTCCCTCCCTAAGACCAACCCATCTCCTTCTCTTTTGTGACTGAAGCAAGACTGGAACGACCATTGATTGGTTTAGGCCAGGATTGTATAAATTAATCTCTCGAATCTAAACAAAGTACTTCAACAATATAAATGTTTAAGGATTGACGAATTATCACCTGTTCACCCTACTTTTTACTAAATTACCCTTCAATTTTCTTTTTCCTATAATATTTTAGCGACTATAGTGGGAGATTGATCTCTCAGTTGTAAGTCTTCAATTTTTCAATTAAAGTTTCTCAGTTTCAGAAGCGGTTGATCTTAGGTCAGATTCAATAACTAATTATCAATACCAATTATGTTATTACCAATGTTGTTGTTCTTGATACAAGAGACTCTTGCCCAGATTCAGGCAATCGACTTGATAAATCTGATGAGACTGGTGAGACTTGCATAACATAGGTAGACTAAAATAAATATCGTAGATGGTAAGTTTTTTTGACAATGGATAGAATTGTAAAATTGATCTCTGCTAAGCAACAAGAATATATATGTGCATATTTATACGCAATGCTTAATATGGAATATTGTATCTCTGCTTTTATTCTGCAAGCAAATTAAGAGTACAGATTCTCTTTAAACATTCTAAACTAGCCTTACAACCTCCTCAACACTCATAATATTCATGCCATATCGAACTAGTCTCAAGTCGCATAAATTCCAAGGTTGAATTCCTTGAACTTGCCTCGCATGCGCATTGATGTTCCAGCAACATCCATCAAACTCGGGAATAGCTAATGCTTAAACCCCAAAAGTACATTCTAACTTAACGCTTCATTCGCAACGAATATTTCTCAAATATGATACTTTAGCACTTTGCTTGAATATAATCCACAAGTAATGCGCCATTCCTCTCAGATGCGCCACAACCAAGAAGCAGTGCCATAAAAATACATTGAACCTCAAAGCTAGGCCAACCCTAGTCTTCTCTCTTATCAGCGCCAAGTTAGCACTAGCTATTTGGCTTAGCACAACATTGGCACTAGTTAGTCACTTTAGCGCTAAAAGCGCTAACCCTATCACCTGAGAAGCGCTAACTAACTTAACATGGTCTTAGCAAGAACATTTTGGCCTAATGAGGCCTTATCTAGCGCATCATCTTTTTGGCACCTTAGCCTTAGCGCTAAAAGAGATAACCTAACCCTAGCGCCAAAAGCACCAACTCTTCTTGGCAAAGTGCCTTACAAAACGCGTCCTCGAGAGTGCCTCTCATGACTATCCACTAGCCAGTGTCTCACATACTCCAGTGCGCCTCTAGCCAGCACACCCCAAAGTTGATCCATCCCTAACCATGCCTAGCACGTCGCAAAGATTGATGTGTCCCGACTAGCCTAGCGCGTCCCATAGTGGTTGATGCGTCCCAGCTAGCCTAGCGCGTACCATAGTGGCTGATGCGCCCCTGCATGCCTTGCGCGTCTTAGCTGGTTTAGCGTGTCCCAGCACCCTAACATCGCTAATTCATCCCTTGGTGCCCTAGCCTGATGCGTCCTTGCTGCAGCGCGTTCCTAGCATCCTCCATGACTTAGCACCCTAGCCAATGAGTCTCTATCTCTAGCACGCCTTTTGGCCTAACGCATCCATACTTAGCGACTTAGCTATAAGTGCATTAGTGCTAACACCTTAATGCTGACTATACACTCTAATTGAAGTGCTAACTTCAAACCTCCTTGACACTAGTTTCCTAGCCCTAGTAAAATTAACATCTACCAAAAGCCATGCATATTGGCCTCGCTCCTGAAACATTAGCACATTAGCCTTTTATAACTAAAAGAGCTAGCATATCATTATTTATGTTAAATAGCTAGTCAGAGCTTTGCATTTCTTCTCAATATTGGTCCAATATCAAGTCTAATATGAATTCTAGTAGGTCTTCTTGCTCAATATTTGGCTTCAAATGCCTCTCAGAAGTAGGATAAGTCACTTATAGGCTAATACTTAGCCATTAAATATGTTATGTTACTTCCAAGCAAGTACATGACCACTGAACTTCCCAGACTTGACACTAATCAATCTGATTACCAATCCAGTGAGTCATGCAACTTGCCTCACTGACTTAGCAAGTCATTTGACTTGACTTGACTTAATAGTGGCTTATAACTCCGTTATTTCCATGAGATATCAAATACAACACATGGGGAAATTCTCATTGGGGTATTGGTCTGGCGGTCTAAGGAAATTATGGGTGGTGGCACCACCTCCACGAACAAAAAGGTAACAAGTAATGGGCGGTTATAGAACAGTTGGGATGAGGAGTAGTGATCTGACAGGTCTTCCCTACATTACAGGCAGCACCCCACTACAATCTCCATAATGATCACTTCTCCACCTCTCCTTAACTTCCACGACTTATGAGAAATGAGTATGTGTCATTCGAACTATAAATAGATAGTTCTCATCCATTCCAAACAGGACAATCAAGTCAGGAGAAACTAAACATACAGAAATATCGATTCATCCCAGAGATAATCTTTTCTCCTTTACACATTATCTATCACACTGATATTTCTCAACCTTCTTTACTTCCCTCTCCTAAGACCTATGCTATCTTCTCCACCTTTGTGATTGGAGCATGATGTGAACATATATTTTTTTAGTTTGGACTCGAACCTACTTGAAAGTACTCTTTTGTAGTATATTTGTTTTATACTAAAATAAGTGGCGACTACAGAGGGAGGTCAACCTCTCAATTATAAAAACCAATTTTCAGTTATTCAAGATGGTGGATCTTTGGTCTGGAACAGTTACAACCCCTATAGTCGATTCAGGTAGCACTGGTGGTGGTGATTCTGAAAACACCCCTATTGCTACTGAGATTCCTTGTAATAATACTATCACTCTTCCTCCTCTTAGTGACGAGACCGCTAAAGACAACAAAAATACGCAAACTCCGTTCAACATAGCTGACCTGATGAAGAGACAAGTAGTCTTTGCCAGAACTCAGGTGGACATGCCCACTACTCAGAAGGAGGTACTTGCTTGTATCAATACCCTGACATAGCAACTCTTCCCGGAACAACACCATCGCCTGACAGAGCATACCAAAACCAACTTTGTAGCGGTCGCTGATACTGAAACACCTGGGGCTCAAAAAGACAAAGGAGTCCATATCATTCTTGATCGTCCACCGTAGAAGTACCAACAATCTAATTTTGTCACCCGTGAATATCTGG
Organism: Papaver californicum; assembly: GCA_023531435.1. Taxonomy (NCBI): domain Eukaryota; kingdom Viridiplantae; phylum Streptophyta; class Magnoliopsida; order Ranunculales; family Papaveraceae; genus Papaver; species Papaver californicum. The sequence goes on along the minus strand of JAJJMC010014646.1, from coordinate 1,763,609 downwards.
AGAGACTCCTACGAAACCATAGCAAGGAAGACTCATCCTCGGCCCATCAACACCAACCTCCCTACCCGCCTGAAATTCATAGGATCCCTTTTTCGGGAGGTTACTCGTCTCCAACTTTTCTCATTGTACGAGGGATCTGGAAATGCTCGTGAGAACGTCTCTCGATTTCTCGAATCCCTTGGGGGACATGAATGCAATCATGTACTACGTCTCAAAGAATTTTTAAAGTCCCTCACTGGAAGAGCCTACACGTGGTATAACAATATTTATCCCAACAACATATCTGGTTGGGAAGATATGGTTAATTCCTTCTACAAGAAATACATCTTCGTCTCTGAGCAGATCACTCCGTCAGACCTGGGAAGAATATTCCAGAGAAACAATGAACGCTCCAACAAATATGTGAAGAGATTCAAAATTCAAGCAGTGGATTATCACAATCCGATTATGGCAAAACATCAACTAGTGGAGCTTTGCATTAATTGTATGATCCCTGTTTATCATGCATTTCTAGAAAATTTACGTTTTTAAACTTTCTCTGAGTTACATGAAGCCGTGAAACGGTCTTCCACAACTGCTCTTTCCCTCCAGGAGAGAACCAGGCCAACAAGGGAAGAAAGTCGTGTAGACACATGTGGAAGTCGATGGCTAGTCAACAAACAGTACAATGTTAAACCGTCAATTGGTGATGTCAGTAACGAGGGACACGAAAGAAAAGCTCAATACTCAGCAAGAGCCACAAATTAAACATCTCCCTTCCACTCCAGCCATGAACCAGGGACCAACCCAGTGAGTCACTCGCTCCCAAGGCGCCCTAAAGGGCTACAAAAATAACAACAATAACTATAACAACTACAAGAACAAGATATAAAGTATGATATAACTTTTCCAAATTCTCCAATCCCCATGGAAGAAGTCCTTGAATTACTGAAGACATGGGTACAAGAAGGGATCGTCAAATTACCACATGTACGACGCCCACCTCCTCCTCAGGAAATGTCCGCCCAAGATATTGTCGTTTTCATCGGTTTGTCAATCATCCCACTAACGAGTGCAATAGTCTGAGATGCATATTCAAGGAGAAAATAGAATCATGGGAGTTGCGACTGGGGACTGAAAGGATCCACAAGAATCCATTTCCTGTCAGGAGCTTCACCATCTATGGAGAGCCGGTCAACCAAACAGTTCAATCAATAATGGAGCGCATGTGTGAACTCCTCCACTTTTCAAAGGATCAGCGTAAAGATCTTTTTAATGCCCTTACTCAATTCTTATCTGGTGAGCGCTTACCATCCCTTGCTGAGAATGCTAACACCCGAGACAGGTCCTTCTCGGAAGACATGAAGAATCAAAATGATGAATGGCGTGACCGAGTGATGTAATTTTAGAAGTGGTAAATAAAGGTTCGATTCTCGAACTTGTGAAGGTAATGATTTTAGAAAATATAGGACTTAATATAAACTAATAAAAATCAGGAAAATAAACTAGATATGATTTTTAGAAAATATGGAGAAAACCAGGAATCAAGATTCAGTTATTTCTAACAATTTATGTGATTAATCGGGTAATTCTTTTAAATAAATTAAGCTCAAATATTGCCAAAAATAGGTTTTTATGCAAACAAGTAGAGGTAAATCATAAGAATGGGACATTAGAGGTCATTAACCCAGCATGACCCATCAAACAAAAACACCACTACT
>JAJJMC010014646.1:1698639-1761899 GCA_023531435.1 Papaver californicum | reverse complement strand
GGATCCTTGTGAGTCTTCTAAACCTAATAGAACTCTTTAAAACACATATCTTCCCAAATCCGAATCAAAGTATAACTCCCTTTTTCCGGCCAAACTCGGATTTGGGGCTATTTTTCCGGCTAAAATTGTTGTTTCTTCACGTGTTTAATCTTGTATTGGTCCCATCTATCTTTTGTATCAATTTGAGCCAAGAATATCCAAGTTTTATCACGAATCAAAGTGTGCAGTTGAATACAGTGGTTTCCGTCCCGATCCCGTGCTGAGTTGACTCGGTCAACTCGGGTTGACCGATTTGACTCGGGGTTGACCCGATTTGACCGAGTTGACTCGAGGGTACCCCTTATCCACTTCTAGTGTGCCAAATAACACTTGTCCTTGAGTGCCTTTATCACTTTTTGAGCCAATTTTTCCACAAATCTTTATTCTTCAAATGTACCTACAAAAGCATAAAAACACGTAATATTTACAAAATCGAATACTAACTTAATAGAAACTAAGGTGCAATCTAGATAGTAAAATGTGTCTATCACCGAGGACTTTTCACTATGGCAAGTCTCAGAGGCACTGAGTTCAGAAAGACACTAGTTGATGCTGGCATGGATATCAATATTATCAGTGTCACGACTCTAAAAGTAGAAGGAGTGACTCGACAAGAAGCTACACGATCACCGACGACGGTCAGAAACCATGAATGAGCAACCCGAGATATTTATGAACACATCATTCTCACAGTGGTGGTAGGAACCACTCAAACAAGTACCAAGTTTCACATTTTCAAATGAAGGCTCAATTATGACATGATTCTGGGATGTGCTTGGCTACAACAATTAGCAGCTATCATAAGAGCTCGGCCAGAATTCCCGCCCTGAGTTAAATGCCCTATTCCTGGATTCACGCCCAGCATTAGCAAGGACTTACCTCTATATCTGGAAGAATACTAATTGCTCAGAGCTATAATAGGGAACAAATCACCAACCGAGAGTGTAGCAGCTTATGTCAACAGATTTCGCACTCAGGTAGCTTTTACTCAATTTTCTTTCTTATTATTGAATCATCCTCACATGCCAACAAACTGGAGACTAGACCTTGCTGAAGATAACAGTCATGATTTAGCCTGTCGTTACGAATGGGTGACTACTCCAGCTCAGTACTTCAACAAATGGGTGGAAAGTACTCTTGCCTCTCATGAACCATCAGAGTTCTCAAAAATATTCTCTCTCATATACGATCCAAGAGACATTAAAGAAGAAGCCCAGCGATATAAAAAAGAGGTTTACAAATACAAGAAAATCAAGCCGAATATTTTCCGACTAGGAGACCTAGTTCCAAAGCATCAAGACGCCATCGTCCCTCAAACTGGGAAGGACCATATAGAATCTCACAGACTACCATTGGCGGATGCTATAGGCTGATTACCACAAAGGGTGAACCTATCGCGATAGTTATTCACTGGAAATGGCTTAAGTCTTTCTACTTAACATTGTATCATGGTCCCTATTTTCTTGTTTTCTTTCATGTAATATTTACAATTCCTCCAAAATACCTACGAGTATCACTATGGGCATCCTTAGGATTTCGATTTCATTAGTCAAGTTGAATTATCATTTCTTCTTTAAAGAAAATCTTTATGAATTACCTATCAGAACCGACTCACATGAAAATCTTCTGAAATGCATAAAGGTTTAAATCCAAGCAAATCTTTGAGATAAAAAATAAATCAAGCCCCTCAGAAACATACTTTCACCCTTCATTCTCAAACCCATCCTTGAGTCAGCTCCTGGGTTTTCATAAATTCTCAGCAAGATAGGGACGTATGCATATACAAAAGTCTTATCAGAAGAAAAGAATCAGTGCCCATGCCAGGACGCCCAATCACCACAATCCTGGAATTGTCTATGGGGAAACGGTCATGGGTAGATGGAACATCATGTCGCCACCCCCCGCGCCACCCTACCCACCCCGCACCCCCTCTCCCAACACACAAGTACCCAGGAAGAGTCATGTTGGAGCCAAAGTCAACATCGATACCTGCACCATGATATTCAGTGGAAACACTACCCTCAATGAGCATGCAAGCAAGGGTCCTCCCATGATCTTCAGTCTTGAAGAGGGTATTATCTATATCGGGATCAACTGTAATTCTTGTTCCCTCATTAGAAAGTTCAACTCTTTGATTTTGATCATTCCCCCCCTAAAAGTAGAGAAGATATGAGAAAATTGAGTCAGAACATCTCAAACACAAAATTATTCAGCATGAACCATAAAAATTGTCATACATACCCATAAACATCATGTACAATCATTATAGAAGTGTTATTCAATGGATTATGTGAGTTGGGACAATCGCAAAACGTTTTATAAAAAATGCCTCAGAATAAATTTTTACTACCTCTCGGAAACACTGAAGCTGACAACAATTGGAGAAGAATCTTGGCATGGTTCTTATACAAAAGTTTCGTATTGGAGTTTATTACAAAGCGTTAAAAGGGCGCATCAATTGGAAAAGTGATCTAAGAGTTATGGCAAAAACTACTAGCGGAGTCGAGTCTGAAAACTGTCAGGATTTTCCTGGATACTTCTTAATTTCTACTGTTTGGTCGTTTTGACGCCCCAAACAAGCTTAAAACCTGGATTTCTTCCTATTTTACCATAGTAAATTGTTTTCTAATAAGGATAGAGGTGTAAAATATCCAAAACGGAGGTTGTAGGAATATTCTATGGCGTTTTTCTCGAGCAATATACTTCTGAAAAATTTTATGACGAAAACTGACGCAATTTTCTAATAAAGACGTCTATTCATTAATTTTAAGAAGAGAAGAAAGTAATGACAACTTACGAGAAGTAGTGAAATAACAATATAGTTCCATTATAATGTCCATACACGAATGTTTAATTTAAAGAAGGCATCTACGAGAAGAGGGAAAAGAAGGCTAAATTAAATCTTAATCAGAAGACTCGGAGTCTGAGTCGGAGTCATGCTCGTCGTCATCCTCCTCATCAAAATTATGTTCTTCCCGGTCTTCCTCAGAGTTTTCTTCTTCGGAAAACGCTTCAAGGCCTTCTACTTCAGATTCATCTTTTGGAATTCCTTCAGGGTCCTCCTCTGAATCCTCTTCGGTCTCCTCCTCAGGGTCGGAAGGACCCGCCTGCATGTTATACAAAGCATCAGCACGCTCAGCTTCACAATTAGCCTCAGTTTTAGATAAATATTCAGACTCAGACTCAGACTCATATGCCATGTTAACTTCATGATGCTCCTCAGAAGGATATTCATCCGCATCGGAATCGGGAGCCATACCATAGGGACGGACAACATCGCTCCCAACTGTATCGTTAACTGGTGTGAGATGGTCAATGCCTTCTATAGGAAATACTTCTTTGTGTCTGAACAAGTCATATTATTAGACTTGGGAAAGGTGTTTCAGCGATCGAATGAACATCCTAACGACTACGTGAAGCGGTTCAGGGTCCAACCACTAGATTGCCAAGACCCGAATGTCACTGAGATCTAATTGGTGGAACTTTGCATCAATGGTATGATACCAGTCTATCATGTTTTACTGGATAATTTACGATATCAAACATTCTCTAAGTTACATGAAGCTGCCAAGAGATATGTTACTACTGTGTCTGCTTTGCTTGAAAGGACAAGGCCTCATATCAAGAATGAAGAAGTTCATGAGACTCGCAGCATTTGACATTTGGCTCAAAGGCAATTCAACACACAACTATCTGTAGGTGTTGTGACTAAAGGAAGCAAGAGGAAAGCCTCAACATCGGAGCCACAACCTAAGCGTGCAACACTAGCACCAGTTCCAACTCTAGTACCACAGGTAGATCGACCACCTCGAAGGGATAATCAAGCAGTTGTAGCTACACTACCGGCTCAATGCCAACAATAACAACCAAGAGAAGCCTCAACTACTACAGACTTTCCACTTCCAGTTGAAGAAGTTATCGAACTTTTGGAAGTCTAGATACAGAATGACGCTATCAACTTACCTCATGTCCGACGTCTACCAACAGAACAAGAAATGGCAGGTCCAAAATATTATCGTTTTCACAGATTTGCTAATCACCCAACAAGTGATTGTAATAACCTGAAGCGGATCTTCAAACAGAAGATCGAATCAGGAGAGTTGGAACTGGGTACTGAAGGTGTACACAGAAACCCTCTTCCTCTCAGGAACTTCACTATGTCTGAAGAACGAACCAATCAAGTAGCTCAGTCTCTAATGAAACGTATATGTAAACTTCTTTATCTTTCAAATGCATAATCCAAGGACTTTTTCGCAGATCTTAATCACATTGTGTCTGGAAGAAGACTACCTCCACTCAATGAAGACAAAGCACGCACAAAACCTGCACAAATGCCCAAAGATGGAGAAAGATGTGACTGACGAATTCGCACTGTAGTTGGTCTCATAGACACTGAATTTAAGAAAACCTCGATTGATGCCGACACTACAATCAACATTATTCCTATAAAGACATTCAGTTCCATTGGGATCACAAGAACTGAAGTTGTCCATGCACCTACTACTATTCAAGATCCTGAAGGAAGACCTGTGAATGCATATGGCTACATTGATCTTGAAATTCAAATGTATTTTGCATGTGCTATAACCAAATTTTACATAACAAAGGAGGATCTGGGTTATGACTTGGTTTGGGGTCATCCATGGCTACATAGCAACAAGACTGCAGCCACTAAGACACCTTCATTACCATATTCACCTCAAGCAAATAGCCTTGCACCTTAGAAGAAGTTTATGACAAATGATCCTCTTATGTACCTAGAAGAATACCAAGACTTGGTGGCCATGAAACAGGAACCAGGAGAAGTACAATATCATATGTGGAGAGATATCGTGCTCAAGTAAAACTTACTGAGTTCATCTCTACCTCTCAATATCCCTCACGCCCCTTATGTATGGGGACTTGAGTTTGCAGGAAAACTCATTTCTGCCCCGATCATACGTTATGAATGGGTAACATCACCTCTCCGGTATTTTGCTAAGTGGGTGAAGCAGACCCCCCTTCAAGTCCAACATCACATTGAGTCGTTCGCCACTCATCTGATGTCCAACTATGGCAAAGAGCACCATGGATACATTCTTGTGATACTACAGGAGTGTCCACACGTGCTACAATACCATCTTAAGAAAATCCCTACACGTCCATACGCATGGAATGATAGCACTAACAAAGAGATGAAGGAAAGGTCCTACCAACAACACATATTCAGGGCTAAGACAGTAAGAGTTAATGCTTTTCAAGTGAAAGACTGGGTTATGAAGGCACTAATATGCAATCGTCGCTATAAGACAAGCTTTGACTGGGAAGGGATATTCATGATTGCTAAAGTTGTTATTGGTGGGTAATACAAGTTAATTGATGAAGAAGAGCAATCGATAGAGGCGACAATACAAGAAAAATGGCTCAAGGATTTGACTATGAGGCATTTGGCGCCTAAAGCATTTGGTGTTTAATGCTTTTAACACTCTGAGCATTTGATGCTCGAGGCATTCGATGTCTGGAGCTTTTAAGGATTTTCATATTTATTTGTAATTTCAATTCCTCCAAAATTATATGCAATACCTTTTGCATTCAGTATTCAAATTCCCTTTCCGTAATCAAATTCTCAATTTCCTTAAACCGAAAAATCCTTATCATTCCAAAAGAAAGTCTTTCCGTATTGGCTAAACGCCTACTTATTCAAGCTACAAAAACAACAAATTTAAACTAAATAAAATCTTTCATCTCTCAACGGTCTAAGCAAAACCCTTTGTCTCTCAAAGCATCTAAGGTTCTGAAAATAAAGAAAGTGACTAAGGAAAATCAGCTAAGAATGACTTTTACCATCACTGAAAGCTTTCTTCATGTTATCAAGAGCATTCTTATCTAACTCCAACTCTTGATTCAATCTTGTGACTTTTGCCTCTACTTGCATAATAGAATCACTGGAAGAAGTCGCAACCGCGGAAGCTCGGGACTCTACAACAGCATCAATATCTCGACGAAGCCATTCAACGTTGAAGTCGTAAAGCTCAGAGGTCTGTAAACGAAGTTCCCAATCAGACAATATTCCGTCTGAGATAGTGGTTCTCGCTGCAGTACACATCTCATGAACGACATGCAATACTGCTTCTATACCCCTTGCCAGAAAAGAATGTAACTTGCTCTTTTTAGTAGAAACAATGTGACTATATTTATGCCACACCTGAGTATACAACTCGGCATATTCTTTAGGAACACTGAAGCCACCAATTAATAGATGAGATGGAAAAGCTCACTGAATGAAGGATTCAAAGGAAGGCCGGCGTTAGGATATTCAATCTTCTCCGGATCCTCTTCATTCACGATAGCACTCTTTTGGATTTCAGCATCAACAATAATCTCGGGAGCACACTATCATGACTCTGAAAATTTTGAACAACCTCAGCACCATCTTAGTTCGTAGGAATGCTCACATCACCTTTATTGAGACCGTTTCCCGGTTTTTTGCCATTTTCAACCTAATATGGCAATTTCTTGAGTTAGAGTATTCTGAACATAAAATCCAAGCACCAACTATAATTTCAGAGTAAAAAGGTTTTATTTACATAAAGGTTCATTATCAAGCATCCAAGACACAAGCAAATATCCTAAAACACATAAAAGGCGTTTATACACCAAGCCCGTCAGACGTAATTCTGCGCTGCCCTGTACAAAGTTCCGATCTGGGAAAAATTGTTGATGAATTAAAGGGTGCTTTATATAACAAAATCTTTTATGAATAGCCTATACACTATATAAAAATTTCACATTAATCGGATACACGAGTTAAGGGGTATGAGCAAAACATCCAACTAAGTCAGAGCTAGAAAAATTCCTGAATTCTTTCTGACCTCTATCTGTTTCGCTTTTTTGAGGCCCTTAAGAGCAACTGCAGTGGACGACCAGACCAAAGAGTAAACACCAGAAATGGTCTTTGGTCCGATTTTGTGAGCCGCAACGGACGAGTAAATGTAGTATTTGGTCCAAAAAGTGAACAGTATTCGATCATGTTTAGTCAAGAAAATGGTCCAAAACAGATATAGTCTGACGCCAATGTAAAACAACGTTTTGGGAAAACGTCATTATAGGAGGACGTTTAAAAAAACAAACGTCATTACTGAAAAACGTCTACCAAAACGTTTATTAAGAACAACGTTTTTGAAACGTTGTAATAAAAGAGCGTTTTTGAACCGTTCTTTTTAAAACGTCGTATTGAAACAGCGTTTCTGAAGTGGTTGTTCTTGAAACGTTGTACTAAAACAGCGTTTTTGAAACGTCGTATTAAACGTTTATTAAGAACAGCGTTTTTGAAACATCGTATTAAAACAGCGTTTTCAAAAGTAACGGTCCTCTGCACCAACGTTTAGTCTATCAAACGTTGCTATATGTGGGCGTTTTTTTTTTGAAATGCTGTTTTAGAAGAGCGTTTGAGTTTTGACGCTACTTTACTAGGACGTTTTTCTATGTTTTATATCAAAACGCTTCAGTATGGTAACGTTTAGGTAACGCTTTAGTAAAGTGACGTTTTGAATATATAACGCTTCACTACAGCAACGTATATTATAAACGCTAACCTAAATGAACGTCAAAAACATAACGCTTGTACAGTTAAACGTCTGTGTAATATACGTTACTTTAGTACAGCGTTTGATAATTAACGCTTATTTACAACAGCGTAATATCATATTTACTCATGTTCTCGTTGCGTTTTTTTTTTTAAACGACCAAACAGATTTGGTATTTGGTCGATGGTCTGGTCCAACCGCTGCAGTTGCTCTAATGAGCTAAAACCTCAAATTCTTTCGATTGAGGAGATATATCATCTCGTATTCATGAAAATTTTTGGTTAGATCACTGAAAACGGACTCCGTATGAAGATTTTATGGCGTTTTCAGTAAATACCCTAAATCTGAATTTTTCTGACGACGAAATATGACGAAATTTTTTGTTCATTCACATAAGTTTCCATTCATTCTACTTTTAAGAGGTAAATTTATGTTATTATGAAGATAAATCAATAAGAGGACTTACTTGAGGTCTCACAAACCATTTGGGGAGCTAGAATTCCTATTATCAAGATTTGATTCGTCATTCTTTCCCCTGTTTCACAGTCATGTTGGCTTCCTTCCTCATCTCCTAAGGAGGCTTGAGGACTTTCATCATCTTGATTATTAGATGGATTTTCCTACTACAAACAACAACAATAATGAGTACTTATATTTTTTTTGAATATCACGGCGAATAATCATACAAACTGGGTACTTACGTCAGGACTCTCGTCGTCAACAACGATCATCTCTTCTCGTGGAGTAAAACGAAGAACATCAAGACTTGAACGAGCAAAACCCTGGAATTAAGATGATTAAATATTAGTTCACTTTCTTAAATATGAAAAGAAGAAAGTTCTACAAGATCCAAATATCTACAACTAACCGAAGAGGTAAAGGAAAGATTTATAGTATTTGAGAGCATTCTGTCTTCTCGATTTTTACTCCTTATCTCTCTAAGATGGGGACTTTCTTCAACGTCAACGAATTCCCCACTATTATGAGGTCTCCCAAAACGGTCATCCTACAATAACGATCGACAGTTTAATTAAAATAAAGTCATCCTGCTAAAAATATATAAATAGAAAGAAACATTTACCTGCGAAGGGGATGAAAATAGTTTACGCTTATCACTAGGGATTAATTCAATCTTGGACGATTATATATCACTTAAAGAGCAGGAGGACCACGCACTGGTGGTGGAGCAGCATATACGAAGTCATGAAGATGCTCGTGTTACTGATTCAATAAATTTACATAACCCGAAGTCATGGATGTCATTCGATCTGGAGGTAGAGATAAATACTTACTTACTTCTATGTGAGTTTTATCAAGACGAGACATAAGCTCTTCTGCATATGGTTTCTCAATTCGACAATAAGAAGTACCCTGATCGAAGCCCATTTGGCGAGACACTCTGTCAATATTATACTCCTCTACGTGATATTTATTGAGCACCACAGATACTATGTGACCAAGTGTACTACTTAACATAAAAGTGATCTCACCATCACTAATATTTACACCGGAGAGTAACTCAATACTAGGATTAACAACAAAAGTAGTCAACTTAGCAACATGTGGAAGAATCAGTGCCCATGGACGAAAATCAAATTCACATTCATTGTCTAGCAAATCAACAAGTCGTACCTTGGGCCGTATCATCTTATTGGACCAGCGTAATATCCTAGAATTATTATCACATCCCTCTGGAAAAGCGTTTCGAGAGTTTACTCCCTTCCATGGAGAAGAAGTACGAGGAGAAGGTGCATAGCTGCTGAAGTGTTCCTACAACCATGCTTGAAGGAACAGTGTATTAACATATGATTCAACTTTCATATAACCATTAGAAACATTGGTATCAACAACCAAAGAATCCAAGTGGAATATAAAGAGCTTAGAAACAAGCTACCTATGGGAAGTTTATGAACTTGATCTAGTTTTACAGTGATAGGAGCTACGAATGGCTTCATTCGAGAACCATCTTCAAATACATCTCTGGATAATCACAATGACAAGAAATAAGCTATAGTTAATGTACCACAATCAGGTCTATTTGGACCTTTCTTTACTAACCACCAGTATTTCATCCATTCAGCATAATATTGATTTATCATAACGCAAAACAAGCTGCACACAGATGCATTAAGTCAAAACATCGCATCTTCGTGTAAGCACTAAGCCGCCATCGCGCCAAACGCAAAGCTAAATACCCAATAATTATTGGTTGAGCTTGAATAACACATTCCCAATGTTAGTTGCATTAAAAATTTCAACATTGGTCGAAGTACAACAAAACCCTAATTTTGGTTAGTACCCGATTTATGACAGATCATCATAATCACCTTATAAAAAAGTGACAATGGGTGTGGAATGGGGCAAAATATTCTATACAAAATATGTTCCCCTACCTGTCTACTACGGCATACTAAAAGGAGATATGATTTAAACCCTAGGCGAACTACAATCTGAAAGCTGTCAGAATTTAAGCTAAAAGTTCCAGGAAGGTTATCATCAAAAACGGACATCGTATGAAGAATATACGTCGTTTTTACTAAAGGACGTCATATCTGAAATTTCAGGCATAAGGGCTAGCACCCATGGATGTAGCTAACAATAATGCTCTTCAAAGAGCTTTAGAGAGCAAATAAAAGAGGAAAATAAAAATAATAAGAAAATAGGGAGATTGTGGGACCGATGCCAGCCGGCCGGCCTCTCTTGGCCGGTACCTACTCCCATATTTTCCCCAAACTTTATTTTTATTTTACGGTTTCCTCTTTCCATTAAAACTCTTTTGCTATTTCTACCAAATCGCGGACTCTCTTGCTTCAAAGACATTAGCTCTGTAGAACTATATAGAATGGTCCCGCTACCATTTAATTAAAAAATGATTATTTTAACATTTTCTAAATTTTGGTCTTCATACCAATTGGCTTTTACACCAAATAATCCCTTTTAAAAATTATCAAAAATATTGCTAGAGAGACGACATGATACGTGAGCATAGTCCCACTGACTATCGAGTTCGTGCTTAGTCCATAATTGGACCTACCCTTGGTCGGTCCTCCTTCTCTGGGATTTTCTCTTTTCTCTTGTTGGTCTCTCCACTAGTCCCTCATCTGACATTGGTTCCTCTGCCATTGGTTCATCTGCCATTTTAGGGTTTACTATTTTGATGGGTCCCGCTACCAATATTTAAAATAACCTTAATTTGCCTTACTATGATGAAGCTAAATATTATTACAATCGCTAGCACTCGCACAAGTTGATGCTCATACGGCTTGAGCGAGAGAAATTCAGATGAGTTCACTTCGTGAAAGAGATGAAGAATGATACCGAGATGCAGTGATGGTCGACGGGGTTTGCTGGAGTTAGTTCATCTATTCATGGAAGAGACGTGTTAGAATCTTTGAAACAACGACATTGGTTGGAATCGATGGAGAAGAAAGATGGGTTAACAGTGACCAGTCGATGGTTAGTTATCTGAGTTTAGATGGGTCCATTTGAATTGGTTTGATTATGAAGAGTTTTAGAAGTTCACGATAGTGATTCAGATTGATATTCAGTGAGGTATAAAGTTCATCTAAATTTAGGAAAGATGAGATTCGGGCAAGACTTGGCCGAAAATTTAGTGAAGAGTGCAAGCCTTTGCCGTTGATATCAATGGACTGAATGGATGGGATAAAAAATCATAGAGTTTGAGATGTTTTGGGATGTTGAGTTTGCGTGGAGATCAAGTTATTAGATCTATAAAAAGGGAAGAACTAGGTTTACGTGACATACCTTTTACCGCCTGTATTGTTTTCTTTCAATCCAACTCACAACAACAGTTCCTACCTCCAAGTATTTATCTGTTGTTTCTCGAGCCCAGTTCAACTGCACTACCAGTTTAAAACCATCGTATCACAAGCTGGGCTTGGTTCACTTTTGGGTTTGATTTAGTTTTCAATTTGTTTTTTATTTATTATGAACTTCGTCATTATAAGTAGCTAAACTTTTAATTGATTATGTATAATTTCAATGTTTCGGACGTGAAACTTTATTAGTTAATTAATTTATTCATAGTTTTAATTATTTATCGATTATTTTCATTAAATCTAGTGTTTATGATTGATTTCTGTATTGTTTGGGTGCGCAACTAAATCATTATTGAGTTATGAGATAAGTAATCTCCATTGACTCATACACAAGTAGAAATCGTGAGACCTTGCAGAGGGATTCTGTGGAGCAATTGTGAGTGAAGCAAACATCAGCAAGTAGACCTTGATCTAAGAGTTTAACTACTGGGATCAACCTAAATTCACAAAGCCTAAAACGTTGGATTAGGTTACACCTTGAGTGATCTATTACTTGGTAGCTCAGTTGAATAGTATCTGGTAGTCGAGAGCTTCTGTATCTAGTGATAAAATGAGTTTTTGGGATAGCACTAAACTAGATGCTATTCTACGGTCGGTGATAATTGATTCTGACGAAAGATAGATGAGTATACTAATTCAGTCAATGTTTAGTAACGGAGAATGACTCCCTAATCATTGATTATTTCTTATTATTTTTAGTTAATTGGTTTACAAACCCCCTTTTTTCCAGTATTGATTCAAGATTTGCTAATCTAAATAACCTATTAATTATACAGTTCTTTCTGGGAACGATCCTTGCTACCGCTATTTTACTAGTTAATTAGTGGGAAATATATTGTTTAATTTGTTGCACTTACGAAACGCACCAAATTTTGATGCCGCTGCCGGGGAACAGTGGTTAATTGATTTGTTATTTGTTGTATCTTGTTTTAGTAGTTTAGATATTTTCACGTTTTTCTTTAGTGTTTTCAAATTTTTAGGTTTTCGTGGTGTTAATAACTAGTTGAAGGTGTCAAATCTCGTCAAAAGCGAGAGGTAAATTCTGAAAACAGGTTGTAAGTATCACGTTTTGTTTTTGTTTTTATATTTTTTCTTAGATTTTCTCTTTATTCTTGTGAGACATCATGTTTCCTTACGGAAATAACATGTACGGTGCACAAGATCAATCATATAACAATGGTAATCAATACAGTTTTTCAATCTCAGTCTTATGATAACTACCGACCATACTAGGGGTATAACTAAAACCAATCTTTTGGCTATGGTCAATATCCTACGGAACCTTAAGATTTTTCTCATACATTCCAATAACTTTATGACGGGTATGTAAGTGAACGATCACGAGGATGGAAGGATAGTTATACTTCTGATCAGTTTTTTCTAGTAATGTGCATATGTTAGAAAATTTGGAACTCAAAACTTATGATACCGAATCAAAACCTACTCCTCTTTATGATGCATTTTCTTCACTCATTCAAAAAGAAGAAATATGGAATGGAAATTCTATCATGAGTTATGGAGGAAAACATATTAATATAAGAAAACCCTCTAAGAAACACGATCAACTGGAAGAAGATGGAGCATCAAAAGAGACTCTTCATGAAATTAACAGGGTAATATAAATGAAACTCCAACGTCGTTGGGATATAAAGATTATGAGGTTAACCCTGATTCTGAAGATGAGCAATCCTTCGAAGTTCCTTGTAACAATGATGAAGTTATTCCAACTATGGATCATAATAACGATCATTCTCCTATTCAAAAGAAGGAGACTAGATATGACATATTTATTATTATAAATGGTGTAACATACTCAAACGAAGATCTTAGGATATGCACCGATGAGCTAGACTTTTTAGGAGAGGAATATGATTCTGATGATGAATGTGTTGAAAAGATGGAAATTGAGAATGAAACCAAATTGATTGATTTCGTGGAAGACCCAATTGAGCTGGCCAAGGATTATAATGATGCTGAGATTTTGATTAAGGCAGAAACTGACGAAGATAGGCTAAAGAGTTTGATAGAGGTCCACGATACAAATGAGGATCCCGTAATACAAGAGATTGTGGAAGGTTTGTCTAATCCTTTGAATATTTTTATATCTTATGATCCTCTTCCCCCAATCGAAATAGTTCCCCAAAAGGTTGTTCCGAATTTTAAGGAGCTAGATCACTTAGGGTTGAGTATATATGCTACAAAAACCCTTAAAAATTATTTTGCTTCTAACTATCTACCACTAGATGTGTTTGATTCTAACATTGTGCAGGTTCACCGAGAGGAACCCAAAGAAGTTTCCGCATTCTATGTTCTTTATACACTTCCAAGTGTAGAAAAAAGACTAAGTGTGGGGGACACTTCTACCAAATAACAATTTTCTTATTTTATTCGCATGCTAACGTTTTTGTGAAGTTGTTATTAGAACTACAGATTGTTATATGGGTGGATCCCCAGATTTTCAGATTGTTGGTATATGGACGATAACTAGAAAGGTCATGAGGCGTTAAACTAAGCTCTGCATGAGAGGCAACCCATTGGTTTTGTATTTCTAACTTTATCTTTTGTTTTTTATTAGTTTTTCATATCATGTTGGGATTTCCCATCTTGATTTTACATTGGAGGAGTCAATTTACATTGAGGACAATGTGAATTTTAAGTGTGAAGGAGTGATTAAGCATATAGAGTTTGGTCTTTACTTTTATAGGTATAATTCTTGAACTTTTTGTGCATACTTTTGCATAAACCTCCAACTTTAGATATTTTTGAGTCACTTAGTATACTTTTATCTAAGTTTACATACGGAGTTCTTACCGAAATAACTGAACTTAGAAGTATTAGAGAACTACATTCGGATTGCTTAGTTGTTGAGAGGATAAAGCTGAAAAAAAAAGGGACTTAGACTTCCAGTAGAGAATACAATATTAGAAAAGCTGATCATTCAATACCCATGAGCGAGGTACCAAACCTTCAATTCTTTGCACCTGTCTAAATTTTCCGTTTATAGTGTTTCATCTGCGTAAATTCCGGTTAGAATGATGAGCTACCCAACCTCACACCCCTTCAGCACTACTTTTTGATCTCTTGAGTGCTAATTCCATCAATTATTAGGGTGTCATCAGAATTGCTAACTCTATCTTGTAGTCTTCTTTGCAGTTGCACCATTCTCTCGACAAAGCAGCAATAAAAACACATAATCTCAACAAGTGGAGCGACATCAAAATCATGAAGAAAGTTGAGTACAGTCAAGGTTTGCAAGCAACAAAAGGAGAAAAGTAAAAATTCTATATCCAAATTGAAGACTAAGTAAAAAAGCAAAGAAAAGCAAAAGATGTGAATTTTTATGAAGTTTATGATATTGAGACAATACAAATTGTGAAGAATCAAGTGGTAAAGTCCTTATCCCACTGCCACAGTAGTTTCATTATTATTTTTCAGTTTGTATTCTATTTTGAGTTTTTTTTTTTAAATGAAAAAAAAAAAAAGAGTATTTTATATTGTTTTAGTGTATATTTGTTTTTATATTCATTCAATAAGGTCATGGGGAAGAAGAAATTTATAAAGAAGTTTCAAGCAACTAGGAATTACGGAAAAGAGTTACAATTTGTCATAGTTCTACAAAGTTCAAGAGTTCATCATCAACAGTTGAAGGACGAAGACGTTTCTATTTGATGTAAAAATGGTGTTGATTGCAGACTGGTGAGAAGGTAATTAAGCATTCCCATCCTCACATAGTGGTTGATTTCCTTTCTTAGAGATCATCAGAAGAAAAAAAGGGTTCTTTTTTGTCTCACGGTTCTATGGGATAACATCTTCATATATTTTGGAAGGTTTCCTTTTCCTTCCCACCATTCAACGTGTGCAGGATTTTTATTTTCACTCCTGCCTACATACATGAGAACCATAAAGTGCGTCTTCTGAGTGTCAATTTTATAAAACCCTATTGGTGAGGCAGAAGTCAAGGTGGAATGCTTATTCGATCGCTCTCGAGGCTGGATTCTTTCATATGGTGGTTTTCTCCAAACTCAGGAGTTAAGTATGAGAATAATGTTCTTTGGAATTTCTAACATCTTATTATTAGTGTGTAGAAACTTTATGTCCTCATAGCTCTTTGGATGTTTGTGACTAAGAAGTTGTAGTAGGTTTTGTGGGTATACCTCTTGTAAACCCTCACGAGACTATAACTCGACCACTAGGGACACCTAGGGGTTTAAAGGCTTGTTGCACATGCTAAGTGTAATGTGTCCTCAACGAAAGGGAGTTGTTGTATTTTAGGTTACTTTAGGATATATAGTTTGCCCGAGGACTATCAAAAGCTAAGTGTGGGGGAATTTGATAAGTGCATATTTTATATATTTAGAGTGTCAATTTCATGCTTGTATTTGTTATATTTCTTGTGAATTATTGTATATTACGTTTGCTTTTGTTTATTTATTTTTTAATAGGTGAAATCATCCAAAAGAAGTGAAGAAGGGCCAAAGACCAAGTGAAACTTTTCCAAATCCAGAATTTCTTGTTATCATCTCGTAGAAAACGAAGAAACGAAGACAGCGACGAAAGAATAAAGTCATTCGACCTCGTATGAAGAAGTTATGAGAAGAACGAGAACTAAGGGCATCATGGTCATTTCCAGGGAGACTATTATTGACACCTCATCGTAGATAAGGGACGACATGTTTAAAGGAATTCATAAAGGCACCTTCATTTCTACTATGGGCTGCCACAATTTGAAAAGTTATACTTGCACCAGATGAATTGTTAAGGGCTGCCATCTTCTTCAACTAACCTAATGTTCGAATCAGGTTTCTCAAATGTGTTAGCTTCGTTGCAATCGAGAGGATGATTAAGGGTATTAATGGAAGATGGAGGAGATCGAGTTTAAAGATCAATGGTGGCTATGGGATGGTGGCAGAAACTTTGATGATCATCTTTGATCACGGTGATGAACCTGATGGGTTTTGTTGTTCGATGATGGTTGTAGCTGTGATGATGGAGTCTGTGATTTTTTGTGGTCGAGAGTCTCTGGCAGTAAGTTAATGGAAGATGGAGAATCGATGTATCTGTGGTTCAGTTGAGAGATATAGACGATGGGTTCGTATTCGATTCACTATACACAGACAAAAATTGAGCGAGAGAAATTCAGATGATTTCATTTCATGAAAGAGACGAGGAATGATATCGAGATGCAGTGATGGTCGACAGGGTTTGCTGGAGTTGGTTCAGCCATTCATGGCAGGGACGTGTTATAATCTTTACAACAGTGGCATTGGTTGGAATCGATGGAGAAGATTGAGTAATGGCAGAGATTAGAAAAGGAAGGGTCAGTGGTAGCTGTGATGGAGGGAGGACTTTTATGGGCTCAGTTGAGAAATGCATAGGTTGATGGAGGTTGTTGACGTGAAGATGGGATAACTGTGATCAGTTTATAGTTAGTTATCTGAGTTTAGATGGGTCCATTTGAATTGGTTTGATTAGGAACACTACAAGAAAAACGGGCTTAAGCGTCTAAAATCTTAGCAAGAGCTCGAAAAATTAGTCGCTTTAAAAGTTTAAGCATCTAAAATTGCAACTGCCAAAAATTATAGCGGCTATAAACCTGTGTCCACTATTATTTAGCAACGACAAAATGTGTTTTATCGCTAGATCCTTTGTTCAAGTAATTTATAGCAACTAAAAAAAAGTGATCATGTAGCTATTTACTTTGAGGCACTGACTCGTAGCAACAACAAAATAAATTGGTTGCTCAAACCTCTCTCAGCAACTAAGTTTGAGCCACAACCAAATATGTTTAATTGCTAGATCCATTTTTCAAGTAATTTATAGCAGCTAAAAGTTGATCATGTAGCTATTCACTTTGAGGCACCGATTCGTAGCAACAACAAAATAAATTGGTTGCTCAAACCTCTCTCAGCAACTAAGTTTGAGCCATGACCAAATATGTTTAATTGCTAGATCCGTTTTTCAAGTAATTTATAGCAGCTAAAAAATTGATCATGTAGCTATTTACTTTGAGGCATAGACTCGTAGGAACAGAAAATGAATTGGTTGCTCAAACCTCTCTCAGCAACTAAGTTTAAGCCACGACCAAATATGTTTAATTGCTAGATCCGTTTTACTAAGTTTGAAAAATAATCTTAATTAAAAAAAAATCAACAAAGGCCTTAAAATTGTTGGTTCAATAATACGATTCCCACAACGGAAGTATATGTCGACGAAAATGGATGTGTAAATGAGATGCTTTTAAGGTGTAAGAGTCTGAGATACCAGTGTAACTTTCGCATTAATATTAGCATTAATGCCTCATTATATATTTATCACTTTGAAAGTTAAGGTTGACCATATTTCAACCAAGAATATCATTGTATTTTATCCCTTACAAGCGTTATACATGACTCTTCATTTAAGAAAAACATCGCAGTCGCACCAAGGCACTATAAACATTACCATCAAAATCCAAAAGAATAAACTGTAAATAAAAACCATCGCATTGTTGTTCATGGATCTCTTTTATAGACTACAAAAGACTTGTTAATATGCACATTGTTGTTTCAAGGATCAAAATCACAAGAACACAAGTTCAAGTTTGTAAAAGAATCTACAAACCAATATGCATAGAGTACCCAGCAAAAGATGAAAAAAAATGAAATAAAAGAAGCATATCCTTCAGCATATATAAACGTCCCTGAAACTGTGTGCAGGTACTTCCACATTAGATGCTTTGGTGTTTGCATTGTCTTCTTGATTATCAATGACAACTGTACTGTTATAAAGGGCGCATTCCGCCACTGCATCTTTTTCTTCTGATGGTGCAGTTGCTGTGGGAGCTTCCACTGCCTCTTGTTTGGTCTTTGTATCTGTAGTTTCATAAGGAGAGTCGTCGTCAATTGCACACCTTAGGAGAAAGAATGATGAAACATCAGTTATCTAGTCAATTTTACTATTGAGTTCATAGTGTTCACTTGTTTCAATCACTGCAAGAAATATCAACTAATGGACGGTTCAGACTTACAGAGCATTTACCTTCACATTTGCAAAGTCTACGAAGTGGTCCTCAAGAAAGCTAATGAATTCCTTGCAATTCTCCTCAGTTGGGAGATAATGTTCCACTGCATCTCCATTATGCCTGTAAACCATGAGAAAAGATGTCAAACTACTGATCCGAGGGATTAAATTAAAGTCGCAGTCATGGAAATGCAGTTTTAAACAGTACAGCATATGAATCTAGTTAGAAGCCATCATGGGCAACCAATTTTCCAGCAGCTGTTGTAACTTCACCAGCAAGAGAACTAATGTGTTGAAAGATACTTATCTTCTTCTTCCCTATATACAATGAGCTTGACGTGCTGAGAACAAATATCCATTTAGAACCCTCAAAGGTATCGGCAAACACCCCACTCTTTTTTCTAAACGAGCTTCCATCTTTCGACAACTACTTCATAAGCATCCCTCTATATCTGCAAAAAACGATATAGAAAAAGAAATATGAATCACAAGGCTTCAATCTTGAATTTTTTGTTCCCACTTGAGAGTTATGAAGAAGAGTATATGCAGTTTAAAGTGACTTACTGGTATTTGATGTAATTCTGTTGTAAATTGTTCCTTGGGCATCATTCAAGATTTCCTTCTTTGCCATCTTCTACATCCAACCTTAAAATAGATGAAAAATGAACTATGAGGAGAAACAAAAGAAAACTACAGCATGACATGATAAAATGAAGCAACCAACATTGCAAACTAGAGTATGATTATAACCTAGGACATCACAATTTAATTAAGATGAAGAATTTTTTTTTGAAGAAACAAAAGTATAAGAATCACCAGATTCTAATCTGTAAAATTTACAGGAAACAACACATGAATTCACAAAGAAAACCTCCCCAACCAAACTACCAGAACCCTAACATTGATTTTCAAAATTAAAAAAACAAAAAAACACCCAAAAGTTAACTACCAAATCAAAGAGAGCCCATTACAACAAATCCTTGTTTTTTCCCAACTCCGTCTTTTAGAAAACAATTCAATTTCCTATTTTAAATCAAAATCCATATCGTAATAAAAAAAATCCCTAATTGAAACATACTGAAACCCCACTTTACAAATCTGAGAGAAATTGAAAATCTCTAATTTTTCTCTTTTGGATCTTAGATTTCAAAAAGAAATAAAACGAAGGTGAAAGACTTTTCACGAATAAATCAGAAGTGAAAGAGATCAAAGTTGTACCTAAACAAGACATCATTCAAACCCATGTCCTAAACTACTTCCAGAGTTCAGTAGATCAGAGTATACGTTATCTACAATAAGCATAAATCAACAATAAAGGTACAAAATTTATATAAAATCAAAGAAACTCTTTGTAGAAATTACAAAGCAGCAGATTCTAAATCAAATCTCCATTTCTAGCAGAAAAATTAAGTAATCTGAACAGAACCCAGATCTATACAAAGTGAAAAGAAATCAAACCTGGAAGACAGCAGAAGTAGGAGTAATCAAAGAGAAGTTAGATTGAACGGCACTAGTACTCAACCCAATTTCAGTTCTAACACAAGTACTCAACCCAAATCAAAAACTCAACCCTTAAGTGCCACATTTGACATAGCATCAGATCAAACTTTGATCCATTTGAAACACATAGACTCTAAATTACCTTTCCAGTACCAGAAACATAACATTGATTTTCAAAAGAAAAACAGAAATTCACAAAGAAAACCTCCAAATCCAAACTACCAGAACCATAACATTGATTTTGAAAATTAAAAAATAAATAAAAAACACCCAAAAGTTAACTACCAAATCAAAGATAACCTACACACAAGAGAAAAAGTTAACACCCAAAACTCTGCTAACACCAGTACCTCCTGACTCTGGTGTTTAGCTTATGGAAACAGGAGAAAAAAAGGAAAAGAAATGGAACAATACCCTCAAAATCGTATAACCCAGACATGAAATCCCTAAAATGAAACGAAATCACACCTTTGTTGATAAACCAGAGAGAAATTAAAAAGCCCTAATTTTTCTCTTTTGGATCTTCACTATTGAATCAAAATTGAGTGAAAAATTACCTTTATTGATTGGTTCTTAATTGAAGCTTTTCACTGAATCATAGTTGGTGAAGTTTCAGAGAGTTGGAGACGGAGAATAGAGAGTGCGGCAGGGTAAGAGAGTTGGAGAGGGAGAATAGAGAGTGTGGAAGGAAAAAGAAGTCTATAGCAGGACGCTAGGGTTCCGCTCGGAGGGAGAAGAAAGTTTGGTGGAATTTTTGGTGGGAAATTTTGCGCCAAAAATTATTTATTCCCGCAATTTTGGAGGCAATCTGTGTGATTTTTATATTTGCAATCCATTCGTGTATTAGATAACTTGGTTTTCTATTGGCTAAATGAAAACGTTACATACCGTACTATCTTTAATTTAAATGATCTAACGGTTAGGATTTATTTAAATTGTATGAATTGGTATCCCTGAAATTTTTAACATTATTGTAGTAAAATCTACGATATTTAGATTAATTTGTTACTACATTTATAAACAATTAATATTTTTCTAAATTTATAAAAAGCTAAAATTATTTTCATCATAAAATAAAAAAAAATACTCCTAGTTAAAACATAGGTTTAAATTTCTTTACTACAAAAAAAGAATATATTGATTTGTGAATTTAACATAAACAATTACTTAACTATAAACCTATGAAATCCAAAATAAATTGAGTGAGGCCGAGTGATATTGGACAAAATTGAAAATTCAGTCCTTTTGAATTGAGACGATTGCATTGAGTTGTATTGAATTGGGATGCAATTCTCCATCACCGTGATGTTGAAATAGATTTTTCTCAATCGGCACCGAACGATATGTAGGATAAATCTAATGAGATCGAGCGGTATTGGATAAGATTGATAGGTTACCTGTAAAATTGACTAAGATCGATGACATTCGGTTAAAATAATGGATAACTGGAGATACCGATGGAATCCGAGAGAAATTGAGTGAGGCCGACCGATTTTAGATAAGATTGACGAATAACAGACGAAATAACGTGAAGCTGGTAGAAATTCGGTTTGAATTGATAGGTAACCATATAAATCCATGAAATGTAGGATAAATCTAGTGAGGTCGAGTGGTATTGGATAAGATTGACGGATAACAAACGAAATAACGTGAAGTTGATGGAAATTCGGTTTGAATTGATAGGTAATCATATAAACCCATGAAATATAGGATAAATATAGTAAGGTCGAGCGGTATTTGAAAAGATTGATAGGTAACCGGTAAAATTGACTAAGATCGTTATATAATCGGTTAAAATGATGGATAACTAGAGAAACCGATAAAAATCCGAGAGAAATTGAGTGAGGCCGACCAATAATGGAATTAGGTGGATAATCAGTAAAGGTAAATAAAGTAAAACAAATTAAGTAAAATTGGATTTATTTGTGGATATTTAGTCAAGGTAAACATGATCTAATCTCACTAACAATATGTCTTTGTCATATTATCCTTGATGACCGGAACCCTAACCCTACCAATGTTTGTCATATAATCCTTGATGACCTCTTCCCCTCACCAGAACCCTAAACCTGTCGATGTTCGTCATATTATCCTTAACGACCTTTTTTTCTAAGTTATAATCTTATCGGAACCCTTATCCTAGCGATGTTCGTCCTATTATCCTTAATGACCTCTTTCCCTAAGTCAGATATTCAGTAGATTCCTAAACCTAATGTTTGTCATATTATCTTTAGTTAATAACCTCTTACCCTAAGTCGGAATCTTCACCGGTACCCTAACCCTACTTATATTTCTCATCTTCCCGATAAACTGGAGAAATCGATTGAAATTGGGATAAATGGAGTAACCTAATGTCATCCATAAATTCGACCTAATTCGACATCCTTGGAAATTTACATGAGTTTATTCTTGTATATACAAATCCATCCGACTCTAAAGATCATTTAATCTAATTGGATATACTTACATAATTCAATTCCATAAATATTTTTTGGATCTGTCATATGTAGGTTTGATGCTAATGTCCTTTTTAATAAGAACAAAATTGACTAAATTCAAAATAGATCGAAGATTAATTAGTGAGTTCGAATTCAATTTTAGTTGAATGCACAAAATTTTGCTTAATTTATGTTCACTCTTCTCACTCAATTTCACTTCAAATTAGTCACTCTATACCGGAACCCTTAATGTAGCGATGAATCAGATGGAAATCCGGTCGGAATATCTATAAGTCAGAATCTTCAACGGAAATCCAAATATACCACTTCTTGTCATATTCTACTTAAAAAATAGTCAGAGTCCTCAACAGAACTCTAAATATACCACGTTTTGTCACCGGAACTCCAAACCTACGGATGTTCGTCATATTATCCTAAATGATCTCTTCGTCTAAGTCGAAATCTTCACCGGAACCCTAAACCTACCGATGCTCGTCATAATATCCTTAATGGCCACTTACCCTAAGTCGGAATCTCCATCGAAACCCTAAACTCATCGATGTTCGTCATATTATCCTTAATAACCTCTTCCCCTAACTCGTTAAACTTATCGGACATGCAAAATTGGGTCCTTTTAATTGAACTTCTGTTAGGGTTCAACCCTATTCATCAAATCATAACTTATAAACAGATGACAAATTAAGAAACCTAATTACCAAAAAAAAACAAATATTTTTGATGAATAATAATTTCCAAAATTCGTTAGGTTACTATAGAAATATTTGTTTCCGACATTCGAAATTCGTTATCCATCTTTCAAATTTTCGTTTCAGTAAGATGGTAACTAACACACATTAACTAACACATAATCCGTATGACCATCCAACAACGAATCTGGATCATCCAAATATTTCCAAGATCCGTATGAGGCACCATCACCACCGTTAATTTTTTTTTTTTATCAAAACCCTAAACAAAATTCTCTCTTTCATTTTCGACATTTTCTTTTCTCTCACTCCCAATTTGAGTCGCCTTAGGAGAAAACTAGGGTTCCATTTTCGACATTTGCTTTTCGACTGCAGCATCACCGCCGAGTCAGGGCTCACTCTTCTCATTGTCTCTGTTCTCAATCTTGTTTTTGTTTTTCATTTGTTAAAGATTTGTTGAAGATTCCGAGTCAGACCTGCACATCTCTGTATGTATGTAAAATCTTGTTTTTGTTTTTCATTTGTTTAAGATTTCGGTATTATGAACAAAAACCTCAATCTCCTTGTTTATGTTTTTGATTAATTAATAACTAATCAGGATTTTTGATGAGTAGAAACTGGGGCTGAAGTTTACCTCTATGGCTATAAACATCTGTGCCATTGAGATGAATACAGCTACCCTAAAATAAATAATCTCTTCACTAAAACCTTTTGATGAACTGCATGTGTCTATTTTCTTCATTTTTTTTTTTGGTGATTGTGTGAAATTTATGTAGTGTGTGGTTTTTTCAGTTTTGGAATTTGCTTAGAATTTGACTCAATTGATTATTGGTTAGGTGAATTAGGTCTTAAACCCTTATTTCTATTTTTAATTAGCTTAAATTTTGTTACATATCAAGTAGATTAGGGTTTTGAATGTTTCTAAGATTGTACTCAGAGGGTTGAATGTTTATTGTTTTCCTGGTTTGCTTGGGATTTAGTCGAGGTTTGTACTGGGCAGATAATCGAATCTATCAATTATTAGCTTAGATGCCTTGTGTCTGTATGTTATGGAAACCTTAGAATGGTGATATTTTCAAGTTAAAATTGGGCAAGTTTGGACCAGATTAAACATGGAGTAATGTCTATTTATTGGTGTTAGGTTTTTGAGAACATCTCAACTTCCTGCTAATTACCCCTCAGATATAGCATGCACAGCAAATGAGAGTTATACGTTCTAAATCGTAGTAATTGTCTACTTAGTGTAATAAGCATCAACTCGTGTGCCCTTGTTTTTGTCAATTTTATTGGTAGTTTCAATGTTTTCCACTTAGTTAGGTGGGTATATCGATGCCTCTTTTTCTGTTTTTGAACCACTGTGGTCTCCCTATTATCACATGGAATTTGAGCTTACATGGGCTATTTGAAGTGTTTGTGACTGAAATACGTCATTTCAGTTTATGATATCTTTACGTACCTTCATTGATTCCATCTTGTTTGGCCAAGAGGACAGGTATTATCTGATATGGAGTCTGGAAACGAGTTCATCATGTGTGAATACAACAGAGATGCTGACTCCTACAGGTGAACTATGCACCAACTCCAATTTTGTTTGTTCAAGTTTCAATACAATTGTGGCTGCAGTTCTTTGAACCTAAAGTATCTTTGATACCATGAGGTATATTGCTTACTATAAAATGCATCTACTCGTTTCTAGGAAACAAAATATGCGCAAAATAAACTATATGAATGTGAATTGGCATTGGCATTGGCATTGCTAAGTGTAATTCCTTATAATAACCTGTATAAGTTTTCTTTTACGACTTAAGACACCTCTGGTGTAAATAGATAAAGCATTATCAATTTGTTTTTTTTCTTTCTCAAGGAAGCCCTATTTGTTCATCTGTTTTTTCTACAGTAGGTCACCTTGGTCAAACAAATATCATCCAACTCTGGAGGATGGGCAACAACCATCTGCAACATTGAGACAACTGGAGATTGAAGCAAATGATATCTTCGCAGTTTACCTTGACCAGTGAGGTCCTTTACTTGCATCCTCTTTCTCACTTGCCGTGCAAGTAATGCCAGCTTGAAGAGTTCAAATTTCCTTCTTTGATTTTGTAGTAATTGCATTTGTTGTGCAAAACCAAATGACAGGTATTACGAAGGAGGCATTTCATCAGTATACATGTGGGAAGATGAGGATAATGAAGGTTTCATTGCCTGCTTTGTAATAAAGAAAGGTTAGCTTTTCGTTTTCGTTTTCCTTCTCTTATAGTGGACAAAAAGTATTCTTATCTGCCAAAAATTATATTTGAGGTAACTGATAAGCATAATTTTTTGAGGCTCAAGATGGCTCAAAAACTGGACAGGGTCGAAGGGGTTATTTGCAAGAAGGTGGATGGGATGCCATTCATGTTATCCAGGTGGGTAGTACGTGTTACATTGTTAAAAAATTTTAATTGAAGTGATGGAGATGTTATATAAAATGCTTGTATTGTAACTATTGTTGTCTTCTTTATTTTTTAAATCTCTTTTGAGTTCATGGTTATTACTAGGAGATTCTTTGATCAAGCTGGGATTTTCTATTGAGTAGGTTGGGACAGAGGACGACAAATGGCTCATTATTGCTTGACCAATACATTCATGCTCTCATTAACAACAAATGACGAATCCTCGGGCAATTTTAATTTGCCGGGATCAATCAGAAGACAGGTACCTCTCTTCTGTATTAGTTTATGTTTGACCCTTTTGGGCTTGCTAGGATGCTATCGTTTTAAACACTAGATAATTGTCTCTAGATAGATCAGTTAGAGTTCGTTTGGGCTATTCTAAGGAAGCACTCACTGGATATCTCAGGAGTTTGAATATGCTGTTTCTGAAAAATGTTCTAGTTCTTAAAGCTTTGGCTAAGTTGCCTACATTCTCAAAAAAAATTCTTACCATGATCACTGTACTGTTTATGTTTAACACTACACCATGTTGCAAGTCGTGCTTCAAGCCTTCAGCGTTAATCTTATAGCAGCAACCAGAAGTCTTTTATGGTCATATTCGTCTTAACTATAAGTTTGATTCTGCAGATGAATCTGGACCTCGCAGTTGCAGATGGTCACTTTTGTAACACGGGAAAGATGATAAAAGAAATGGAAAGTAAGCTGAGGAACTCGCTGGATCAGGTATAATTTTAAGATTTTATTGCTTTTTGAGCTCTCTATGGAATGTGGGATAGATATATGTATCACTTATAGTAGTGGTGATATCACATATTTACTTTATTGTTGACTTGATTTGTATGTACGAAAAATCAATGATTGTTACAACCTTAACATTTAAGGTTTATGTTAACTATATAATGCGCAGGTCACTGTTGCAGCCTTACAGGACTATTTCGAGTTCATATAATGATTGGGACCCTGTTAAGGAGACTATTCGAGTCTTCGATAACCTGGTGGGACACTGTTAGTTGTTAGTAGTGGGTTGGGATTATGGATGAAAAATGATTGAGTGTTGTGTTCTTACTTGTTTGATTTTTTTGGATTTTGTAGGTTGAGTATTATTTCAGTAATGCAAATTTGGCGAATTCTTCGAAGCTTAGAAGTGGTTAGATTCATTTTTACTGTTTTCTGTGATCATGTCCTGCACATTAAAATCATATTTACGTGTCCATTCACATGTTGTTTTGGTGCTGAAATCAGGTTGTAAGTGAAGATGGGAAGAAGGCCGGGCGTCAAAATCCATTCACCGAGTGTTAGATTTGGAAGAATTATTTTTATGTATCATGTGTAGATGCAGTGTCTGTGGTTCAATCATTTCAACCATTTTCTTAATTAAATTAATATAGCGACTATTATACTATTAAGTTTTTCTTATTTGGCCAAGAGATTTGGATTGTTACCATCTGAGTTAGGAACTGGTAACTATGTTCATTTATCTATGTCATATTAGTATTATCCATGTTTTCCCTGAATTTTTCTTACTGTAAATTTAATTTCCAAATGGATGTATCACATTAACTGACGATTATTGTTGTTGCAGAGAACACTCAAGCTGGAGAGACCTCACTGCATTTGAAGGTGGTCCTTAAAAATCTTGGATCCAATCATTTTCTTAGTGGGCAACTTAGTTAAGCAAATATCAAGGCTCTCAACCAGCATTACCCGGATGGAGAAAAATAAATGATTAGATAATATTTTTCTTGTAAATAGTGTAATTTTCTTAAGAAATGATATAAACTAAATTCTATGATACAATAAAATATAATATAATTTTTAATTTTTAATTTGGTTCATAATTGTTCCGTATTAATTTTACTTTGGGATTATCTAAATCAGAATAACGAGCAACCAACTTGAGTAAAAACCTTTGATAGCTTAAAAGTTTAAGCAATCAATTTTAGACCAATCAAAACAAAATCACTTTCATTTGGTAGTTTAAAAGTTTAAGCAATTAACTTAAAGCCAATCAAAATCAAAAATTATTTTTAGCAAGCAAAAATTTAAAAGCTTAAAACTTTAAGCAATCAACTTGAGTAAAAACTTTGCTACCTCAAAAGCTTGAGCAACCAACTTCAGACCAATCAAAATCAGAAATTGCTTTTAGCGAGCAAAACAATTTGATCGCTTAAAACCTTAACCAAGCAAATTTTAGCTCGAGTTTCTCCATGTATCTATCAACTAAGTATTTTAATTGCTTTAGAATGATTGGTATATCTGAAGCGATTGGTAGTTTACTTGCTACATTGGTTGGTCTTCATATTAAGCGATCACAGTTTTACTTGCTTCATGTTAGTTGGTCTAAATGTTAGGCAATGAGAAAAGTACTCGCTTTAGGTAAGTTGATTTATTACAAGAGCGATTGCATGGTCGCTCAAGGCTTTGACATACATTGTTTTGGGCAACCAACGGAGCGAGTGCCACTTTTAGTCGCTATAAAGGTTATAGCGACTTGAAAGGGGCTTTAAGCGACTTAAAACGAGTAGTCGCTTAAACCCATTTTTTTTTGTAGTGGAAGAGTTTTAGAAGTTTACGACAGTGATTCAGATTGATATTCAGTGAGGTATAGAGTTCATCTAAGTTTACGAAAGATTGGATTTGGGAAAAACATGGCCGAAAATTCAGTGAAGAGTGCAAGCCTTTGTCGTTGATATCAAAGGACTGAATGGATATGATACAAAAGTATAGAGTTTGAAACGTTTTAGGATGTTGATTTTCGTGGAAATCAAGATATTAGAGCTATAAAAAGGGAGGAACTAGTTTTACGTGACATACCTTCTACAACATGTATTGTTTTCTCCAACAAAAAGGAGTTTTTGCTCCTCTTCATCCCATCCACAGTAAAAGTTCCTACCTCCTAGTCCTCATCCATTTTTTCTCGAGCCCAGTTCAGTTGTACCACCAGTTTACAACCATCGTATCACAAGCTGGGCTTGGTTCACTTTTGGGTTTGATTTAGTTTTCAATTTGTTTTCTTTTTATTTATTATGAACTTCGTTATTATGAGTAGCTAAAATTTTAATTGATTATGGATGATTTTAATGTTCTAGACGTGAAATTTTATTAGTTAATTAATTTATTCAGAGTTTTAATTATTTATCGATTGTTTTCACTAAATTTAGGGTTTATGATTGATTTCTGTATTGTTTGGGTGCACAACCGAATCATTATATTGATCATTCTAATGCTAGTATAGAGTTATGCAATAAGTAATCGTCCATCGACTCGTACACAAGTAGAAATTGCGAGATCTTGCAGAGGGATACTGTAGATAGATTGTGAGTGAAGACAACATCATCTAGTAGACCTTGATCTAAGAGTTTAACTACCGGGATCAACCTAAATTCACAAAGCCTAAAGCGTTCGATTGGGTTACACCTTGAGTGATCTACTACTTGGTGGCTCAGTTGATTAGAATCTGGTAGTCGAGAGCTTCCGTATCCAGCGATAAAAGGAGTTTTGTGGATAACACTGATCTAGCTGCCATTCTACGGTTGGTGATAATTGATTCTGACGAAAGATAAATGGGTATACTAATCCATTCAATGTTTGGTAACGGCGAATGACTTCCTAATCATTCATTCTTTCTTCTATTTTATTTATTATTTTTAGTTAATTGATTTACAAACCCCCATTTTTTCATCATTAATTCTAGTTTTGATAATCTAAATAACCTATCAATTACACAGCTCTATGGGGGAACGATCATTACTACCGCTATGTTACTAGTTAATTAGTAGGAAATATATTGATTGTTGTATTTATGACACGCATCACTTACTAATTCAACAAGATCATTTGAGTACCATTGCTCCTCAGCTGACATAATGACACACCACAACTACTAGCGTTAATATTCATCAGACTTTCTTCGTCTACGATCTATTAAGCATCACTGCTTGTTTCAGCACGCAATTGGTGCTTCATCCATCAATGAGTCAACATGCTAGACTTATATATATGCTAAGACCGACAGTCTAGCTAGGTTAACAATTGATCTATTAATACATGTCTACAAAATAGACTTAACCATGCTCGAGACATCAATTATATCACATGGGGGGATATTCACTAGGATTTTGGTCTGGCGGCCTACAACACGTGCGGTGTAACAACACACCACGATGAGAAAGTATAAAAGTCGTGTAGACAGTTGAAGGAGTGAATGAAATAGTGGTCGCGTAACTGTCAAGTCCCACTAGCAAAATAGAGTTGGTTATCAACACACGATTTCCACTTCTTTACTCTCTCACTCCTTTGCAACTTCCACTACTTACGAGATCAATGTGTTAACTTCTTCTGCTATAAATAGGTTCTTCAACCTATCGACAAAGGACAAGAAATTTTAGAGAGAATCGAAAGACAAGAGTTTTATCTCACAATAACTTAAATGATTACAAAGCTATCATCTTTGAGACTCTCATAAAACTCACTTTCATCTTCACAACAGTTCAACACATCTCATCATCATTGACATTCAATCTTATTGATCTCAATACCTTCTCTGCTTTCCTCCCTACAGATCAACCTATATCCTTCATTTGTGACTGAAACAAAATTGGAACGGTCATTTCTTGATTTAGGCTAATTTCATACAGATTGATCTCTCGAATCTTATAAGTACTTATATAATACACATGTTTAGTGTTTAAGCGACTTGGTCTTTAATCGATTTGCTCTTCAAGCGATTTGCTTTGACTATCATAGCTTGATCCCTCACTTGCTTCGACTAGCATTAGTTTTCTTCACCATTTCCACTTTTACCCTTAAATCGTTTTTTCCCACAAACAACCTCGAACAAGTTTTGTGACTTTATTCAAGGAACAAACTGATTTTTTTACTGTACTCCTTGGGGAGAATCCACCTTCATCCTTTTTCCTCCGCAACCTAGTTTCTTGCTTGAAGGATTAGAGGTATGGTTTCGATCAGGAATTGACATAATCTTCCTAAAGCACGAAATAACAAGAAAAATACTTCAGCAAAAAAGAAAAGAAGATTTATCAGGGGTTTTGGTCTATTAATCAACAAATTAAACTTACTGGTATTCTTGTTGTTGCTGCCGAAAAGAAAAGTACTCCGCTGCAGAAGAACAATGGTAAAAATAGGGTTTTGGTGGAATAATATTCTTAGTATTATCAAGATATATATACATATGATATATGAGGAAAGTTTGGGAACCCTAGTTCTATTGTATAATGAGATTACTATCGAAAAATCCTAGCTTATCCAAGTCGGTGATTCAAAAAAAAAGGACATGCTTACCTTATTCCTAGCCCTCTTACTTGCTACCACCAACACCTTTCTTTCCTAACGAGCTAAAACTAAAATAAGAAGTAGCGTAGAGAAAAGAGGGAAGAAGCATATAGGCGCCAACTTGAAGGGTCCCTGTTCAACTAGGAAACTTAAGAAAGAAAAAGAGTGACGCTAAGTTGCTTTCTTTTAGCCTCGACGATTATTGGTCCTTCCCACCCGTGGTAATTGATATTCCTAGTAGGGACAAGGGCGCCTACTACCCCAACCAAGTTTCACGCTAAGGGGTGCATAACTCAATATCCCAGAAGCTAAGTATATCTTCCTTTACTCTTAAAATTTAAATTATACATATACGATTATTGAAAGTATATTTTCACCATCTACTGCTTACTGAGCAACATTACTGTTCCTCACTAAGAAGGGGACTTAATGTAGATGGTGAGTTTTTTCATAAGGGCTAAAATTGTAAAATTTCCCTCTGTTAAGAAACAAGAATATATATGTGCATATTTATGCGCATATGCTTAATATGGAATAATGTATCTCTGCTTATATACCACAAGTGAATTAAAAGTACAAATTCTCTGTAAACATTCTAAACTGGCCTTACAACCTCCTCACCACTCATAATATTCATGCCATATCGAACCAGTCTTAAGTCGCATAAATTCCAAGGCTGAATTCCTTGAACTTACCTCGCATGCGCATTGATGTTCCAAGAACATCCATCAAACTCGGGAATAGCTAATGCTTAAACCCCAAAAGTACATTATAACTTAACGCTTCATTCGCAATGGATACTTCTCAAATATGCTACTTTAGCACTTTGCTTGAATATAAGCCACAAATAATGCGCCACTCCTCTTGGATACGCCACAACCAAGAAGCAATGTCATAAAAATGCATTGAACCTCTAAGCTAGGCCAACCCTAGCCTTCTCTCTTGTCAGCACTAAGTTAGCACTAGATATTTGGCTTAGCACCGCATTGGCGCTAGTTAGCCACTTTAGCGCTAAAAGCGCTCACTTTCCTGGCGGTAACCCTAGCACTTGAGAAGCGCTAATTAACCTAACATGGTCTTAGCTAGAACATTTTTGCCTAATGATGCCTTATCTAGCGTATCATCTCCTTGGCACCTTAGCCTTAGCGCTAAAAGAACTAACCCTAACCTTAGTGCTAAAAACACCAACTTTTCTTGTCCAAGTGCCTTAGCCAACGCGTCCTCGAAAGCGCCTCTGATGACTAGTCACTATCCAGTGCGTCACATACTCCAATGCGCCTTTATCCAGCACGCCCCAAAGCCTGATGCGTCCCTAGCCATGCCTAGCGCTTCACAAAGGCAGATGTGTCCCAACTAGCCTAGCGCGTCCCATAGTGGATGATGCGTCCCAGCTAGCCTAGCGCGTCCCATAGTGGATGATGCGTCCCTGCATGCCTAGCATATTTCATCTAGCTTAGCGCGTCCCATCACCCTAACAACGCTAATGCGTCCCTTGGTGCCCTAACCTGATGCATCTCTGCTGCAGCGCGTTTCTAGCTCATAGCGCGTCCCTAGCATCCTCCATGACTTAGCACCCTAGCCAATGGGTCTCTATCTCTAGCACGCCTCTTGGCCTAATGCATCAATACTTAGCGATTTAGACACAAGTGCATTAATGTTAACACCTTAATGCTAACTATACCATCTAATTGAAATGTTAACTTCAAACCTCCTTGACACTATCTTTCTAGCCCTAGTACAATTAAAATCTACCAAAACCCATGCAAATTGGCCTTTCTCCTGAGATATTAGCACATTAACCTTTTATAACTAAAAGAGCTAGCATATCATTATTTACGCTAAGTAGCTAGTCCCATCTTTGCTAGCTATATACCTAAGAAATACGCCATTCTTCTCAATATTGGTCCAATATCATGTCTTATACGAACTCTAATAGGTCTTCTTGCTTGAGAGTCCCTCTACAATGTTTGTCTTCAAATGCCTCTCAGACTTATGATAAGTCACTTCTGAGCTAATACTTATCCATTAAATATGTCATGTTATTTCCAAGCAAGTACATGACCACTAAACTTCCCAGACTCGATACTAATCAATCTGATTACCAATCCAGTGAGTCGCGTAACTTTCCTCACTGACTTAGCAAGTCATTTGACTTGACTTGACTTAATAGTGGCTTGTAACTCCGTTATTTCCATGAGATAACAAATAAAACACATGGGGGGATTCTCACTGGGGTATTGGTCTGGCGGTCTATGAAAATCGGGGGTGGTGGCACCACCTCCACGAACAAGAAGGTATCAAGTATTAGGTGGTTACAAAGAAGTTGATAGGATGAGGAGTAGTGGTCTAATAGATCTTCCCTACTTTCCGGGCACCACCCCACTACAATCTCAACAATCATCACTTCTCCACCTCTCCCTAACTTCCACGACTTATGAGAAATCAGTGTGTCTCATTCGAATTATAAATAGATACTCCCTCCGTACCTATTGTAAAGGCGGATTTTAGAAATTTTGTAGTCCCATTAGATAGGAGAAGTTCCAATTCCAAGACCGTTTTTTCCATATATGCCCTTATTTATGATACTTGGAAATCATCACAATTAACTTAATATCTCTAGCGTTGGGAATAGAATAAGGGGTAAGATGGGTAAGAGGATGGATATTTATGAAATCAAAAAAAAATCTTAATTTAAGAGATTAGGCTAATCCCGCCTTTATATTAATGACGGAGGGAGTAGTTCTCATCCATTCCAAACAGGACAATCAAGTCAGGAGAAACTAAACATACAGAAATAATGATTCATCTCAGAGATAATCTTTTCTCCTTCGCACATTACCTATCACAGTGATATTTCTCAACCTCATTTGCTTCATTTCCCTTAAACCTACCCTATCTTCTCCATCTTTGTGATTGAAGCAGGACGTGAACGGCCATTTCTTGGTTTAGGCTCGTCCTGTTCGATTTTGATCTCTCGAACCTACTTGAAAATATTCTTTTGCAGTATATTTCATTTCACCCTAAAACAAATATATATTTATTTTGATCTTATATTATGTCTCTGAGAAGTTTAGGTAAGCAGTGAAAGCCCAGGCGTGTCAATCATTATTGACATGCCTTAGTGAATAAATGATGTCAGGCATTGGCATTGAGTGAGACAGGTACTGCCCTCATGACGTCAGCGTGAACTGATGAATGGTCATGAAGGAGTATGGAAATTATATGAGTACTGAAGTGGTATAACATATGTTGTAGGTCACATATGTCCAGTAACATGTGCTTGAACATATATGATATGACAAGTATGAGTGACACGAAGTGCGGACCAGCATGGGTGCGCGCCTGGCCAGACACAAAAAGTTGGCCAGACACGAAAGTTGGCTAGACTAAAAAAGTTGGTCAGACACAAAAAGTTGGTTAGACTTGTGTGAAACGTTGACAGTCAATTTTTATATAGTAAGCCACGCATGACCATCTACGTAGGATAAATTAACATATTAAGGCGCTAGTAGCCTGTATCATGTAGCAAGTCGTATTCTCATGAAATTAGACTTACCACATAAGTCTTATTCCAAGACGTTAGTGTTCAGTCTTAAATGATATGTCACGTAAGAACAGTCGCATATGACAAGCCATATATATATAAAGTGATTTTATATTTGTTGTAAAATATAAACCATTTTATGTAAAATAAGATTATACATGTAAGCCTTTTGTAACTACACCATCAAATTGTCAGTTATGTCATGATAATATGCCGTATAATAGGCTACACAAGATAGGCTACAACCACACTTTTTTAATAATATTTGGCCAAAGGCCACATGAATTAAGGACAGATGGCTAACGGCCATGTAACACTAGTAAATATGGGCTTAGGTGACAGTTCAGAATTCAAAACCATGACAATTCACGAAGGAACTGTTACAAAAGAATTAAATACGCGATATGGTAACAATTTAACAAAAAAACTCACAAAAATAGTTGTGAACAACCATGATAGTTTCGATACTGCTGCTGAATAAATATATAATAACAGTTTTTATAAAAGAATGTTGTCATATATTGATGTATAACAACAGTTTTAAATTGATAATGTTCTTAGGCTATGGTAGTTGTTCTATACAGAAACTGTTATGAAAATGTGAAGTTATAGATAACAGTTTTTTTAACTACCGTTACTTCCATTTATTGTTATCCTTTATAATCTACTGTAGGATGTTGCTAGTTGAGGTCCTTAGCCATTACGTACGAGTAGTGGGTCTATTTTGTGTTAGCGGGTTCTTTAGTCCTAAATAGTCTTTTTTTGAAGCATGTCCTAGATAGTTGTTGTTGTTGTTATCTTGACACGTGTTACAGAGAAAAAAAACAATCAGGACATGTAGACTGCTCTCCCTTGGTTAGATTAGGGCAAAGAGAAAAAAGGATTTTCATTTAGTAATAGGTTTTTAGATCTAGGGTTCTGTATGCTATCTCTTTCTCAAAATTTATTTTTCAGAGATTGAGTGATTCAAATTGCTAGTTGTAGAGATATTTTTGTCAAAACTCAATCAAATCTAGGGTCGCATAATCATTTAAAAAGAGCAAATTATGTGAACAAAGTTATGGTTCTACCGATGATTTATTGTATAAGAGTTTGACGGTAGTGGTGATAACTGTGGTGGCGGATAAGGTGGTGATTCGTGTTATCAAAAAGACATAAAGAAGTCAAGAAGAAGAAACGGCAGCAGCACCTGCAAGTACTAGAGTTGTTAATGGTTTCCTTGGAGCAAGGGATATGGGTAGAGAGTTCTCATTCAAAGTGCACGAGTTCTCCAAAATTGATCAACCACTATGGGTAAAGAATATAGCCTCCTTCACCCAAAGACTTTCATACACTCCTTCAAGTGAAGCAGTGGTTACTAGTCTTCACTAGACGGGTAAACTTCAGTCCTCTAGTGCCAAACGGTGGATCTTTACCCGTATGGTATTTATTTCAATATTAAACTCTTAAAACATGGGTCCTACCTAGATTTTTATCATTAAAAAACTATATAAACTCCCATACGCGAGATATTTTCTCGTCCAAGTGATTTTTTTTTGTACTAGACGAGGAAACTTCACCCGTCTAGTCACTCTACTTCACTAACCCATA
This sequence comes from Papaver californicum, assembly GCA_023531435.1. Lineage (NCBI taxonomy): Eukaryota > Viridiplantae > Streptophyta > Magnoliopsida > Ranunculales > Papaveraceae > Papaver > Papaver californicum. The sequence goes on along the minus strand of JAJJMC010014646.1, from coordinate 1,725,954 downwards.
GTGCAAAAGTCACTCCTTCGCCTAGTCACTCATTTATTTTGAAAGGGATAGAATGTTTGAACACTCTATCCCATAGCCCTTGCTCTTATTAAACTTATTCTCATCAGTGACAGGCATAAGTTCTTTTAAAGTTGGTGATAACAAGACCTCCAAACAAGAGGCAGTGAAATCTACTAAATTTAGAGCAATAAAGTTAATGAATATCCTTCTCTTGTAATGAAAGAATAATATTTTATTTATTTTTATCTTTGTTGTATCATTTTGTTGAACCTTGAATTTCAGAAGTGTTTGAGAAATACTTTTTCTTTTAGATCTGCTTTTAAATTTAATCACATGTAAAATTACATCAAACCAAGTTTTATATGATGATAGTTATGTGGAAAATTTATTCCCTGGAGCTAGAAGTATGATGACGGTTTAATAAATAATGTATTACACAATATTTTGACGCGATTAACCTGGGAGATGTGTGTTCCAAGCTTGGACAACACTAGAGATTGATCAATTAGAGATTTAAATTTGTATTTGGTGCAACTTTGAACTAGTATATAAACACAACAGTGATGCTTCAACCCGGTGCATTCATTCGTGACCTATGACGTGCTTTCGTACAAGCTTATACAAGTATAAAGTTAATCTATATCACTCAAGAGAGTATGAATATCGATATAAGGCGATTTTTAGGAATTCATCTTTGGAATATAACACTAAAAAATAACTGCAGTTGCTATGTACTAGTAGGCCATCCATCTAGGAGCTTGATTTTTGTTCTGTAAAAATTAGAGAATATATGGGAGTATTGCAACAAGCACCAGTAATATTTTGAGAATTTTATATATAAGGAAAGACTAAGTTATACAGTAATAACACTTGCATATATATATTTTCTGATTTCAGCCAGGTGAAACATATACACAAATATACATACATGCAGAGAGTCATAGGTATGAGTACCTATTAACATATTTTTACTCGCGGAATGAAAATATCATAGGTATGAGTACCTATTAACATATTTTTACTCACGGAATGAAAATATAATTTTGTATTTCTTCTATGGGACAAAATTATATATATATATATATAATTTTATATTTCTGCTACAGGACATAAATATGTATGCAAATTTATGACTTTCGCCTCTGTCAAAAACCCCACCATCAACAAGTATATAGGCTTCATCCAATCATGTTCCGCATACATTTATGCAGTTAAGAGTAGCGTGGATACTTCTTCTTTTCCTTTTGTTGGCAATGAAGGGCATATTTCTCTACATATCTTGAATCCTTCTATAAATGGATCGCTCAACATTAACGCTATGTAAGCCAAAGTGTCTGTACATATGTTGACTTTTCTACAAATATGCCTGAACTTGATATTATATGTCTGGATCACGTGGTGTTACGCCAGTTTCAAATATCTCTGGATACATGGGTCCCAAATTTTGATACTTTCCTTCTATTTTCCTGATTACCAGCTGAGAGTCGCTAGTGAGACGTGTTTCTTTCAACCCAATTTCCACTATTATTCTTAAGGCGTGGATTGCCGCCTCATATTCATTGAAATTGTTGCTGACTGTGAACTCGAGTTTGAAGGAATGGACAATTTTTGTCCCTTTAGGTGTCGTGAACACTATTCCAAGTCCCGATCCTTCGTTATTGAAATACCCATCAGTAAAGTTCTCCCATCTTCGCGAATGAAAACTCTAGTTCGATGAATCTTCACCTCCTTCCTCCATGTTTGTTTTTTTTACTCGACTTCATCTTCCTTGGCTAAGGGAAAGTCTGCCAGGAAGTCCTCTATGGTTGTTTGCGTTTTCTTATATCACATGAAATTGTTTGATTTGGGTCCGCTATTTGGTTATCCTTCTCGCTCTTACTGAATTGTCCAGCACCGTCTCTATGGATGATTAGGTTAGGATCCTAATTGCGTATGCTTGAAAATATATTCCCAACTTCTGGTGTATTTTACACCAGAGCCAGGATTAGTTGTTTAATCTTGGTATAACTTTTCCTCAAACGAAGTCATAGTTTTTCTTATGAAATAAACAAGTTTTTCTTATCCTCCAATTGTTCGGATCAGGTCGGTGCTGATTGCGTAGGCTGTCGCACCCAAATAGATTGTTAGAATCTCTGCTGTATCTGGCCTTTGCACTACTGGTAACTTCACCAAGTGTTCCTTGATCTTTAGAAATGCTTATTCAACTCCTAGATCTATTGAAAGTAATCACCTTTTCTCAAGGTGTTGAAAAAAGGTTTACACGTTTCCGAAGATCTAGAGATGAATCGGTTCAACGTTGCAAAACTTCCATTTAACTTTTGTACATCCTTGATTGTGGTGGGGGACGACATTTTCTAAATATCCCATATCTTCTCGGGGTCATCCTCTATCCCATCCTTTGTTACCAAATATCCTAATAATTTTCCCGATGTCACCCAAAATCTAACTACCACATCCTAAACTCAATCAACACAACCAAATATACATCCATAAGCATATGAAAGAACTAATTTTCCAACAATAAAACACATAAATATTAACGTGGCTTGGTATGTTTACCTACGTCCACAGGAAGAAATATATTGGATCTTATTGATGCAAAGGATTACAAATCTCAGATACTAAACCTTACACTTTGAAGCTTAAAAATTCTCTTACAACATATGTCTAGCTCACGCACCAAAAAATCTCATACCTCATTTAGTAGTTTGGTTTTGAATTTATAGGTATGAGTGTTAATACAACAAAAGTTACAGTGTTGGCGAGTATATGTCATTTGTTGTATTATAGTCGGGGCCTAACCCTCGATATTCTACTAGTTCAGTTCCGATATAGTCTTGGCCTTCATGATTTTAATCCAGTCATACTTGTGTCCAAATTTTCAGGTTTCGCTCTGTTTTGATCCACTGTTTTGAATTTAATACATTATCTGCTCTCTTAAACTCAATTGTCCATTCTTTCAATTCCTTTTACGCGTCTTGATCATGTTTAATGACCGTAGATATCTCGGGTAAAACACTTAGACTCAAGGCTCCTATACGATGCTTCTCTTTTTTTTTAATCCCATGACTATTTTTTCTGGATTCATCCATATAAACCTGGATATTTTGCTACTACAGTCTTAGTTGCGGATGTTTTAACATCCACATCGGAAGAATTACCCTTGCCAAAATCTGAAGTGCTATAGCTGAAAAGAAGCGAGTAGTAATTTTGAATCAAGGGAGAAGGCATATGGTAATGTCTAATTAGTTAAAGAGTCGCGAATAATAATTTAAATATGAAAACAGCGATGAGAGGGAAAAAAATGGTCTTCTTTTTCTTTTCTTTTTGGTGGGTTCTTTTTTGTTGGTTATTATGGCAGTTTTTCGTTTCATTCGGTTAGTTGTTAAGATACTCTCTTCACTCACACGCTTCCCTCAACTGCTTTATTTCAAATATTTTTTTATTTTTACTACTTAACTAGTTCTTTTTCTTTTATTTTTTATTTCCTTCCCCATCTATAAATGTACCTCTCACCCCTTCACAGTTTCCTCACCTTCTCCTCATTACTGTCTCTCTGTACCTAAAACCTCAGCACAACTTTTTAGTTTCACCTTCCAATCTACGGCAACTGTAAGCTCAAAACTAACCATTTCCTTCCTCAGTGCTTTCGTTTTTAATTAAGCTCCAAGATTTGTCAAACAGCACACTTATCTCAAAGAAATCTCTAATGCGGTTGCTTCTATTTTTTAATGCAGACAATGGATTTTCTTGGATTTTCTCTTGTTGCCCTTCTCACTATGTTCAGAACTGTGCATGGTTATGGAAGTGGATGGTCTAGTGCTCATGCAACTTTCTATGGTGGTGGTGATGCTTCTGGTACTATGGGTAAGAAAGCAAACTCTATGAACATAAAATTCATTTAATTAAGATCTTCTCTTTAATCTTCTTTGTAGATCTTAACCAGTACAATTTATTTTGGGGGTCTTTTTTAGGAGGAGCCTGTGGATATGGAAATCTTTACAGTCAGGGCTATGGAACAAACACAGCTGCACTAAGTACTGCTCTCTTCAACAATGGACAAAGTTGCGGTGCTTGTTTTGAACTCAAGTGTGTAGATGATCCAAAATGGTGTTTACCTGGATCGATTGTAGTTACTGGTACTAATTTTTGTCCACCAAATAATGCTCTCCCTAATAATGCTGGTGGTTGGTGTAATGCTCCTCAACAACACTTTGATCTCTCTGAGCCTGTTTACCAAAAAATAGCTCTCTACAGAGCTGGTATTGTCCCTGTTGCTTATAGAAGGTACATATTTACCATTTTACCCCATACCCTTTTCTTCACTTTTATCTGAATCCATCCAAAAATCAATTTATTAATGTTGTTGTTGTTGTTTATTTGTAGGGTTTCTTGCAAGAAGAGGGGCGGAGTCAGATTCACCATTAATGGACACTCGTACTTTAACTTAGTTTTAATTACAAATGTTGGTGGAGCTGGTGATGTTGTTGCTGTTTCAGTCAAAGGATCTAAAACTAATTGGCAAGCTATGTCAAGAAATTGGGGACAGAACTGGCAAAGCAATACTTATCTCAATGGTCAAGCCCTTTCCTTTAAAGTCACAACAAGTGATGGCAAAACTGTTGTCTCCAACAATGTTACTCCTTCCAATTGGAATTTTGGTCAAACCTTCAATGGTAGACAATTCAGAGCACCCAAATCTCTCTAAACCTAACCCTCTGGAGAAAAACCAAACCCCCTTCAAGATTTACCAACTTTATTTACATCTAACCTTTGCAGGACTTTTTTTGATGTCTACTTCTGCTACTAGTTACATATACTACCTATATGGTGTGTTAAGATTGTTCGGTGATGTTGAAGAGAATTTCAGTGCGGGTCTTTTTTAAATGGCTCATGCTAAATTCTCTGTTTTTTTTTTTTTTTGGTTTTTTTAAACCGCATTTATTACGTACACCATTAATGAATCTGCTGGTGTTTTAAGACGAGTACTCTCTGATAACATTAAAGAGAGACTCGTACATGCAGTTTTTAGTTTTTAGAATTTGGTTTAATGTGTGTAGTGACTTTAATGTGAGCAAATTTTGGCTGAGGTGAACGCAGTCAGTCACCCGCCCATAACTTGCTTTTAATTTCATGGTATGTTGCTTGTGTTGCTGCTAGCAGTGGCTTTATTTTAAGTTTAACTAGTGTATTTGATTTCAAACCCGTGTCTTAAGTTCTGTACTCAGCATGTAGCTGAAGTTGTTTCTCAAATACATTAAGAAAATTTTATTTGGGTGAACTTAATGAAATTTCCCTCTCATCAAATTATCATTGTGGTAAATTGCTTTCAGATCATTTTTTTTATTTATTTATATCCTGTAAAAGCCTGATTTCAGGATGGCGCTGGTTCAGACTAAAGCTTTGAAGTTTGAACTCAACTGTAGTAGGTGCTGGGGCCTGGAAACTAGAAATGCAAAGGCTAACCTTTTCATCTACTTGAAACAAAAGATTCGTTTTGTTGGAAAGTGGTGACTGGTGAGATATTAAGGAAACAATAAATACATGTTATTCATGAATAACATAAATTACAAAGTACAACTAATTCTACAAACTAATCAACGTTGGACATTTTTTTCACTAGGGAGTGTGAAGCCAGAGCAAGTCTTACAGCTGGAAATGTAAAGTTGGTGTTACATAGACTTTTGGTGTGAGAAGATCTAACTGTTCGTGGTAAAAAAATTATATAAAAGAATTCCAAAACTATAATATTCCCCTTTTCCGTTTCATGACTTCTGCTGCCCACTATTATTTAGATAAAGTTCTTAGCATTGCTAGATCTCAGAGTAAAACTACTACAGTACTTTTTTTCCCGGTAAGACTCCAAAATTCTTTAGATCATATTTTCAATATAAGTGGTTTAGAAGGTACTATTTTGGAGCGCCATAAAACTTGCTCCATAACAAAAGAACTTCAGATTAGGACACTAAAACTATTTTTTACCCTCACATTCTACTAGAGATTCTCATTAATGTCTAGAGATAAATCTAGATGACTGTGAACAGTTAAAACATTTTTCTTTACCAATTCTCAATGTTAAAATCTTGGGCAGAATCTGTAAATTAAACAAGAGTACTTGTTTGAAAAATCTTGGTAGGAGAGTTACTTGAGCATGAGCGCTCGACACCTCTCTCTCAATGCTCCAGAAGTCTAGAATTAGCGTTTCCCAAAATCTGTTTTACAACTTCCAACAACCGTTCATTACCGGAAGAGTCAGGCAGAGGAGTTGACTAGTGTATTGGTAACCCAAAACCAAGAATCAATAAAGTACCACATAACATCAGAATTTGTCATCTGCAATTTTTTTTACAGTTTTTCATGTTACATTTACATCTTTATCGGTTCTGCCGCTTTGACTTTTGACCGCGTGCAATTTCATTTAAAGTTGGTAGCCTAGTAGTAGTATTACGCCATGGCCCATGCTCCGTTGCAGTCTGCGGCTTAAAATTTATGACTCCATTTCTTCTCCCAAATTTCTACACCTAACTGTCACAACTTTTGATTAGTTCTCAAATTATCTAGAACCCTAACTTGGAACGGAATAATTTTTCTTTCATATGAATACCTAAAATCGGTGTAGATAGATGCTGCAAAAAGTGTTCTCCGCTGCTGACTATTTGGCAAAGGACTATATGAGGATGCCTATATTTTTAACAGATGATTGGGTCAGTACCCAAAGAAGTTGACTTTGAATAATTGGATCTCCCAAATCTATTTTATCTTCTGTGATGTTTTGGAATAGAGGATCATCTAAAGCAGTTGTATAATTTGTTGTAGTAGGAGATACCATTTTTTTGTTAGTTCAGTACCCAAATGAATGAGACTCCCATCAATTGAGTCTCGAAACTCTACTTCATCTTCAGTCTGCAAGGGGGAAGCTTCCATGTATATGTCATTCAACATTTGTAGTAGCTTTGATGCATCAAGCGGTCTATCTTCTTGTTGCATGGTGTTCGCCTTGCCCCATTTCCCAAAGATTGTCTTCGTCAAATCTTCATATTTGGCTTTCCAATCATCTTCCTCCACTGCCTTCCCTGCAGTTTCTTTTTTCTCTTCTCCCATTGTAGTTTCATTACCTTCTTCTACCTTTTCAGTTTCAATCCCTTCTTCCGCAAGTCTTGTTGAGATTCTATTCAGAATTTACTTTTCTTGATTGGTGTACGAAACCTTGAAATTTTCATGGAACTGTACCAAAACAACAAAATATGTACTAAAAAAACTAGGTTTTTGAATCAATATCTATTGACTTTCCTATATAATACTACTATTGTTATTAAACCAGTACATAATATACTCTTGTTTTTGATATGTACTCAAGCATTACATATCTACAGTACATATAAACCATAAAGTAGGGTTTTTAGGAAGTACATATCAATATATATTGTAGGATCACACATATCATACATACAGTACATATTGATATACATTGTAGGATCACACACATCATAACATAGTACATATTGTGTTAATTAAAGTACATATTTCTTAAATCATATTCAGTTGTATCAATGTATTTTTGGAGTTCAACACATAAGTTTGTCAGATTCCGTTTGACAGCTCTTGGCAAATACTTTCCTTCCGTATTCAACTTTATTTCCTCCGGTTTCACCAAAGAGGCATGCTCTGCATACCAAATCTTTATTTGAAAAAAAAAAACACCAAACAAAGTCAGAAGTACACAATAGTGTGGTTGATGATTCTAGAAAGTGGAATTATGCAGCGGATTTCTCTGTTGCTAATTGTAATGCTTCTTTAAATGTAGATGTTTTTTTGGTTTTCCCTATAAATAGGTATGGAACAAAATACCTCTAAAGGTTTTTTTTCTGGTTTGGTGCTTGTGTCATAATGGAGCACCAACTCTAAATTTCCTTCAAAAAGCAGGTAGACTAAATTCTAGTGTTTGCTTTATATGTAATGTTGAACATGAAACTCAGAATCACCTTTTTTTTACATTGCGTAGAGACTAGAAAGATATGGAGTTACTTCTTAGATAGTTTTGGAGTTAAATGGGTGTTTTCAGAAAGTATAAGATCAAATATTTGGGAATGGTCTAACAAGAAGAATAACAATATGATAAATAAGGTTTGGGGTATTCCGTAGTTTGCAATTTGGTGGACTATCTGGAAGGAGCGTAATAGCAGGCTCTATAACAACAAAAGAAGAAATTATAATCATCTAAAAGTGACGATTAAATGTACTCTTTTCAATTGGTCTTTGAACACCAAAAATTTTGGGGGTTATTCTTTGAGTACCCTTATTTGTAATTGAGATATTGCTTTCTTTTAGGATCTGACTTTTATATTTATTTTTTCTTCTCTGATTTTCATCGTTCTGATGAAAATTAGAATTTAATTTATTTCCCTTTGCCTCTAAAAAAAAAAGAAGTCAGAAGTACTAAATAGATTGTCATTGACTAAACTACCGATATATTTTTACTACGTATTCTTACCAATAAATAGTTTAGACGCCTGGTAGTATTTTCAACTGCATTTAGATTGTCATTTAGTGACTTTTCTATGAAAGAATGTATCAAGTCTAGCCATGATACATTCTTTACAACCTCGAGATCCTCCACAAGAACAATGTACTTTTCAGTCAAGGCATGTGCATCTTTTGTTGTAAAAAACATAGTGATACACAAGAACATGCATATAAGCCTTACAAGGTCTTCAACATCTCTCACTTATTCACTTACTTCTTCACTTTGTTCCTCATTCTCTTCTTCACTTTCTTCTTCATCGTTCTTATTGTCTGTACTCTCTTCATCACTCCCACTTCCTTTAACTTCTTCACCACTTTCAAATTTTTTTCTTCAGATTTTTCATCTTTTTCATTCGTTTTCTTCTCAGTTTCTGGTTTTTTTCTAAGCAGTATCAAGATTTCTTTTTGTATCATAACTCCTTTTACCTTTTTACTCTTTTCTACACCACCAAAGAACCTTTGAAATAAAGCATTGTTGCGATATCCACCCCTTGATGCCAGCACCATATCTTGGTGTTGTCTTTTCCATGCTCTTGGCATTCCAAAGATAACACCCATTTCTTCAGGGGTGGATGTCAGAATATGTGATTCTCCATGCCTTTTGAAATCAAATGTGATCTCATTCACATCTTTGCTTCTCTTATAACATTGTATCAACTTAGTCACCGCAGTTTCATTCTTCATCCAGTGATCTTCACTAAGATCTATGTACTAGAACATCAAAAAAAGGTTCCCATATGATTGGTCACTAATGATCCTCAACTGAGTTTCACTCAACTCCAGATTTTCATCCTTGATTGCTTTAACAAGTGATAAAATCCCCTTGAAACCACTTTTGTAGATCTTCCTAGAAGTTGCAGGTACTTTTGTCTTCTTTGTGGTTTTCTTCACACCACCTATATAATGAACACACTTTCAATAAACCTACAATATATCAATATATACTATAATATAGAACAATATTTGTGGATATGTACTATGCTTTCATCTCTAAGACCAAAGTAAGTTGTATGGTATCTATCAGCTATAAGATGAAAAAAGTATATACTGATATGTACTAATCTAATTTCAGAACTACAACAAAGTACACATTGATATATACTTATGCTTTCAACTCTAAGACTAAAGTAAGTTGTATGGCATCTATCTGCTCTAACATGAACAAAGTAAATATTGATATGTATTGATCCAATTCAAGAACTAGAACAAAGAACATACTCATATGGGATCTATCAGCTATGACAACAACAAAGTACTTTCAAAAAAATACATATCAAACAAAAACTAGGGTTTTATAGTACATATCATTGTGCTTTTGAAAATCACATAGTGCATTCAGTACAGTGGGTTCAAGAAGTATTTATTGATATATATTGTAGTATCATACAGTGCATGCACTAGAAGGGGTTTAAGAAGTACATATAGATAAGTACTTAAGATCATATGAGGAATTTGGTATAAAAAACAATAAAAAGAAGAGGCAGAAGCAATACAAGACATGTAAATTTATTAAAAGATTAAAATCAATACCTTTTTTTGAAGAAACAACAATAACTTTCTTTTTCTTCTTTGCTGGTGATGGAGAATGAACAACAAGAGCTTTGTTATCCTTCTTTGATGGTTTTGGAGAATCAACAACAACCACTTTCTTCTTCTTATTTGTAGGTGGTGGAGAATCAACAAGAGCAGCTTTCTTCTTCTTCTTCGATTGTGTTGGAGAATCAACAACATCAGGTTTCTTCTTATTTTTTTATTTTGGTGGTGGAGAATCTATAAGAGAAGTTTTCTTATTCTTCTTTGATGGTGCTGGAGAATAAACTACATCTGATTTCTTCTTCCTTTTTGATTTTACTGTTGGAGATTCAGGAGTACCTTGTTCTTCTTACTGTTTCTTTGATTTTTCTATCGATTTTTCTTTTGGTACCTATTTTCTTTGATTTAGGTATAAATTAATTCAGATCTACTTTCTTCTTTGATGATTTTGATTTTTTTTTGCTGAATTTTGATTTCTTTAGTTTTTGATTTTGAAATGAAATGATTTCAGTTACGAATGTCTATCTATATGGGTTTTGATTTTCAAATCCCTAATTTTTCGATCTCTTTTCAGTTTCAGGTGGTTTCAGAAACTGAAAGGGATATAACCGCTAAAACATATAGGCTGGACGTTTTTTACGTGGTTCACACGTGAGTTGTGAAGGGAAGGAAGGTAATGTTGTATGTTTTAAAGTATTTTGGAAGTCCAGTTAAATGTTATATCCGGCTGGACCCTAGATTAAATGGGTAATAGGTTTTGGACCATTCAGCAAATTTCTCATATAAAAGCATCCCAGTCTTATGAACTGGTAATTTTACAGTTATGGATCCCATTCCCATGGGGACCATGAGTTTTGCAAAGACAAATAAATTTTAAATGTCTTCCCACCAAAATAATTGTAATTGTTGTTTTGGTTTCAGATAAAGTTCAATTTTGTTTTTGCCAATAAAGCCGGGAAAGAGATGGATAAAGTTTTATCTAACTCACCGTTTTACGTATCTACTGATATAGACCCTTATATATCGTATTGTGTGTGTATATATCTACTCGCGCTGATATAAGGTTACCAATATATTTGTATCTCCGAGTATTCAATATATATCTGCTAGTACATACGATATCTGTATCGTACTTAAAAAAAAACAACCTATGTCTGTCGACACGTATAGATACCACCCAATACTAATGAATATAGAATATACATGATATATAATTGTTAAGGCATGCTCAAATTTTTTACCAGTTTGAATTTTTTTTTATTATTGTTGGAAACATAAATGATTCGAAATAATAATATTTTGGTGCTAGACAACAAGATTCATATCTTTTACAACGATTCATATTCAAGATGATACATACAGTCTTAGTATCCACGTGATGAATCAATATTTGATAGTTTAAGACAAAAAATTCATTCGATATCATTCACTGATCAAATTTTTTCAGAATGGAGAATCAATGGAATTCAGTTAGCAATCTCAATATCCAATATGCATGAGTGGCGTAATAGACGAGAAGAAGTTCCTACACATATCATCTAAAAATGAGATATCAGTAAGAAGAGCAAAGTCAACTTTCTACTAGTTATTTAAATTTTGAAGAAATTAACTCGAACTTTAATATTTTTTCATACTATTGTTATGATCAGTGGAGAAAATAAAATATGCTCAGTTATATATAATGTAATGATTTATTTAAATGATAATATTTTTTGTATTCAATGGTTCAATCATCTTTATATAACTTATTTATTGTACTTGGAAAAATGAACATTTCAAATATATGCAAATTTATATGATGAAAGACGACACTATCTTAATTAGACAGAAACCCTAAGTACCGATCATTATTCAAGTTCAATTAATATCGTTCAATATCACCGACACCGCCGTATTGTTTTGTATATGTGGAGACCAATACGACACTGATACCCGATACGACGAACCATGATCTAAGCCTACAATCAAGTCATAAAAAATAAGCCAACTGGAATAGAAAGCGAGAAAAAAAGCTATCAATCACTCCTATGGAAAATTAATCTCACAATCACATGAATTTCATGTAAGAAAATTACGAGGAAAAATCCAAAAATTGTAAAAACAATTTTTTGGAGAAAAACTGGTTTTGTAGTTTTGCAATCTAACCTTCCGGTACTCAACTGGTAGCATTAAACTTCCGTTCAAACTTAGACATATTTGAAGCATGTTTTACCCATTGGAGATACTTTGGCTTCCAATCCAAAGTGTCAAAGTAAATTTTCATCTGGTATGTGGGGCTGTATACAAAATTAAAAAATCGAGAACCGAACTGAACGGATTATAGTTAAAACCGAACCGAACCATTAAGTAAATGGTAATCAATGGTTTTTACTAAAGAAAACTAGTTTATTTCAGTTATGTTTCTAGGGAAAACCAGAAATAAGTCGAGCTCATCGGTTGAAACCGATTTATATTAGTCGATGGATCTTAGAATTATACCCTTTGATCTTAGTGCATTATAAATTTATAACCCTAAATATTTGCCTACTTTTTTTCCTCATCTCACTCTCCACCTTTTTCCTGTCTCATTTTCACCTTTTTTGCTACCGCCTCTTTTTCTGCCTTTTTTTTCTTTTCCATAAACTCTAGTTTCTCAAGATACGTTGATGAAGTTATCTCCGTTCTTCATTCTATAGCTATTTTTTTTCTTCATATTCACTACTTTGAACTTCTTTCTTATAGTTCTAGGTTCTCAAAACATATTGATTAAATACTTATTTTAAATTATAGGAAGCATTGGTGGTGGATTTTTAACAAGGGAGAAAATTGTAATATTTCTTTTCGCCTAGCTGCAGAAGCATGAAAAAAATATGTATAAATTCCTGACCCGACATCAGAGTTATGAATACATATTGCTATCTTACATTCCGCAAGAGAATTGAGAATACATATTCAGTTCATGAATAAATTAGCTCTGTAACTCTTTTGCATATATATGTGCTCGTAGAAATTTCAGGGCTGTACCTAGTTAAACCCTCGTTATTTTATGTGCATCCATGCAAATTATTTGTATCGATCAGAATACGCTGATTATACAAAATTATAAACATTCAGAATATAGGTTATCCCATATCTAAATAAAAAACGTTAATTAGATGCATACCATCTAATTGCAGAGTCGCATCAAACATTATCTCCAGTTGTAAACTTCCACGGATGAATCTCTTGAAAATGTTCTTCATGCACTGAATAAAAGTTAAGCATAAATGCTAACATTAAATATCATACAATTGAGAAACCCTAAATAGGCCATAAATATAGACACGACATTAACAGATGCCAAAGCTAGTGGTGCATAGGCAATAACCATGGCACAAGCAAGTGCCAACCTTAGCGAACCCTAGACACACTCCCAACACCAATGAGTAGCACACACATGTGCCAAAAGTCTAGAAAGAAAAGGCAACAAAGTCAAAAGCCAACAAAGTCACGCGCCAAACAGGCCCTAGCAGTGCTAGCTAGCACCAGCGCTAGCGTTAGCACCTGCAACAACGTTGCGCTTATGCTAGCGCAAATTCTAGCCTTGCTAGCAGCACAAGACTTCCCCTCTTTTGTCCTTTGTGCGTCTCTTCACCCTAGCATCATGCTGGAACCATCATCTAGGCTATAGCCATGACATCAGTGGGTACTAGAAACACCACAGTAAAGCCTGTAACACTCATATACCTCATTCTAGCTATCACAAACATTCTGTTACAACAAAATTTAACTATTACGAGAAATTAGAACAATTACATGAGGGGATTCTTCATGGGGTTTTGGTATGGTGATTATAGCAACATGCGGCGTGGCAACACCCCATGATAAGAAAGTCACAAAGTAATGGTAAGGATGAAGCAGTTAATGGAATAATGGTTTCCCGGAGATTCCAGGGCGGTTATACCATTATCCCTACGACTTCCATCTCCCCATCTCTTTACTACCTCCACTACTTTACAAGGAGAAGTGTTTTTTACCAACTATTATAAATAAGCTATTTATCCCATTTCAGAAACAAAACAAGATGATCATTCTCTCAAGCTCTGTTATTTTCTCAATAGTTCAACATCTCTACACACAATTTAACACACAAATTCCTTCAACTTTCTTTGCTTCCCTCCCTTAAGATCAACCCACTTTCTCTCCTCGTGACTGAAGCAGAGCGGATCGTCTACTATCGTGGTTTAGGCTTGCCATGTACGATTTTGATTCTGAATCTAAAGAAAGTACTTCTAAAGTACATTGTTTTTCCTAGAAGTAATTTTTAGGTACCAACAACGAGCCATTATGTCTCGTTTTTGGTTAAAAAGCGGGATATCATTCATTTCTTTTCACATTATATAAAAAATAAAAATATAGGCCACCTCTTTATAAAGTGATGAAGCGAGATATCATGTCTCGTTTAAAAGTGTATAAAGTGATGAAACAAAACATAAGGTCTCGTTTATGTGTTTTTCAGGCGATACATTATTTCTTGTCTAAGTTTTACTTCCTTCCATGCTTTCCTGCATTGGAGGAGAGAGACAGGAAGAGGAGAGATTATGCCACGGTTTTTGGTCACGTCGTTCCCTCAAAATCATCTAACACATCTGTAACACTGGTATTAATAGATAAATAGCCATATGGATCATATATGATAAATATTATTTGTTAGTGTAGACGGTGGATTTTTGACAAATGCAAAAATTGTAATATTATTTTTTCCCCATCAGAAACATCAAAATTACAAATTTGTTTCTGGTTCTATACCAGAAACATGGAGGCTGTATTTTTATTTCACATTCCACAAGAGAATTGAGAATATAAATTCTATTATAGTTATAGGCACTCTATGTTGATCTTATAGCCTTTATACAAAATATATACTCATACAATATCATAGCTTCATCCGGATGAACTTCCAATATTCTATGTGTGTATATATATGCCCTAACTCATATGCATTGAATTTACCCGAATTACTAGGATTTTTGAGAAGTACTAGGTATCATTGTAATTCTTCCTAGACTATCTGATAATACAATATATATATATATATATATATATATATATATATATATATTCGGAATGATCCTTTATTATCGAATGAATGTCTTATTCGTAGATGGATAACCACTAAACCAAATAGCACAATTTGAGTATTTGCCAAGTGCAATAATTCCCTGGCTGAATTCCTTGGCATCAGGTGTCCATAGCCGTGATCCTACCCAAAGTCCAATATTTGCACAAAAGAGAAATGCATCAAAGTCTTATGTGCGTGGCGCTTTTCCTAGTAATTTTTTCTATGAGATACCAAATACATCACATGGGGGGATTCTCATTGGGGTATCAGTATGGGGTTTACAGCAACGTGGGGTGTGGAAAAATATCCATAGTGAGAAGGTAATAATTAGTAGGACGGTTAAGAGAAGTTGAAAGGATGAGGGAGTAGTGGTCGTACATTCTTCTTGACATAGCGAACATGACTTCACCACAACCTCCACGATCATCACTTTTCCATCTCTTCACAACTTCCACAACTTATGAGAAATCGGTGTGTTCACAACAAGAGTACAAATAGATAGTTTCATCTATTTAAAAGTAAAAAAAAAATAATAGATCTATCTCACAGGGATAATCATATTTATAGTCATAAATCTAGCCTTCACCATAGTTCAACAACTACACACTGCAATTTCATCACACAGTGATTTCTCAACCTTTTCAGCTTCCCTCCCCTTTGATCAACCCATTATCTCCACCTTTGTGATCGAAGCAAGACGTGAACAACCATTTCTTGGTTTAGGCTTATATTGTACGATATTGATTTCTTGAACCTAAAGAAAGTACTATTTACGGTATATTTTTTTTCACCCTAAAACAAATACATGGTATAGTTCTTTATGCAATTAATATTTTGAATTAACGCCAATATGGATTAGTGGTGAACCTTCTAATTGAATGTGATTTCAAGATCATGTTAGAAAAAAATTTCTTCGACTTATATTAAAGCTAGTTGAACTCGAATTAAATTTTAAATTTAGAATAAAGATTTAGGACCGATCCCGAAAACCTATCCTGATTGTATTCTGACTTGTCTGTACATTTTCGTGTTGTCCGTTTTTCTTTGATTAATGGATATCGAGATGTATACAAGTTTGAATATGAAGATTCATATGTCAAGATATATTAAACACGTATTTAACTCAAATATGTTATTATTCATGTTTATTCCTTTAATACTCAAGGAAAGATCCTATTAATATCTTGAGATACATTTTTGAACCATCTTTGGTATCGATATTGATGTGATTTCCTTTCCCGAAAGATTTTATATTACTAGTTGACTATTTTTGCAAAGATCATTTACTTACACGGCATATTAGTAGGATATCTCATATATTGATGTTGGATATCTCATATTAGTAGGATATCTCATATAAGATTCTATTACGTCAATTTATGTTAAAATAATCCAAAGAATATCAAGAATATTCTTAAATTCAGAAATGATATTAATTGAATATTTTTGAGAATTTCAAAATTAGGTTTATTTAGTTTCCAATCAAAGCCTTGATCATAATACTGTAAATATTGGAGCTTTGTATTCTTACAAAATTATCCCAAAACACACTTGAGACAAGTGTAAGTAGGGGTGTTCATGGCCGGTTTCGGTTCGGTTTTGTGCCAAACCAAAACCGAAACCGGCAAGGTCGGTTTTCCAATTATTTTTCCATAACCGTTCCATTTACCGTCGGTTCGGTTTTACTCGGTTTTCTCTCGGTTTCGGTTTTTTCTAACGGGTTTCGGTTAACCGTTTGGAAAACTAAAAAAAAAAAAAAAAAAAATCAAAAAAAATTAAAAAAATCAATCTTTTTTTTAATAAAGTGGATTCTTCCATAACTAGAAGAAAATTCTTCCATAACTAGAAGAGAACTAGGGTTATATATCAAGGGTAATGAAGGGTTCAAATTAGATCTATCAAAAACTAGATCAAGGGTCTTAAATAGTCGGTTTTCCATGGTATACCGGTTCGGTTTTTGGCTAAACCAAAACCGAAACCGTGACTACCGGTTTCCATACTTTTTTTCCATAACCGTTCCATTAGTAAACGGTTCGGTTCGGTTTTGGCGGGTTTCCGTGGAAACCCGTTACCATGTACAGCCCTAAGTGTAAGGTTATTGTGAGTAACAAGTAGTCTGATTCAACTTGTGAAAATACACGATTAACTGGTTCCAATGGTTCTTTGGATCAAGAATCTCTAGTAGTACCGTCGGTGAGAAACTAAGATTTTTATTTAGTTTTCAATGTTTATTACTTGTTATTAAACTAAATCATAGTTATTTTCAATAAACGTTCTTGTTTATTTGACGACCCTTCATTTTTGAAATAAGGCCAATCAATAACTTTGAAGATCGGGCTATAATAAATTCTAGTGATCCAGAATCTGTCGATATAACTATTGATTTGCAGCTGTTAACAGACTTCATTTTGTGAGACTAGTCATTAGTGGAATCAAGTGCAAGTTGTTACTTATGAAGATTAAGATGATTGAAGACTTCAAATTATTTTTTCTTTATGATCTAGACGTGATTATCTACTTGACTTGATTGTCTGGGACAAACAAGCAAATTATCTTTGATAAATCTAAGACTTGTGAGAACGACAAGTTATTTGTTTTACAAACTTAACTTGCAGAAACAAGATTGGTTATTTCGGTAAACGTGATCTTGGTTAATCTTTATCAATGAGTTTAGAATTCGGTAAATATTTGGATTACAAATCTAAACGGTAGATCAATGACTCTGAATTCATCATCTAATATCGTTGGTATTTGTGATTTTTAGTGAGTGGTTAGCAAACAATTTGGTTTCTTGTTGTTTGTAAGACGTCTTGAATGCAATTCTTGACAATGTACTCGGTTGAGGGATTCACGTGCGTAGGCCAGATGGTTGTAGGAGCAGGGATACCTAGGAAATGGAATAACTAGGGGAAGTTTATTCGATCTCAACAACATGAGGTTGCGGGTAGGCATTTGTGTAACGGTTTAATTATGACAATATTCAAAACTGGACTAGGTCTCAGGGTTAACAAAATTTTATGTATTTGTGTAATTTCTTTGTTTCGCAATTATATCGCTTATCTTTATAATTAAAGTAAATGCACTTGTACATTAATACATATATTAGATCGATCCTTTAATGAATTCTTTGGTTAGAACGCAGATTAGATCCTTTTCTAGATAATTTTTAATCTTTATAAGATTGATAAGATTATACAAGGTTTGTCTATATAGGTCAAAAATAAAAGAATTGGCGGTGTACTCGGTACCCTCGTCTTTTCAGTTATTATCAGAAGAAGAAAAGACGAATACATTTAACAATCTGTATTTGGTGCGATCCAACCTATCATACATGAGTCAAAAAAGGTATATGGAAAGACCTAGAAATAACTCATTTAATATACCACAAGATTTTGTTGGTATACCTTGTCAAAAGATTACTCTAAACGTTAGTTAATTTGTCACCCTTTTCTAACCAATTTTGTAAACTCAGGTATATTTTCAAAAACGATGCCTTTATCGACTACATGATTTCTAAAAATCACAACTGTTGATGGTGGGTTTTTGACGAAGGAGAAAATCATAAAATTACTGTGGTTCTATATCATAAATATAAAGTCTGTGTTCCATTTTGATTTCACAAGAGAGTTCAGAATATATATTCTACTGGTGGCTATGAATGCTTTATACTGATTCTATAGTCTCTCTATAAATATATACATCCGCATATATATTAGAGCTTTGCCTAGGTGAACTTTCAATATTCTATGTTTATATACATTATATATATGTACTGGCTCAGTCTTACTTTTTGTATCGAATTTCCTTAATCAATGGAAATTCAGAGTAGTTACTTATGTTTGTTGCAATTCTTCACAAAATCTCTGATCATAAAATGTATGTATAATCTTTTGTGTCATTTTCTCTTTTGGCCTTATTCTCTAATGAATGCCATGGTCTTAGATAGATATCCACTAAACCGAAGATCACAATTTGAACCTATGCAAAGTGCAATAACTTTCCAGTTGGATTCCTAGGCATCAGGTGCTAATAACTGTGATTCGGCCCAAAAATCCAACACTTGCACAAAATGAATATTTCAAAACCCTAATGCACACGACGTTGGCTAGTCCTAGCGCAAAAACCTACTTGGCGCTAACATCTCTACTATGCACATCGTTGGGGATAATCCAGCGCCAACCCCACTTTTCATGGCGCGGGGCTAGTCCTAGCGGCAGATCCTATTGTTTGCGCATATCCCGTCTCTATCCTACGGTATTTCAGCTCTAGCCTACGACATCCCATCTCTCGCGGCACCTACCATTTCTCGAGTGCGATTGCATCTCCACAACCCGAGTATTTCTTGCACGACCAAGCTTCGCACATGGCTTGGACATCCAAGGCTTGCACAAGGCTTGCAAAACAAAGCCTCGCACATCACTTGCACATCACTTGCACAACCAAGACTCTGAGCGCCCAATTGGCTCTAACACGTAAGACGTTTAGTTCATTCTGACGAGACACTGTACATTATTCTCAATCCAGTCAATCCCAATACGCAAAATGAGAATTTTAACAAGAATAGAACATTTTCCAATTCTTTTCCTTATAACATGAAAATGAATTTGAGCGGAGCAATAAAAATTATACCAAAAGATACATCGAAGCTTTCATGCATTTTCAAGAAATTGGTATAACAAGAAAACTTGTCTGCAAATGCAAACGAATGACAAAAAAAATGCAGAAGTCAGCTGCCAATTTAAGGTCCACACTAGTTTTTCTTTTTTTTTTTATTGGTAAACTGATTATATTAAAACTAGTTGGCTTTACAGATCGAAAAAAATCCTTTTCCCTAACATCCTCCACCAAAACATTATACAAAAAATGGGAGGTTCATTCAGCCATTCATACAATATTCCTACCATCTTATGTTGCTTTTTCTGTATCTGTAATGGATAACCCGTTCCATAATGACATGGTATTGTTATAAAAAAATGTATTTTAACAGGATATTTTTGTGTCGGTGACGATTGTGCTGGTGGTGGCGGAAGGCCAACATAAGTGTACCTTTGTCATTCTATAAGACATATATTATTTTCTTTGTTGTTTTTCTTCATCATTAAAGGTGTAAAATGCATATATTGAATATTGTTAGATAAATCACATAGCAAATGGTTGGACGAAAAGTTTACTTGCTCATAAGTATTTTTATAGTGGTTTTTGGAGTGACCGTCTATTTAAACCACCCCAAAACTACACAGACACATAATAGGTGGGTCCTGTCCCTCTGGGAAAACAAGGGGTCCCATTTTTATGGTTGTTATATGTCCGTGCGGTTTTTAGGAAATCCATTAAGACGGTCTGTCCAGAATTTTTGTTATTTTAATTATACTAGTAGGTGATGTATACTAGTAGGTGATGGATGATAATAGAACCAATGGAATAAGGGGTTAATCTGATTCATATTTAACCATGTTCAACTATTACATGATATCTTCCTAAATTTGGTATGCTATAAGACATCTAATCACGTGTCACAACAAAACTTACGATGACACTATATGTGTAAAATTTTCACAACAATATCGAGGATAATATGGTAATTTATGTTAGTTAATTTTTATGGACAAAAAAGTACAAGAAAAACCTAAACCTGAACTGTCTCCTCCACCTCTCTTCCTCTTTGTCTCATGTTTTTCTTTGTCAGATACACTTCTAGTTTACATTATTCAATCTAAAAGGTTATGGTTAGATAAAAAGGTTGTTATTGCTGTGTTGAATGTTAAGACGTCAGTTATTTTCATCTCATCTTCCACTGTTCGTTTATGCAAGCAATTTGGTTATTCTTCCCTATTTCGCTTGTTAGGTTCTGCTAGAACTTTTCTATTGTGTAATCAATCAAATCCGCTCAAATGTATGAAATTTATTAGAAATTGGAAACTTATGATTGATGTAAAAAGAAGTGTTGATAGTGACGGTGGTGGAGATGGTGGAGGTGGCGACAATGACTTAGGAACAAGGTGGTTTTGTGTCAGTGGTATAGAATGCAGAAATCGATGTTGGTAGTGGTGGTGGTGGTGGAGATGGCGCCCGTGGTGTGTAAGCTCGAAATTACCCTCTATTGTTGCATCAACAGTGGTAGAGAGGAGGAGGGTGGTGGCGTTGTTTCTCTTGTGTAACAATAACTATGGTTGAGTTTGATGTCAAAATTGGATTTGTTTTCGAAATTGAAAGAGATGCATAACAATTTAGATTTCAATCAAATTGAATTGAAGGAATTATAATGGTGGTGCTGGTTACAGTGTTGGTGATGGGGTAGTGGTGGTTGATAATGACTTACTGATGGTGGTGCTGGTTATGGTGGTGGTGATGGAGGAAAGTAGCAGAGATGGTTGTGAAAAAAGTTTTTTTTTTTCTCTGAAAGTGAATAGATCTGAATAATGCGAACTGGAGCATTTACCCCTGGATTTGTTAGTATTTACGACACAAACCAAAGGAGAAATGAAAATACGGAGGGGTATTCACGTTATTTTTTCATAGTATAAATTGCGTTTTTTTTCAATGATGATGTAAAACGTGGAGGGTCATTTTGGTCTTATCATGTACCAACCAAATACCAAAAAACACCGCTATGCTTTATATTATAATATTATAGATGCACAAAAACAAAAGAGTCCATACAACAAACCAATAAAGTAATATCCCCTAGTATGTCAAGAAAAACCACAGGGCCTGGACAACACCTTTACACAAACTAATGGTATATGTGGAGTCGCTTCCCAAACTTAACTCTCTTGTTCAGTTTGTAATCTACATGGATGCCTTCTTTGATGGCATAAGATTAACTCAACATTTAAGTAACATGTATAGAGACAGTTGTGTGTATTAGCACTAACATCACTTAAAACAAGTTTCACTTGTTCCTACACTTGGTTTAGACCATTTTTATGTCTTAACTTTTTGTTAGCTGTCTGTGTAGGTTTGCAATCATTTGGTCAGTTAGTGTACGTCATCGGCCTTTATATTCCCTGTCTGTTTTCTGTAACTGTAACAACAATTCATTTTACTTTTCTATAATCAAGAACTTTCACAGAGATCAATTTTATGATCCTCTGTTTCTTTTTATTTCATTCTTTGATTTACTTTTCTTGATATCAATTCAATTATGGTATCAGACTGAGAATATTTCATTATTCTCAGGGTTTAATCGTTCTTCTTTCAGCTGCTTTGCAATCACTCAGAATATGGGGATCCTGGTCTATTAAAAGTTTAGAAATGGATCATAGTCATTGTTTAAAGAAATGAGATTCTTCAATCAGCTTCAAGATCTTGTTAATAGCCTCTCGTGGAACGCACCTTGACAGAACTTTCTATTCGGCTAAGAAAAGTCTTTTCAGATCTAGTTTCTTTCACATCTTATTTATCTTTAAATGATTCGAGAATTATCGTCTTCTTCAATGGAAAATCCAACATCAAACTCTATAACCAAGGTTCCTATGAATCAACTAAATAATTTTGTTACTCTCAAGTTGAAGGAAGATAATTTTCTTACCTGGAAGAATCTATGCTTCCTATGATTCGCAAATACAAGATCTTGAAGTTCTTAGATGGCTCTTATCCACGTCTGGATCATCTCACAAATCCAAGAAATCAACTTAATGGAATTGAAAATCCGGCTTATACATATTGGATTGATGAAGACACCACAATTGTTATGTGGATTCACTCCATAATTTCAGATGTTGTAATTCCCTATTTTGCATCCTCTCCAACTTCACATCATCTGTGGATAAGCATTGGAGAAAGGTTTGCTAGATCTTCATCTACTCATTCCATTCAATTACGCACTAAACTCTTGGCTGTTAAAAAATGTAACAAATTAATCCCTTCTTTGATTGATGAAATTAAATCTTTATCTAATCAACTTGCTACTGCTAGTGAGAATGTTTCTGACAAAGAATTAGTTGTAGTTAATCTTGCTTCTTTGAACTCTGACTATATATCATTTGCCATATCCATGAGACACAAATATCCTTTAATTTCTTGCATAGAACTTCATAATAATTTGCTAACTGAGGAAGTTGTTATTAGTGAGACAAATAGTGCTTTACTCACAGAATCTACCAATAGAGCTTTTGATGGGTCAATTCAATTCTTCTAGATCCTATGGTAGAGGTCACAATGCCAGATCTAGTGCTTTCGTGCCTTCATTTGGCAGAGGCAGAGGTGGACTTAATTCTTTTCACTATGGTAGAGGAAATCCTAATTTGTCAGGCAGAGGACCTAACTGCACATACTATACTTATGCTCATAGACAATCTATGGATGTACAACCCTCAACATCTCCTTCTCTTATCTGTTATATCTGGGGTAAAGTTGGACATGGTGCATTAGAATGTAGAAACATGCTTAATTTTGCATATCACAATGTTTGCACTCCAAATCACTTGATTGTTATGTTAGCTTCTGCAAATATCATGAGAGAAAATCCATGGTATGCTGACACTGGTGCAAATCATCATATTACCTCTGATGAAAATGAGCTACAAGTTGCATCTACATATGAAGGTTTTGATGAAATTCAAGATGCAAATGGAGAAGGTATGTCAATTACTGATGTAGTTTAGAAATAGTGGTAAAAGATTCGATACTCAGACTTGTAAAGATTTGATTTTTAAACCTAATTTTTAATACTAAATATAAAGAAGATTAAAGTAGAATTGAATTGAGATTATGGAAAGAACTGAGACTAATGATTCCACCATTAGCCAATTTTTCAAGTGATTTAGCATTAATAATTATTTTGCTACTCATATATTCAATTGATTCAAAATATTGTCAAAGTTATATTTTCAAAATAATTGTTGTAAATCAAAAGTATGAGACATCAATAGATCTAAACTAAGCATGACCCATCAAAAGAAAACACAACTAATTGATAAAAATCAGTATTTCGAATTTAATTCAAAGCAAATAATCATAAAAGCATTGCAAAAAATTAATAAGATAAAAATATACCACTTTATTATTGGAAAAATGGCTTCCTCCGTCGCCTCAATAATAGGTTCTAGCTCCTCATGTTGTAAACACTCTCAAAATGTGTATTTATGGCTCAAAAATTGTTTACAAAGATGAAAAGAGTGAAAATTTGTGTAACAGAGAGTTTGCAACGATGTAGTGGCGTTGCAGACAACTGTTTCCATTGTTACAAAAAAAAAGTGCTTCCACTGAAAATAAACGTTATTGTTGTGAAGATATCCGTTGCAGATGGGTTGAAGAAACCATTGCAGACGAAGATAAACGTTGCAAAGACGAAGATAAACGTTGTTGTTCAGTTGAAGAAATCGTTGCCTATTCCTGTTCTTCCCTACAACTGCAACACTATTTTTTTTTCCTGTTTTTTTTCGGTTGAAGCTCTCCCCCCTTTTTACTCGATATTTTTGCTTTATATAGGCTCCACAAACCCTAACTAGTCATCCTGGATCGATAAGGACTCAAAATCTAATCCAAAACAAACTCAAATTCTTGTTAATCCGAATCAGAGAAGAATTCTCTTTTCCGGCTACAACTCAACTTTCAACCAATTTTTACGGCCTTCAACTCTATCTTTGACGTGATTAAACATATATAAGAAGTTTCTTCTTATTGGGATATCGAAACAACCTTTGATATCCCATTAAACTCGCGTCCAGATTGACTCGGAACTCTTCACGAGTGAAGAACTTCTTCCCGTCCTTTCTAGATTTTTGAAATTGAAAGGGGGTGCCCCTATCCAAGCTAAGGTTGCCTTTATCAAATAGCTTGAGTGCCTTTAATATTTTTTCCCGGTGCCTTTATCAACTTTTTGAGCCAATTTTTCCACAAGTATTTATTTCCCAAAAATACCTACAAAGACATAAAAACCCATAATAAGTACAAAATCGAGCACTAGTAATATAGAGAATTGAGCACAATTTAGACACAAAAATGTGTCTATCTAATACCCTCAAACTTACTATTTGATAGTCGTCGAGCAAATCTAATCTAGAAAGAAAATAAGATCCTAACCCACTTTCGCATGAATCACGACTATTTTTAGCATATGTAATAAGCCTTTAAACCCCTAGGTGTCCCTAGTGGACGAGTTTTGTCTCGTGAGGGTTTACAAGAGGTATACCCACAAAATATTTACTTCAAACCCTAGCTACTTGTGAACGATTGAGGGTAAACAATAAAGAAGTTATTTAGTTGGCATACTAAATTCTTCGGCTATGGGAATCATTACCCTATATGAGTCCAACTGTTGTACACGAGTTTTTACTCAAGCATACTAAAATTCATATATAAGAAAACAAAGCTCTACTTAGATAGTCGTTCAAAAACGATACTCAGAATCTATCAAAGTACAATCACATGAAAAGATTTAGAAGATGGATATAGACAAAATAAAGTTTGCGCATGTTGACTAAGGTGAACGGTGTTTCCCATATCTCTCTGAAGGTCAGTGCCAGGATGAATCCTAATGGATTGAGATACGCTCCCACTGGTCTTAATCCTAATACTAATATCGACTCAACTGGTATATACAAGGGTCCCAGCGATCGATTTATTAAAAATAAAACAATTATTAATGTACTGACAACATGATTGGATCAATGTACAAACAATTATTAATGGTCTTTATCAACATCTTACATGATAGTTCTCATGGATCCTATGTTCCACGCTTGCTTAGGCGACAAAGACAGGGAGAACACACACATATTGCTATCAAAGTGTGAATACTCGATTTTTTAAAGATAAAATAAAATAATGTAATGGGGTTTGATCTCAAACACTCTACTCCATCCTGGCAGTGATAATAATTCGATACTAGTACCCCACCAAATCACTTAGAGAAACATAAAAAATACAAAAATAAAAACAAAAGATGATATGGTCGAGATAGACTCTGAGATATGGTGACGACTATAATGTTATTTCTAACACCTGAACTCTATCCTTTTATGAATAGACCATTTAACTGGGCACACCAATTCCTATAGAAAAAGAGCTAAGTTTCTATCTACCTAGAATGGTTAGTGTCATCCTGAATTGTTCACAAGCTTCTAAATTTTGGAGTTTTATTATTGCACTAAAAAGTTTCTCCCTTACCCCCAAACTTAAATCAAACAATATCCTCAATGTTTCAAAATAAGGAGCAGTACCAATACATAAGTAAAAAGAGGAATAAAGAGGTAAGTCAGAAAGATAGTACCTGGGTGAAGCATAACAATCCTTCTATGGAGAATAAGACAGCAAATAAAAACCTAAAAACGAATAATAAAAACCTACAAAAATCTACTAATGTACATAAAAAAACCTTGATGGTCAATCAAGGTAAACAGGGTTCTCCAGAGGGACTTCCTCAACATCACCTATAGGAAAATGCTCTAAAAATGGTTTCAATCTCTGACCTTAACCTTGAAAGGACTTCTAATATCTTGAGTCTCAATCTCAATAGCACCATGAGGAAAAACAATGCGAAAACAAAAGGACTGGTCCACCGAGAGTGTAACTTCCCGGGGAATAAATGCAAACGAGTATCATACAGAAGAACTTTTTGACCTAGAAAGATTGACTTTCTTAAAATATTTATATCATGTACAAGTTTCATTTTTTTCTTATACTCCCTAGCACTATCATATGCATCTTCCTGAATCTCTTCCAACTCATTGAGCTGGAGATTCCTGTGAGCTCCTGCCTTGTCAAGTGAAAAATTTAACTGCTTTACATCCCAATATGCTCTATGTTCTAACTCGACGGGCAGGTGAAAGGCCTTTCCAAAAACTAGACGATAAGGTGACATTC
Source organism: Papaver californicum (assembly GCA_023531435.1). Classification (NCBI taxonomy): domain Eukaryota; kingdom Viridiplantae; phylum Streptophyta; class Magnoliopsida; order Ranunculales; family Papaveraceae; genus Papaver; species Papaver californicum. Next base: position 1,699,010 of record JAJJMC010014646.1, on the reverse strand, counting down.
CAATAGGGGTCTTAAACGCAGTACGGTAATCCCATAAGGCATCTGTAAGCTTAAACGACCATTCTTTCCTATTAGGATTAACTGTTTTCTCTAGAATACGGTTTATCTCCCTGTTGGAAACCTCTACTTGAACACTAGTCTATGGGTGATATAGGGTAGCTACTTTCTGGGTAATACCATATTTCTTCATCAAAAGCTTTAACAATCGATTACAAAAGTGTGACCCTCCGTCACTAATTATAGCTAGCGGTGTACCAAAATGTGCAAATATGTTATCATCCAAAAACTGGTCCACAACCTTGTGGTCATTTATTTTACACGAAACGGCCTCTACCCACTTAGAAACATAGTCTACAACGACAAGGATGTAA
>JAJJMC010014646.1:1670429-1698629 GCA_023531435.1 Papaver californicum | reverse complement strand
AGAAATAATACTGAACTGGTCACTTTCAGGTGTACATATCCTAATAAACTGGTCTGGACAATACTTAAACAAATAAGGATCGTTCCAAAAAAAAAATGCTTTACCTCGGCTAAAAACCTAGAACGATCTTGTTTACCCCAGTGTTGAGGCACTCAACCAGTAACAAGCTAATTCACTATATTCGCAAACTAAGGTAATTGGGAAATAAAAATTAGTTGTTCATCAGGAAAACTATCTCTCACAAGAGGAGAGTCATCAGGGGAATCCACAACAAGTCTAGACAAGTGGTCTGCTACTATATTTTCTGCACCCTTTATGTCTCTAATTTCTAGAGAGAAATATTGTAACAAAAGGATCCATCTAATCAATCTAGGTTTAGTATCCTTCTTAGACAGAAGGTACTTCAAAGCAGTATGATCAGTAAAGACTATAACCTTAGAACCTGAGAGATAGGATCTAAACTTGTCTAAAACAATGGCTAACAGTTCCTTGTCTGTGGTGGTGTAGTTCAGTTGGGAATCATTTAGAGTTTTGCTGGCGTAGTAAATCACATGAAGTAATTTGTTTTCACGTTGACCTAACACAACATCAATAGCATAATCTGAAGCATCACATATTATCTCAAAGGGTAGGTTCCAGTTAGGTGCCTGGAAAAGTCTTAAGCTTATCAAAATCCTCTAAACAAACAACATCAAAGACAAACTTAACATCTTTTGCAAGCATATTGCAAAGAGGTCTAGAAATCAAGCTAAAATCCTTAATGAATCGACGATAAAAACCTGCATGCCCTAAGAATGACCTAAAATCTCATATATTTTTGAGAACCTGTAAAGTCTTAATAAGGTCAACTTTGGCTTTGTCTACCTCTATACCCTTAGAAGATACGATATGCCCTAATACAATTCCTGATCGAACCATGAAATGGCATTTTTCCTAACTAAGCAATAAATTCTTTTCCTTACACCTAGTCAACACTAATGTCAAATGATGCAAGCACTCATCAAAAGATGACCCAAATACTAAAAAATCATCCATAAAGACCTCTAAAAACCATTCTACCATGTCAGAAAATATGCTCACCATACAACGCTAAAAAGTTACAGGTACATTACACAACTTGAAAGGCATGCGTCTATATGCAAAGGTACCAAAGGGATAGGTAAAAGTGGTTTTCTCTTAGTCTTCTGGGGCAATAACAATCTGATTATAGCCAGAAAAACCATCTAGCAAGCAATAATGGCTATGTCCATCTAATCTCTCAAGCTTTTGGTCAATGAAAGGAAGGGGAAAGTGGTCCTTCCTTGTGACCTTGTTCAGTTTTCTATAGTCAATACAAATACGCAACCCCGTGGTCACTCGGGTTAGGATTAACTCATTGTTATCATTTTGTACTACAGTGATACCTGATTTCTTGGGAACAACCTGAATAGGGCTGATCGACTTACTGTCTGAAAATAGGGTAAATAATACCCGCATCTATCAACTTAAGCACCTCAGTTCGAACTACTTCTTTTATGTTAGGGTTAATTCGACGTTGCATTATCCTATAAATGAATCTGATGCATACAAACAGTAGGACTTATACCCTTAATGTCTTCTATGGTCCACCCGAAAGCTTCCTTATTATCTTGAAGCACATTCACTAGCCTATTTTTATGGCTACTATCCAAGTCGGATGCTACAATCACATGCATAGTCTCAGATGGGCCTAAATACACATACTTCAGGGTATCTGGTAGTCGTTTAAGGTCCAACTTAGGAGACTCTTTTAGAGAACGAATTAGGGTAGACTTAGAAACTGGTAGTGGTTCGAACTTAGGTTTCCATCCATTACTAGTGTCTATCAAAGGGGATGAATCTAACAAAGCATTCACTTTACTAATCACACTATCATCATCAAAATCAAACCCAAAGTGGGCTAGGCATTTCTCTAATGGATATTCTAACAAAGTGTTTGGTAATGACTCCTGAACTAATGTTCCTATCATGTTCACCTCTTCAGTGCATGTGTCCTCTATCTCAGGTGGTTGCTTATTAATATTGAAAATATTCAGCTCAATAGTCATATTACCAAAAGATAACTTCATAATACCATTTCGACAGTTAATGATCGCATTAGATGTAGCTAAAAACGGGCGACCTAATATCAAAGGTATCTAATTGTCTGGTTCAGGGACATGTTGGGTATCAAGGACAACAAAATCCACTGGATAAATAAACTTATCGACCTCAATAAGAACATCCTTTATGACACTTCGAGGAATTTTCACAGATCTACCAGCTAACTGCAGCATTATCTGAGTAGGTTTCAAATCACCAAGTCCTAGATGGAGGTATACATGGTACGGAAGTAAGTTCACACTGGCTCCTAAGTCAAGTAACGCTTTCTCAATACGGTAGTTACCTATAGTGCAAGAAATGGTTGGGGAACCTGGGTCTTTATACTTAGGAGTTGTATTGTTTTGGATAATTGAACTAAAATGACTAGCTAAAAAGTCTTTCTTTTGTACACTAAGCTTTCAATTGCGCGTACACATATCCTTAAAGAACTTGGCATAAGTAGGAATCTGCCTAATTGCATATACTAATGGATGGTTGATCGTGACTTGCTTAAAAACCTCCAATATGTCATTAAAGTTGGATTCCTTTATTGTTGGTGCTAACAGTTGCGAGAACGGGGCTCTGGTACAAAATCTGGCTTATGAGGAATTGCATCGGGCTCTTTAGATACTTCATCAGTCTCTTCAACTACTGGCTCAGAAGGGTGAACTACAATATGTTTACTATCAGGCATGGTTACCTTATTGTCTACCACTTTACCATTCTTAAGGGTTCTAATTGTATTCACATGATTTGATGATTTCTCACCAGAAGATACTTCATGAACTCCTCTAGGATTGGGTTGTGGTTGACTAGGGAACATGCATTTTTCTCTTTCTCTCAAAGACTCAACGATTTGACCAACCTGGGTTTCTAAATTAGAAATAGCCTGACTGTAGCTTGAACGATTTTCTGATTTTCTTGTAAACTTTGGTTGACTGACTGCTGAAAATTTACAGTGTTCTGAGTTAATAAGGCGAGAGACTCTGCTAAACTCATGATCGTCTTATCTATCGGATTCTGAAATTGTGCCGGTTCTGAAGGATTCTTAGTATATCCAAAACCTGGGGGAACCTTAGAATTACTAGGCTGACCTTGACTCTGGCCCTTAGACCAAGAAAGGTTAGGATGGTTTCTCCAACCAGGGTTATAGGTTTCTGAATAGGGGTCAAACTTCTGATGATTATCAAATCTAGTGTTATAATAAAGAGCATGGGCTTGCTCTTCAATAGTCTGTCCTTCCCAAAATGACTTGGTCTTAATTCTACAACAAGATTCACTCAGTTCTAAAGCTTCTAACCTTTTTGATATAACTGTTATTTTGGCATCTGATTCAAAAGATCCTTCTACCCTATTGACATTTCCTCTACTTAGAAGAATTGTTTTCTGTGGATCCCTACTATTTTCCCACTACTGGGTTTTTTCGGCGATTTCATTCAAAAATGTCATCGCACCATCGACAGTTTTATTTTCAAACCCACTTGTGCATAAAGACTCAACCATGGTTGTTGTCGAATAATCTAAACCCTCGTAGAGGATCTCAACTAGCCTTACTTTTTAAAAACCATGATGAGGATATGGTTGAAATAAGTCATTTAACCTTTCCAAATACCTATATAAAGATTCTCCCTCTTGTTGAGCCAATCTGCAAATCTGCTGCCTAATAGATGATGTTTTGTGCCTAGGGAAAAACTTATGGAAAAAGGCATATGTAAGTTGTTCATAGGTTTCAATGGATGCAGAAGTCAAACTATATAGCCATGATTTGGCTTTATCTCTCAGTGAAAAAGGAAACAATCTAAGTTTCAATGTTTCATCATCTAGGTCCTTAATCCTGATGGTACTACATATTTCCTCAAAATCCCTAACATGGAAATATGGGTTTTTATTTTCTTTCCCTAAGAAGATTGGGAGCATCTGTATGGTCCCAGGTTTTAACTCATAGTTTGCTTCAGTTTCAGCTAACTTGATACATGATGGACGAGAAGCCTAGCCGGGTTCAAAAAAGCTTTTAAAGTTGCCATTGTTGAAACTATCAAGGGACTAGGAGTAACTTCTTCACACAGTGTCAAGTTCTCAAAATTGAAATTTCCAAAAACAGGGCCCTCAAAAGAAGAGTCTTCGAGGTCCTCGTTTCCAGGGATAGAACTGCTAGGTTTGTCACTAATCAAACGACCTAGAGTGTCTCTTTTCTAAGCTTGCTCAATGATGATTTCGATCGGTCTTGACATACACTAAAAATAAAATAAATCCTAATTGGAAAGGAATTCTAAAAAATCACAAGCAAGGATGACTCAACAAAATCAAACATATTGAATCTAACAAACAAAAAACATGATGGCTCCACTTAGATTGTTTCTAGACCAGCTTATACTCTTTCAAAAGGAAACTAATTACAATTTAGCAAACCTCTTAGAAAGATCCGAATTAGATTAAGTCGAATGAAACATGATAAGCTCTAAGGAACTTTGATAACCCTGTCTCTTTGTCAACGTTTCCTTGGGTTACAAGGAGACTCAAATTTACTTAAAATAATCTTCCTGAACTTTGAGTTAGGCTAACAGCGTAACCAATACAGTCCTTTTGAATGACTTTCCTATAAGCTCGTTACCCTATCGGTCTCTTTCTAGTCAAAATTTTTTTAATCTTAGGTTCGCACTTGGTAACGTGTTCCTAAAGCGGGCATGAAGGAAACGGTGATGAAATCCGAGTCCTTATCTTGTATGGTCAGTTCTTGCCATTTACTGGAAAAGTAAATCCGTATTCAGTTCCTCAACATATATGCATACGAAGGAATACAGTAAACCCACTTACAGGGGATTCGTGGGTTGATCGAGTCTTACCTTCCGTACCAGACGAGGGATGAATCGGTTGTAGTCGACTCGGGTCACCGACTGCTGTGTCAGTAAACGAAGCCGAGGGGCCGAGACAACATAGTAATTTTCGTCCTTCCCTATTGCAGTTTATATTTAAATTACCCTTCCGTAGAGTTTAAAAAATAATAATAATGTCCAAAATCCCAAAACAATGTCCAATAGTATCTAAAAATAAAAGAAAAATTACAGAAATAATAAAAGATTTCCTAATACAATTTTTTAAAAAGAGAAACAAATAAAATCTAACAAATAAAAATAAAATCTAATTAAAAATAAAATTCTTTGTCTTCTTTTCCATTCTTTTAGCTTTAACTTTAACTCCAAGTCTTTAATCACCAAAGTCTTTGACTCAATTTCTTTTTAATCCAAAATCCAAAAAATGTAGCAAAAAGATAAATACCCAAAGAAAAGTAAAATATAACAAAGTAAAATTATACTAAAAACAAAAATAAAAACTTTAAAAAAAATCTAAAACTCTAAACCTAAAGACAAGTCCGCGTCGGCGGCGCCAAATATTGATGTAGTTTAGAAATAGTGGTAAAAGATTCGATACTCAGACTTGTAAAGATTTGATTTTTGAACCTAATTTTTAATACTAAAAATAAAGAAGATTAAAGTAGAATTGAATTGAGATTATGGAAAGAAATGAGACTAAGGATTCCACCGTTAGCCAATTTTTCAAGTGATTTAGCATTAATAATTTTCTTGCTACTCGTATATTCAATTGATTCAAAATATTGTCAAAGTATATTTTCAAAATAATTATTGTAAATCAAAGTATGAGAGATCAATAGCTCTAGACTAAGCATGACCCATCAAAAGAAAACACAACTAATTGATAAAAATCAGTATTTCGAATTTAATTCAAAGCAAATAATCATAAAAGCATTGCAAAAAATTAATAAGATAAAAATATACCATTTTACTATTAGAAAAATGGCTTCCTCCATCGCCTCAACAATAGGGTCTAGATCCTCATGTTGTAAACACTCTCAAGATGTGTATTCATGGCTCAAAAATTGTTTACAAAGATGAAAAGAGTGAAAATTTGTGTAACAGAGAGTTTGCAACGATGTAGTGGCGTTGCAGACAACTGTTTCCATTGTTACAAAAAAAAGTGCTTCCACTGAAAAATAAACGTTATTGTTGTGAAGATATCCGTTGCATATGGGTTGAAGAAACCGTTGCAGACGAAGATAAACGTTGCAAAGACGAAGATAAACGTTGTTGTTCAGTTGAAGAAATCGTTGCCTATTCTTGTTCTTCCCTACAACTGCAACACTATTTCTTTTTCCTGTTTTTTTTCGGTTGAAGCTCTCCCCCCTTTTTACTCGATATTTTTGCTTTATATAGGCTCCACAAACCCTAACTAGTCATCCTGGATCGATAAGGACTCAAAATCTAATCCAAAACAAACTCAAATTCTTGTTAATCCGAATCAGAGAAGAATTCTCTTTTCCGGCTACAACTCAACTTTCAACCAATTTTTACGGCCTTAAACTCTATCTTTGATGTGATTAAACATATATAAGAAGTTTCTTCTTATTGGGATATCGAAACAACCTTTGTTATCCCATTAAACTCGCGTCCAGATTGACTCGGAACTCTTCACGGGTGAAGAACTTCTTCCCGTCCTTTCTGGATTTTTGAAATTGAAAGGGGGTGCCCCTATCCAAGCTAAGGTTGCCTTTATCAAATAGCTTGAGTGCCTTTAATATTTTTTCCCGGTGCCTTTATCAACTTTTTGAGCCAATTTTTCCACAAGTATTTATTTCCCAAAAGTACCTACAAAGACATAAAAACCCATAATAAGTACAAAATCGAGCACTAGTAATATAGAGAATTGAGCACAATTTAGACACAAAAATGTGTCTATCAAATACCCTCAAACTTACTATTTGATAGTCGTCGAGCAAATCTAATCTAGAAAGAAAATAAGATCCTAACTCACTTTCGCATGAATCACGACTACTTTTAGCATATGTAATAAGCCTTTAAACCCCTAGGTCTCCCTAGTGGACGAGTTTTGTCTCGTGAGGGTTTACAAGAGGTATACCCACAAAATATTTACTTCAAACCCTAGCTACTTGTGAACGATTGAGGGTAACCACTAAACAAGTTATTTAGTTGGCATACTAAATTCTTCGGTATGGGAATCATTACCCTATATGAGTACAATTGTAGTACACGAGTTTTTACTCAAGCATACTAAAATTCATATATAAGAAAACAAAGCTCTACTTAGATAGTCGTTCAAAAACGATACTCAGAATCTATCAAAGTACAATCACATGAAAAGATTTAGAAGATGGATATAGACAAAATAAAGTTTGCGCGTGTTGACTAAGGTGAACGGTGTTTCCCATATCTCTCTGAAGGTCAGTGCCAGGATGAATCCTAATGGATTGAGATACCCTCCCACTGGTCTTAATCCTAATACTAATGTCGACTCAACTGGTATATACAAGGGTCCCAGCGATCGATTTATTAAAAATAAAACAATTATTAATGTACTGACAACATGATTGGATCAATGTACAAACAATTATTAATGGTCTTTATCAACATCTTACATGATATTTCTCATGGATCCTACGTTCCACGCTTGCTTAGGCGACAAAGACAGGGAGAACACACACATATTGCTATCAAAGTGTGAATACTCGATTTTTTAAAGATAAAATAAAATAATGTAATGGGGTTTGATCTCAAACACTCTACTCCATCCTGGCAGTGATAACAATTCGATACTAGTGCCCCACCAAATCACTTAGAGAAACATAAAAAATACAAAAATAAAAACAAAAGATGATATGGTCGAGATAGACTCTGAGATATGGTGACGACTATCATGTTATTTCTAACACCTGAACTCTATCCTTTTATGAATAGACCATTTAACTGGGCACACCAATTCCTATAGAAAAAGATCTAAGTTTCTATCTACCTAGAATGGTTAGTGTCATCCTGAATTGTTCACAAGCTTCTAAATTTTGGAGTTTTATTATTGCAGTAAAAAGTTTCTCCCTTACCCCCAAACTTAAATCAAACAATATCCTCAATGTTTCAAAATAAGGAGCAGTACCAATACATAAGTAAAAAGAGGAATAAAGAGGTAAGTCAGAAATATAGTACCTGGATGAAGCATAACAATCCTTTCATGGAGAATAAGACATCAAATAAAAACCTAAAAACGAATAATAAAAACCTACAAAAATCTACTAATGTACATAAACAACGTTGATAGTCAATCAAGGTAAACAGGGTCCTCTAGAGGGACTTCCTCAACATCACCTATAGGAAAATGCTCTAAAAATGGTTTCAATCTCTGACCGTTAACCTTGAAAGGACTTCTAATATCTTGAGTCTCAATCTCAATAGCACCATGAGGAAAAACAATGCGCACAACAAAAGGACTGGTCCACCGAGAGTGTAACTTCCCGGGGAATAAATGCAAACGAGTATCATACAGAAGAACTTTTTGACCTAGAGAGATTGACTTTCTTAAAATATTTATATCATGTACAAGTTTCATTTTTTTTTATACTCCCTAGCACTATCATATGCATCTTCCTGAATCTCTTCCAACTCATTGAGCTAGAAATTCCTGTGAGCTCCTGCCTTGTCAAGTGAAAAATTTAACTGCTTTACATCCCAATATGCTCTATGCTCTAACTCGACGGGCATGTGACAGGCCTTTCCAAAAACTAGACGATAAGGTGACATTCCAATAGGGGTCTTAAACGCAGTACGGTAATCCCATAAGACATCCGTAAGCTTAAACGACCATTCTTTCCTATTAAGATTAACTGTTTTCTCTAGAATACGTTTTATCTCCCTGTTGGAAACCTCTACTTGAACACTAGTCTATGGGTGATATAGGGTAGCTACTTTCTGGGTAATACCATATTTCTTCATCAAAATCTTAAACAATTGATTACAAAAGTGTGACCCTCCATCACTAATTATAGCTCGCGGTGTACCAAAACGTGCAAATATGTTATCATTCAAAAACTGGTCCACAACCTTGTGGTCATTTATTTTACACGAAGCGGCCTCTACCCACTTAGAAACATAGTCTACAACGACAAGGATGTAAAAATAACCAAAGGAATTAGGAAAAGGACCTATAAAATCAATGCCCCACACATCAAAGACCTCAATAACTAAAATGGGGTTCAAAGGCATCATATTTCTACGAGAAATGGTTCCTAATTTCTGGCAGCGCCCACAAGCAACACAATAATTGTGGGTGTATTTAAACATCGAAGGCCAGTAGAATCCACACTGCAATATCTTAGCAACAGTCTTCTTAGCACTAAAGGGACCCCCACAAGCATGATCATGAAAAAAAGAAATAATACTGAACTGGTCACTTTCAGGTGTACATATCCTAATAATCTGGTCTGGACAATACTTAAACAAATAAGGATCGTCCCAAAAAAAAATGCTTTACCTCGGCTAAAAACCTAGAACGATTTTGTTTACCCCATTGTTGAGGCACTCAACCAGTAACAAGATAATTCACTATATTCGCAAACTAAGGTAATTGGATCGAGCCCGATGCCTTTATCAACTTTTTGAGCCGATTTTTCCACAAGTATTTATTTCCTAAAAATACCTACAAAGACATAAAAACCCATAATAAGTACAAAATCGAGCACTAGTAATATAGAGAATTAAGCATAATTGAGACACAAAATATGTCTATCAATTACTCACACTGGCTTTTCTTTGAAGTCTACACCAAATCATACTTTTAACTTGAATAATGTTCTCTTAGTCCCAAATACTGCTCAAAACTTGATTTTCGGTCATAAGTTCACCTCAGACAATCATTGCTCAATAACCTTTGATGCTATTGGTTTTTCTTGTAAATGACTTGTCCAATGGGAAGATACTTATACAAGGTCAAAAAGATAATGGATTCTATCCACTACACTTAATTCATAACTCAAACAATAAAGCTCTTTCTGGAGTTACTACTACCATCTCTTCTGAAGTCTGACATAGAAGACTTGCACATCCTTGTTTTCAAACATCAAGCATGTTTTTAGTTCTTTATCTTTAATACAATCATAAAATCTCCTATTTTCTGTAGTGATTGTCAGTTGGGTAGAAGTCATAAATTGCCTTTTACTTTGTCTAGTCATTGTAGTACCACTCCTTTGGAGTTATTACACATGGACCTCTGGGGTCCAAGTCCTGTAATGTCCATTTTTGGACACAAATATTATGTCAATATAATTGATGATTACTCAAAGTTTTGTTGGATCTTTCCTCTTTTTGACAAGTCATAATTTAAGAAGGTGTTCTTTCACTACAAGGCACAAATTGAAAATCAATTACATTGTCATATCAAGACCATTAGAACTGATGGTGGGGGTGAATTTCTTCATAATGAATTGACAAATGGCTAACCAGGTCATGCATGAATTCTTATGTCCACATACACCTGAACATGATGGTGTAGCAGAGTCTAAGCATAGGCATTTAGTTGATATAGAGAGAGCATGTCTGGTGCAATCTGGTCTTTGCTCAACATTTTTGGTGGATGCTTTCAATACTGGAAATTATACAATAAATAGATTGCCTACAAGATCTCTTAATTTGAAAAGTCCATTTGAAATTTTATTTCATAGTGCACCTGATTACACCTTCTTAAGAACATTTGGATGCTCGTGTTTTCCTTGGCTGAAACCTTATGCTCCTCAAAAACTTGCACCTAGGAGTATTTCTTGTATCTTTCTTAGATACTGCTCATCTCAGAAGGGCTACAGGTGATTGGATATTGCTACTGGAATACTTTATGTCTCAAGACGTTGTTTTTAATGAATCTATTTTTCAACCTAAGAAGCCTACAATCATTTCTGATTCTATTTCCTCCCCTGCTACTGTATCTCCTTCTCCTGCTTCTTCAGTGCCATTACATTCTATCAGTATCCCAGCTACACAACTTGAATCTGAACCAACTGAATCTGCAGTGGATCTACCAATAGCTGAGAATGTTTTTTCTTGTGTTCAGAATGATCATTTAATGACAACAAGAGGTAAGTCTGGTATTTTTAAACCACAAGTATATTCAACTAAGCATTCTTTTTCTTCTACTGTTATAGCCAAGATTCCTCCTCCTATACCTACTTGTTTTAGTCAGGCAAACAAATATCTTAAATGGAGGGTAGCTTTAGTTGAGGAATACAATGCACCGCAGGATGCCAATACTTGGTCCAAGGTACCATTTCATCCTTCCATGAATCTTGTTGGTTGTAAATGGGTATTTAAGATAAAACACAAACCAGATGGCACTATAGATAGATACAAAGCTAGACTAGTTATTAAAGGATTTCATCAACATGAAGGCTTAGATTATTCAAAAACTTTCAGTCCGGTTGCAAAACCTGCTACCATAAGAATTCTTCTTGCTCTTGCTGTGAACTTTGATTTTTCTATTACTCAACTAGATGTGAGTAATGCTTTTCTTCATGGTGACTTATCTAAGGAGGTGTATATGTCTTAACCACCTGGTTTTGTGGATCCTGGACATCCTACTATATCTGCAAATTGAACAAGTCTTTATATGTTAAAGCAAGCTCTAAGAGCTTGGTATGAAAAGTTATTGCAAGTTCTTCTCTCTTATGACTTTGTTATCTCCACGGCTGATTTTTCTTTGTTTATTCAGAAGCATAAGTCAAGAATTATATACATTCTGGTGTATGTGTATGATATTTTAATCACAGGAAACTCGGCTTCATACTGCAATGAGCTTATCACAAAACTTCAGGGACATTTTCCTATCAAAAACTTGGGTGACTTGCATTACTTTTTAGGTATTGAATTCAAAAGAAACTCCACTGGTCTCTTTTAATCTCAAACAAAATATGCCTTAGATTTACTAGAGAAACATTCTATGAGTGGAGCAAAGCCTTGTTCTTCTCCAGTTCATGTCAACTTCAAGCTGCAACATACTTCTGGTGATCCTCTTCTTGATCCTACTTCTTATAGATCTTTAGTGTGTGCATTGCAGTATTTGACCTGGAAAAGACCTGAGATCTGCTATGTTGTTAACCAAGTTTTCCAGCATATGCAGAATCCCACAACTGAGCATATGGTTGCTGCTAAAAGAATCTTGAGATATTTTAAAGGCACTATATATTATGGTATATTGTTCACCAAAGGGTTCTCTGCTATCAACGGGTACAGTGATGCAGATTGGGCAGGGGACCCTGTCACCAGAAGAAGCACTGGACACGACTGCATTTTCTTTGGATCGACTCCAAAAAGTAAGAGACAAACTACAGTTGCAAGGTCATCTACTGGAGCTGAATTTAGAAGCCTGGCAAATTCTGCACCAGAGATACTTTGGCTTTACAAGTTACTTAAGGATATGCATATTTTTCTATCAGTCTCTCCAACACTTCTTTGTGACAATATTAGTGATATTTCTTATTCTCCTAATCATGTATTTCATACAAGAATGAAGCATTTGTCCATTGATTACAACTTTGTTAGAGAGCTGGTTCAGTCCAAGGACTTGCACGTCTCCTACATCTCTACTATTGATCAAGCAGCAGACATTTTCACTAAAGGATTGTCAGGTCCACGCTTTGCTATGATGCGAGGCAAACGGAAAGTGCAGCCCTTGTATGCCACAATCAGTTTGAAGGGGGCTAATAGCACTTAAAAAGTTTCACTTGTTCTTACACTTGGTTTACACCAATTTTACGTCTTAACTTTCTGTTAGCTGTCTGTGTAGGTTAGCAATCATTTGCTCAGTTAGTGTACGTTAGCGGCCTTTATATTCCTTGTCTGTTTTCTGTAACTGTAACAACAATTCATTTTACTTTTCTTTAATCAAGAACTTTCACACAGATCAATCTTGTGATCATCTGTTTCTTTTAATTTCATTCTTTGATTTACATTTCTTGATATCAATTCAATCAGCGTGGATTCCCATAGTGATAATCCAAGGCTGACTTCCGCTGAGATGGTCTATTCTCTCCACTGAAAGTCAAGAGCACTCGGTAGAACCTTTTTCTTAAACGAGTTTATCTTTCGAGTTACTTATTCTCACATTGAAGGAGAACATTTCTTAAGCCTTGTCATGAATATCAGAATCATTTATCATCCTGTATTTACAGCCCAAGTCCTTAGAACAAACAGCTCATCATATTTTAAACCATAGCAATACAAGACATGAAGATCATAGGTTTTGTATGAAAAGAAAATACAAATTGAAGAAGCACACAGCGAAATCTACACTATCCTCAAGGATGTTCAAAGTAATCTCTCAGAACATATTTCTAGTCTCTACTATAATGGATGCTGTACATTTTGTAACTGTTACGATACTTACTGAAGCCAACATTTATTCTTATTCTATCGGTCAAAATGGATACAGATTTAAGTAGAGAAACTAAAGGCATTTCCACAATTCTCCTTCAAATTCATCTCAAAAACGTAAAGTGCCGTCACCTCCCATGTTTCTTGATATTTTTCTACCAAATTCTTTCTTTATAAGTCAACTAAGCTGATTTTTAGTTTTTTGTTCACAATAGACAGAATGACTGAAGAGAGATAGTTGAGCGGTGGGCAACTTGCTCAAATACAACCCAACAAGTAAGCATGAAGGAGACCACTAATGCCATTGCCAGAAAGACTGTTCAGTCTAGGATTCATATGAGGTGGATGAATACACCATCAGTTTTTGTTTGTTTTTCTAGATTCAGCTCTGTGTACAACTTTATACAGTTAATATAAGTTGCTTGCTTTCAAGGGAAAAAACTAGAAAGCCTCGAAGGGGTGGGGGAGATGGAACATCAATTATATTTTTGTCTACCAATAAAAGGTTCGAAATTTGATAATGCAGAAAATATGCTAATGTTTGAACACCCACCAACCAAAGAGTGATATTCTTCAATTTCGATAATATTAACTTTTTCAAAGTAAGCAAGTAATTACCCAACAAAATATACCAATAAACGATCCACAATAGGTGCTTGAAGATGCGATCAAAACAATAGCACAAATAGTAAAATCTATCAACTTACTTGAGTGATGTGATCAGGGGAAGGAGGGACTGTAGCTGGTGAACTAAAACTTTCATGGCAGAGAAGAAGCCTTTATCGTTTAACTTATTTAAAATTTGAACTTTATCTATTAGTGGAAAATGCCAACTGAGATTTCCTTTCTTTGACATATAAGATTAACATGATTTCCTTTCTTTGGCATAAACCCATGTCCGTGGGGAATGAATACATCACTTTTTAGCTTGTATCGTTTTCTTCCTTCTTTGATGATTCAGAGCTTACTATCGGCAAATTCCTCCGGTACTGAGGAGATGTCAACCTCCTCTCTAAGGGTGTCTTCCTCTTGCTCACTACAAATCTATTTACACCTTTCCTCATTGGCATTATACTAGGGAAATCTTCATCAGGGATTTGACTCAGCTCGGATATGTCTTTTATCTGGGCAGCTCTCCTAAACCATCTCTCTGCCTTTGCTTCTTCTGACATGTCAAGAGGATCCGGTTCCGTCACTAACGATCCTTCTAAACTCCTTCCAGAAAATCCTCTGTCTGCAGTTGTTCCACTATTCTGAGTTCTCATAGGCTGATCCTGAATTGAACTTCTGGGACTCGGTGCTGCCTCTGACATGTTATTGCTCTTCTTCCACGATGGACTTATCCAATCTTCACTAGGTATTTGGGTTGAATTCCTAGCGGATCCATCTTGAAAACTATCAGACTTGTTCTCGCTGGAATTCTTTGTGAACGACGGTGTATTCAAGCTACTCCTACTCGCTGGTTGATAATCTTGCATTTCTGTAGAATTGTTACCTGCCCCATGACTGGGAGTATCGGCATTGAGCTCCTTGGACTTCTGTGTCCCACCCTTAACCACTGATGTTGAAGATGAGGCATCTGTAGACGTTGCGCTTTCTAATGGCTCCTGAACTTTGTCCTTTTTAGCAAAATAATCTGGCGGGAAAGGAACAAATGGGACGAAGTTCGTATTGTTAGTCTGCTCCATGGCCATGCGCCTTTTGTATAGAGGTGAGGTTAAAGACATGTCCTTCTTGCTCACAACAAATCGATTTTCCCCCTTCCGCATAGGCATAATTTTTGGGAAATCATCATCTGATATAGCACTTGCAATATCCGTCACATCATGCAGCTCTGCAACCTTCTTAAACCATCTCTCTGATTTCTCAGCTTGTTCTTTTTCTTCCTTGCTAACAATTTGATTTACTGGCTTTCCATTGAGTAGCAAACTATCACCTGACTCAGAAGGGAGAGAAGAAGCTAACTGTTCATCAGCCTTAACCATGTTTGCATTATGATATGTAACTTTTTTATCCTTCTCTGGTTCTTGAGGTTTGGCAAATATATCAGCTGGTAATGGCACAAACGGAACATAATTAGAACCGCTTCCCTCCGATTGCCTGAATGAAGAAGAAGCTGAATTTGAAACTGAAGTCTTTGCTGATCCAGCACTATTTTTCTCAATTGTAACTTTACCACCATTCTTCTCTGGAGCAGATGATATGCGACCGAGAATTCTATCCAAGCTTTGGTTGATAGATGACTCCGAGGTTTTACGTGAACCCACCACATCCTCGGACTGAAAACCGCTTCCCCCCACAGTTGTATCATTGCCAAAGCTCGCTTGATACTGATCATCCGCAGAGTTCCGCTCCAGGGGCTTCTTTCGGGTGCTCACCACAAACCTGTTTACCCCTTTACGCAGAGGCATAATTTCTGGCCCATCGTTTATGGGTTTGGTGAAGCCAGAAGAATTGTTGGCTTGAGAAGCCCTGATTTGGTTGATCTCGTTAGTGAACCCAGAACCAGATCTTGGGGCAGGGGTGGTTTCGCTAGGGCACTTGCAATCACACCTTAAGCATACAACATTCCTCCCATAATTATAGAAACTACATCTGAGAAATGCGAACTGCATTAGATGCATATAATGTAAACAGACGGATTATCAGTTGGTGAAACGAAAGAAAAAAGAAAAAACTCTTACTGCGGACACTGCCATTCTCCTCCAGTCAGCAGTCTCTTCGGCCTTGCCTCATCACATTCCAGACATCTCATATTTTTAGCAAAGTTCATGAAACTGCACCTGCTCCACAATAAAATGAATACGGCTAGGTTTAACAGGGCAGTAAAATACATGTCGATCGCAAGTTCACAAGAAAGTAGTCAACGTCACAATGCAAGTGGACTGAAAGAGGTAGTGAAGTCTGAAAAGAACTTCACTTTAACAGAACAATTTCTTGAGATAAAAAACGGACCGAACTATTGGGGAAAGGAGCATCATAGACTGGTTAATAAAATTGAGTTGATAATGTACTGATACCCTATTAAGAGTTGACCTTGATGTCTCCAGTATGACTTGCAAGAATTCATGTCAGCAACATTACCCACATCAACCCACGGTACATCAGTTTTCTTCTAAACTTTTATCCTGGATGTGAAGATAGTTCACATTTAGGAAAGACGCCGGGCTGAGTGAAATTGGCTAGCTTGGTCATTAATCATATATTTGGGAAATCAGTAACACCTAGGAAAAGGACCAATTAAGGTTATCTTTTCTTATCAGTCAAGATTGAAGAAGTTTTTGGCGATTTTACGTGATATAAAGGGTTCTAAAATGGTGTGTGATGTTTATCTGTACACTTGTAGAACTACCGGTGATAAAGATGACCTCATTATGTTCATCCCTCACGGTGGAGAAAAGAAGGTGCAGTTTTGGCAGAGAAGTTCGAGGAACATACTTGGGAGATGAAACTTACCTCGAACAAATCCAATCGCCTCTTTTCATCTCAATGTTTCGTCCGAGAGGCCTAGGCTTTTGTCCATATTTATCACGGAATTGCATTGGCATTGAGCCAGATAAGTCCACCTCTTGACCTTTTCTGCTTGCATCAGACAACTCATCCAACAAACGGCGGACAGATGATTCCACAAGTTCTCTATTGATAGTGTACTTATCCACTGAAGTTGTGGGAGAATGACATGTGTAGCTTAAAATGTACCGCATCAGACCAACCATACCTTCTCTTTGCTCCAAATTCTACATTATTTGCAAAAATGGTTTAAACAGTATAAACAACAACACACGATAGCGTAGTGGTGATACAGATTAATGTCTACCAAAAAAAAAGACACAAGTGATCTTCTAGCACCATCCCCTTGGTCCAACATAGTTTTGAACAGGCAAACAAATTTCCGGGTACATGACTTAATAACACAGTAAAGAAAACCTTCAGTTCAGAATCTAAAAGATTTAAACTAATCTGTCATAGTTCAATTAGTGATCTTGTTTTCTTAATTTCATTGCTTCTTTCATGTTTAATATGATCCAACAATTGACAGCTGAAAAACAAACTCAAGCTTTTACTATCAATTCAAAAGTAACTAAAGCATCTCCATTTATATGACACTGAGTTCTCCGATGCATAAAATATAATAAATAAATAAAAGATGTTTATTCAAACTTACACTGTTATCATCTCCGCGCAAGAATGATTTTATCCCTTTTTCTGAATCAACCGCACCTTCGAACATGAATGGCGAACCATTTGCCACAACAACCTCAATATCCTTTCGAGAAAGCGATCTTTTCCACCAAATTCAACACAAAATACATCACATTCAGTAAATTAAAATCCCTTAAAAAGACTAATTTATATGTACAAACATGACAAAGGAATACCCCAAAAGATGAGACTGATCGAAAGCAAATGAAAGACAAGCATTTGCAGCTGGTTTAAACTCATCAGAAATTTTTTCAAACTCATCCAAACTCTGTCGATCTAAGTAACCAGAAGTAGTAAGATTCTCTATGAATTTGGACCATTCAGGCCAAGGATGAGTACCCCTGGAATTAGAAAAAGATCCCAGAGAGTCTAGATGATAATCTTCTTTGATAACACTAGTAGTTTGAGTGTGAATACTACTACTCTCTGAAGATTTAATTGAAAACCCTAATCTAATACGACGTGAATTCAAATAAAATCTACATCTTGATGAAGAAGATGATGACAAAGAAGCAATAGAAACCCTAGAGAGGCGTATAATTGATGGGCGTGAACAGAGAAGAGGGAATGGAGACGTGAGTAACATGGATAACTTCGAAGCGGTGCCCATCTCCGCCTCGGATTAGATGAATAAGATAATTGAGAAATCCAGTGAAAGAAAGAGAGGCAGTGATTCAAAGAGTGGAGAGGGCTTTAGGTTTTCAGTTCTCAAGCGTTAAACCATGAAAGTTCTGGAATGATGCTCCAAGATAAGACTTCTCGCTTCTCACTTCTCACTTCTCACTTCGGAGAGCTTAATTACCAGGGAAAAGATTTTATCATCATTGATTAAGGGGACACATAGGGATACCAATCCGGATACCTATTAGTTAGAAATGTTTTGCTCTATATGGATGGGTACCACCCGTTAATACTGAGTTTCCATTTGTCAATCTTTGATTTTAAGACTGTTATATTACAATTCATTTCGTCATTAACATCTTTTATTAAGGGGTAACACCAACTTCATTTCTGTTCTTTTCTATCATTTTTTTTTCCAATGGAAAAAGCGATAGCAAAGTTTTTTTTAAGTTATTATTTATTTATTTTGGAAAACGAGGATGAAACCTCGTACCGTTGATTGATAAGAATGATACTTGGAGAATTGAGGATCATTTGCGGTTATAAGATTCGTGCACTTCGTAATGTAAATATTGTTTATAGTGACTAATACTATCTTTTTCTTAAATGTTTTTACGGCATTTCGGTTATAGAAAATTAAAATACTAATTACTTTAACAATATAGTATATAGTAGTCGACACAAAAATAGTAACTCTATAGTTAATATAAGGGCTTCACTGATTTTAAAATCAGAGCTTATATTGTATCTATGCTTTGTAGCTTAGGCATATTTTCCATTATCAGCTTAGAGATGGTTCAGAATCACCTGTGAAGAATATTATTCACTCCACCCGGTTGTCAACCGAAAGGTAGCTTTGGCTCCTTTGTCTTCTAATTGTTCTCGTGTTGTGCAGTCACCATATGCACCTCTTGCTTCAATTGTTGTACTTGTATAATCAATCAGAGTGAGTCAAATTTCTAATATAGTAATAAGATTAGATATTGATAAAACAATATTTATTCTTAGGCTTATGAAAGTTTTTTCCTTAGTCGGTTCCTTGCCTAGAATTTGCAATGCTTCATCCTGTATTGGGTTATAATAAAGAGTCTGCATGATGTTATATGTTGTATTGTTAACATGCATGAAACTGTTAATGAACCTATTATTTTTGTTTGTCGTATTTATATTTTTTGTGTTCTTTTATTTGAAAGTAGCCTCGCATCTAACTTTCCATATGTGTCAGGTTATTATGCTGCAAAATTTTGGCCATCCCATTATACATTTAATTATATTTTCCTCATTGACCCAAGCAGTTAACCATTCATGAAAAATATTACAATTTTCTTTTACACAATTCATATTAAAGTTTAAATTCATTCATACCTAAACTATAAAATTGCAGGTAAGGAACATGTGAATTAAGGATTCTTATCCATTATTCCAAATGTTACAATTTGTATCTATGTTTGGGATTATGGTTCACTTTCAAACCTGTTAGAAGGCTAGAGCTTGTAGCTTTCCAGGTGAAGAGTTCGACAATTGGGGTTATATTAAGATTCAATATCCTCCACTAATCCATTGTATTTTATCAACACTATTTATTAAATCATAAAAAGAGTGGACTGTAAAGTTTCCTTTGTTGTTTAAATTCCAATATGCATTGTTTTCCACTTCTTGCGTAGGTATATTTATTTATTTTAATTTTTTTATTGTCCTTAGATAAAAACATGCATGCGATTTATCAATGTCCCAACTTTTATTATCATTAAGCAATCGACTCACCTTAGTTAATGTTTTGGCACCGGTAGCAGGCTTATGTATACGAGTTGTGATATGTGGAATCCGTTGATCCTCCTATATGTTAATATTTTTACTATTTCCAATTTCTAATTTCCAGTTCTTTTTTATCTCTTGAACTCCTCTATGTATTTCCTTCTATATCCAACTATTTCCTATGTTTGGTTTAGATTTTTATGTAAAATGTCAGACCTAGGATAGTATTTTGCTATTAGGATAGTATCTTGTTTATCATAGCCAGTTAAAATTTTCAATAATTTGGAGGCCTAGCCCCACCTCTTTTAGTGGTTTACAGACTGATTCCTAAGCCTTTAAGTAGACACTCTTCTTACCTTTTTTATTTTTTCTTTTCTCATCTTTTCCCCACCAGTAACCCCTTTGGAAACTTGTTACATTTTTACGTATTTTTTCGAGGATTCTGAAATAGTTCATTTGGTAAACTGCTAGACAGGAAGTTACATTTTTCTTTATCATTATTGTTCTACCTACAAATTTAAGAAGGTTTTTAATCTAGTTTTATAATATGATCTCATATTTTGAATCAATGGTTCAAAGATTTTTAGTTTTATTTATTAGTAAACAAAGGTTAACCCAGGTATCTATCATTGAAGGGAATAGAGTTAACACCTAGTATTTGTTTTACTTCATTTCATTAGTCTGTTAACGTTTTTGGACTTAAGAATACCTCTATTTTCTATGATTGATTAGATGACCTGAACAAACTCCAAAGTTTTTTAAAAATGAAACAAGGTTATGGAAAGTTTTAGCATTGGATTTACAAAATGTTAGACAGTCATCTACAAATAACGGACGACTCATCGAAGGAGCATTTCTAAAGATTTTTATTCCTTTTATCAAGCCACTAATTTCTGCATTCAAGATTACTCTAGAAACCGACTCCATACAAATGAAAAATGGATATGGAGATAATATCTTATTCCTTTGTGGGTTTAAAAAACTTAGTTGGGAAATCATTTAAAAGGACAAAAAGCGGTGTACTAGATATGTGTTATCTAATTAGGTTGCACCATCCTTCTGAGAAGCCTAATTTTCTCAATCTTTCAATTAGGAAATTCCATTTGACTCTTTCAGAGGCCTATAAAATATCGATTAAGAGACCCATCAACCCCTTTTTACTTTTTGTATTTATCATCTTATGAATTATTTCATGAGTTATGGTTATATTATCCGATATCCGCCTTTCTGGTATGAAGACAAATTAAAAATGACTTATAATTTTGTCTAACATTCCCTTCATGGCTTCATCCTATTAGCCATTAGCTTCGATATGATTTTATAACAAGTATTATTAAAGCTATCGGACTAAATTCATCCGCAATAATTTGAGTGAGAGTTTTGGGTATGAGTGAAATAAAATAGGTTTTCAGTATTGTTAACAAGGTACCCACTTTTGAAAAAATCCTGAACCATCAATACTAGATATTTTTCTATAGTCTCCCAGTTTTGTTGGAAAAAGATAGGTGGGAATCCATCTGGACCTGGACTTTTATCGGGTAGCATTGAGATAGACACCTTTTTTATTTCACTGATTGTTGGTATTGAACAAAGAAAAATATTATCATTGTCATTTATGCAAATAGGAATAAGATCTATCATTTTCCTACTTATGTTAGAGTTTACTATGGCTGTGATACCACTAAAGTGTTTAGTTATACAAGAAGCTCCCGTCTGCAATTCAATAAATTACCTTCATTATCCATTAGTTTTTTTATTTTATTTCTTTTAAACCTCTTTTAGGCTTTACTATGGAAGTATTTTGTACCTCTATCTCCTAAAACAAGATTTTGGTTGTTACCTTTCATGATTTCTCTTTAATAGCATACTATTTTGTTAGTTCAACATCCAAAGTTGTAATATCTGAAGATTTAGCGTATAATATTGTCCATTGTTGGTTTGTTCAAGTTTTTTTCCCTCTATGTTTGTTTTAATATGAACAAAGAAATTTTTGTTCCAAATCCTAAGCGTATATTTAACACTAGTCAGTTTCTTAGAGAAAGTATAAGTCGGGGAACCTCTTATTTAGGTATTACAACATTCCTGAATTAGCCAAACACTTTGGTCATGTTTCATCCAATCCCCAAAATACTTGAATGGGGTAGCTCCATCGTTACAAGTATTATGGGAAAATAGGGACATGTTCTGAGGATAGAGGTCCCAAATGTCTGATGTTATAATTAAGGAAGCTTATATTCCGTTTACTATATATTCACCAGTGCACTATCTAATCTTTATTTTGTAAATATTGTTTCAGATCTTCTATTGTTCCAAATAAAGGTATACCTAGGGATGGCAATGAGGCGGATATGGGGTGGGGACCTGGAATACCATCTCCTCCCCGTTCAAAAAAAAAAGAACCCATACCCTATCCGTTATCCGTAAAAGCTGGACAGGGACAGATATGAAAAATACCCGTAGGGGACGGGTTTCTCATAGGTTATCCATAATACTACAAGATATATTTAAAACTTTGTAAATAATGAAAATGTAAATATAAATATAATAATTCAGAAAATGATAATAACTTAAACATTATATTTTTAAATTTTAAGTTCATAAAATTTAACTTAAACCGAAAAATAAAGAAAATAATTGATCCACAAATGACTATTATAACTCTTTCTACTTCTTAATTCATCACTATTAACCATTTTATTCCGTGTTAATTATCTCGTTATGATTTTCTTCATTATTTTTCCAAAAAGCTGCCCATTGAATTATTAGTAAAAGTATAAACCCTATATATAAAAAGCTACAAGGAAGGTATGGGGCGGGGATTTTGAATCTCATCCCGACCCTATGCCCACATCTTATTTTGGGTTGCATCCTACCCCATTTCTCGCTTGTGCGGGTAAAACCTTTCTCAATAGGGACGGGTACCCATGGTTTATGGGGATGGATTTGGATGGGGTAAATTGTCATCTCTAGATATACCCATTGAAACACAAATCCATAAAACCACAATTATTAATAATCTTTTTGAAAATATTTGTTTCTCTATGAATAAAAGGGTGACTACTTCTTTTTTCTTACTCATATAGAACAATATTGCAATCCCTTATCACAATCTATAATTTATCGACAGTTTAAACTCCCAAAAAATAAAAGGTATTAAACTCGGTGCTCAGCCACTGGCCAGTGCATCACGTAAGAACTCCCAAAAAATGAGATACCCATCGTCGAATAAAAACAACCTTCGTGTTGAATATGAGGAGGTTCGTACCATATAACGTTGCCCACGCATCAGATTTTCTCCCAGAGATGCTTTGTGTGATGGTGCCTAATCCAGAAAGGTAAATATGCCTAAACTTTGAGTAACAACTCACATTCGAAAAACAAATTTATTCAAAGGATAACCGTCCTATAACCTCATACTTACTCATTGTTTGCATTAATAAAAAAGAAAAAGAAAAAATATATAATAAAAAAATCCATTGCAAAAGATTGGAGGCTACAAGAACGAGGTTGTGCCACAAGCAACCCAATATTGTGCAAGGGAAAATACAAGTGTTAGATAAGGAAATCCTAGCTACGAAAGCTAAAGTACCGAAAGCTTAAAAACCTATTCCGAAGGTTGAGACCATTCTACGAAGGTTACAACTACGGAATGAATCCTAACACTCAGTCTTTAGGATATTGAACCCGAGGGAATGAAACCCATGGAATTTGTCTTTTTGATTACGTGAAGGCATCATTGATATGAGTAACAACAACAAGATGGTAGTAGTACTTCAGCTCTTTGTTTAGAGATCTTGAGAAGATTTATTTTGTAACTCTGAAATCTGATTCCTTAGTTGCTGATTATCCTCCTCGACGACCTGGACCCCACACTGAGCTGAGTGGGCAGACTCACGATGTTGACAGTCCAGCTTAGTTTGCTCCTCAACATCAGTAGAAAAGATGTTAACCCGAACATTTAAACCAGCCACTTGCTCTTGGAGACTTGGGAAAATAAGGGGCACAACTTAGCAAAAACATTATAAAAGAAAAGTACGAGGTTTGCACCTAAGCTACCTTCGACATGACTAAGATATTGATGTATGCTATGTACAGTTACGGCGCGAGCAGTATTTGCTTTGCTGAACTCCTTAGAAAGTTTTTGGTAGTCCATCTCAAGCATACCCAGTTCAATTCTCAAAGAAGCTTTCTCTGAAGATAGCTTTCGGTTGATTTCCTCGACCTCTTCCATCTTTTTGGCTAAAGAAGCATATGCCATAGTACTTTTGGTTTGGTGAGCAGTCTCAATCTCATCTTTGAGTTTACGAACCTCAAATAAAAGTACATTGCGTTTAACAGTAACCTTTGCGGACGAAGTACTTACTTCCACCAAATCTGCCTGAAGTTTTTTACGAATGACATCCTGGGCAGATACACGCTTTTCCAACAGCCAAATATCTCCCTTTTGCTTCAATATTAGGTCATCTTTCCACTTTAAAATATTATCACAGTCTCAACGAAGACGACTCATTTCCTTGACAAGTTCTGAATTGTGATAAGATACGAGGCTAATCTGAGTTTCGTTTAGATAGTATGGCTCATAAGTCTACCAGATTTCTTCTGATAATACCACACGTCCGAAGTGAGCTTTAATTTCTCATGAAGCCGATGTAACTCACCCGCCACCCACTGACCACCAGTAGGGATTCCTCGGAATTAAGATATGAAAATAAAAATCAATAGCGAATGAAGGAGAAAATACGAACCTATAACTTTTGAAGAATTAGTGGCAAAAGCAGAATCCTCGCTGCGAGCTTTCTCAACCTTCTCACAACCATCACTAGCTTTCTTAAAGGCAATTAAACAAGCACTAAGAGCTTTCTTGGTCTCTCTAAGATCAGACTCCAACTGAGTTATCATAGTAGACGAAACCATATCACCCTGACCAAGCTGTTGCCGAAGACCTTCGAGCTGAGTATTCACTATGTCACGCTCTTGGTAGGATTGCTTAACAAAGGGAATTCAGCTTAGTAGACTTGAGCATATAATACTCGAACGAAGTATAATTATAGTCCATTTGACGAGAAACTTGCAAACAAAACAAAAGTTAGCCTGAACCTTTGAACTTAAGTAGCAAGGGAGAAAGAAAACTTAACGTAAATAGAGAAAACTATAGCAGAAAATCAGCATAGCCATCAATGTAGGCCTCCGTGTCCTCAAATCTACCCTTCGGAATTGCACCAAAACTTGGGCATGGTTGGAAACGATCAATATCCAGGAAAAATCCTCAGTCTTGTGATCAATGTCCAAATATTTTAAGGCAGTTTCAAAGATAGTCTTATCCTATCCTTTTAAGGACAACCCCTCCACAAGTATTTCTTTCCCATCTCTTCGAGACTAACCCGAAATACTACCAACCAAGGTCTCAGAACAAACGCAAGAAACCCGAGCCTGGTCCTCAGAGCCGTAATATGCTAAGCTCACCCCAACAATCAAAGGCATAGATTAAGAAACATGATCGGTCGAAGAAATAACCATCGATGCCTTTCTTACCTCGCTTCGAAGCTTCATATCACCAGGAGCTTTGAAGGTACCGAGGGTGATGGGTAGTGTACCATTCATACTTTGCATTAATGGAACTGCGGTATCAAATGGATCCGTAACTCTATGGAGCCAATACACCAGGACGACAATCGAATTGAACAAGTTGAACATGAGCTAGTTTGACAAAGGAGGCGGTAGAAACAGACTGCAAGCTGCCAAAAGAAGGAGGCGGGATGTCAAATAAGAATTCTTTTAGTGGGATTGCTACTTTCCGAATATGAGAAGCTTGTATGGCTACCAATGTTGGATCCACTAGCCACATACCCCGGATACGTCTTTGACTACCGGTAGGAATATAGGTCACAACAGGTAAAGCAAGGCTGATATCTTTAACACTTGCAACATCAAGAGAAATTGGAGCAACGGAGGAAGGAAATACGGTATTTAGTGGTGAAGATGTGGACGCAAATGAGGGGTTGTTCTCACCAATAGCCTTGGTTACTTTGGCCCATTCGTCAGTTGGATCTACAAGACATCCGGCATCATCGCATTCGTCAGAATCACTTCTACCTTCGGGGACAACATCATCATCAACAAAGTCCTCTTTCATGTCATTCCGCGGAGGATTCTCCTCAGTATCATTAGTGTCTTCCTCAATCGACTCCTTGGAAGTGGTCTGTTCCACTTTTTTTTTCTTTCGGGAAGGATAAAAAATAACCATCATGCTCGGTAAGAATGAGGGGAAAACATACAACGTAAGCAATTAATGAGAAGTGACAATGATTCTCACCTCCGCAGATGAAGTTTGGGCGCAGGATTTCAGTTCCCTACACTAGTAGAAAAATGACTATTGGTAACAACTATAAACTGTTACTGTATTATTTCTGAACAGTTCATTTTTTCTGCGGTTTTACCAAATCCCAAGTTTATAAAAACTGTTAAAAAATCTTTATTAAGAAATGTTGTATAAATTTTAAAACTGCCATTGTTAGTTGGTTTTAGTATCAGTTTATACAAAATATGTTGTTGAATAATAACTTTGGTAACCGTTTTTACATAAAGGATTGTGATTGACAGTTTATTGTAACATATTTTGAAACAAACTGTTACAATGTTTAAAGTAATCATAGTACATTTTTTAAATTGTTACTATGTATATGATTAAAATAACATTTTATTTTATAAAGATATTACGTTATACACGGATGGAGGTTAGGCTGGTAAAGGGCATGCCCACTATCTAATGGATATGGTCTGGAAAATTAAGCCCAATAGGCATACAGTATAAATATATTTGGGGATTCAGCCCGTGACTTATATCTCTCAGGGGAAGATATGGACCCAAAATATTATTAAGACAATAATATTATAGGCAAAAATAAAATAAAATAAATAAATATATTCATGATGTCTTAATTTTTTTTATAAAATCAAATATGTTAGATACCAATATCAAAACAAAATAGTTACAATCGTTTTAGGAAAACAAAAACAAAATAAAAATATGAAACAATATGCTTTAATTTAAGCATTATTTAAACAAAACATCTTGTTCTCTTTTAAATATGGTTTTATGTGATTGATTCATTCGTTGTGGAATTCCATCATATCTCCCTCGTCATACTTGTTCGTTGAAAAATCCTGTATATAGGTAAGAACTAGTTAAGATGCGTACATCTATATATCAAAGTCTGACACTCATTTCTAAATATTATACTATGCATGTAGAATATAATTTACCATTAATGTAAGCTCATCCCATTGTCTTTCCACAAGTTCATTCATATACCTCATAATATAAAATCCATATTCACGGTGGTTCTCTTGTTGAGGGATACACTATACATTTTCATAAATTGTATGTGTTAATACTATTTAAATCCAAAAGTTATTAACATTAGGTTAGCTTGTTCACCTTCTCTTCATGAAACGAAAAGCTAATGTTTAAGTTTCATTTTTCTACCGGTAAACAACCTTTCAAAGCTCTGGATGCATATGAAAATAAGTTTAATATAATGAAAAAATATTTGATGCAACTGAAGTTAGTCGGTTAACAGAAAGATAAATCAACCTCTTGATAATGTTATCAAATACGGAGTTTGCTGTTTTTCCACCAGCTGGATCTAGCCACACTGCCTTCTGAGCACTAGAGTTAATAACCACTAAGATCCAATGATGTTGCCTGCAATAACAAAAACTAAAGTTGTAACTTGAAAGATAAACATTTCCAACCTAAACCACATCAAGACCAATGAGATGATCCACTATATATATAAACATGTCCACTTACTTCTTAAGATAAGGAACCATAACAAAATCTGCATTTGGTTTGTTAAGCCATATACTTAAGACTACATAAAGCAGCTGGTTTTAGTAACAACACAACCTGAACTCAATTGAAAGCACAACTTGAACTCAGTTAACATAAGGTTAAAATTAACAATAAACTTGAACATACCTTAAGTTCATAAGTTCAAATTGATGAAATTTCCAAATATTCATAGGCAAGTTCAATCCATTAAAACAAATAAACAACACATGAGCCATAAATTTCCTGAATGGTGCCTGCAACAAATTATTATAATGCAATTATCATAACACACTGAAAACCAATTTACTTATGTAGTTAAGGCTACACAAAGCAATTTAATACTAAAGCTATAATACAACAAGAGTAATCTGGGAATGTCTATAATCGACCAACGAACATTGACAACACATGAAAAGCCTGCTTTACACACACACACACACACACACACACACACACACACACACACACACA
>JAJJMC010014646.1:1645077-1670419 GCA_023531435.1 Papaver californicum | reverse complement strand
CACACACACACACACACACACACACACACACACACACACACACACACTACA
Source organism: Papaver californicum (assembly GCA_023531435.1). Classification (NCBI taxonomy): domain Eukaryota; kingdom Viridiplantae; phylum Streptophyta; class Magnoliopsida; order Ranunculales; family Papaveraceae; genus Papaver; species Papaver californicum. The sequence continues at coordinate 1,670,368 of JAJJMC010014646.1, read as the reverse complement.
CACACTATTATCAGGATTCTACTATCTTTAGACCTAAAAAGAAAATTTTTTTACTATTATTATAAAAGATAATGGAGCTTACATTTGTTTGTGACATGGAAACTCACCTAGTCCAGTGACCTTGTACTATGATTTTTGAGTGATAAAATTAGACACTTAGATTTTTAAGGGTTTGCTTAGCCTGTCATCATCAAAAAATTCCGTTGAGAGAACATTTGCGATAAACATGTCAAAGTTTGATGACCAATTAAGTGTACCTTGGCCCACTTAATATCCTTTGGATGCTTGCTATCTTGGTTACCCAATAAGAAGTCAGTTACATGGACTAGCTATATTATCATAAGTGGTAGACACATCCACAACAAATAAAATTGTTTTTAAAACATGGACCTAAAGAAACAAATAGACTCGAAGTGCGAAGGGAGTATGAAAACTTACGAATGTACCTAGATAATCCTCCCTAGAATTGAAATATAAGATTCTGTAATTGAACAAAGAATCAATAAGCATTGAATAAACCAAAAGGTAAAGTTGGAATATTCAGGTATTTTTTGAAGCATGAATAATTCAGATATATTAGTACCTCAACATAACTGGCAGTAGAGTTGAACCTTGTTAGTAGAGCTTTTCCTGCCCCATAAGATTTTGCATATATATTAGATGTACATACCTAACTTCCGTTAGAAAATCAGTACCCATGTTGTAACAAAAAAAAAAAACTCTGATAAGTGTTTAGGCTTCAATAGCCACAACATGAAGAGGGAGCGAGAGAGAGAGAGTTTTCACCAATCAATTTGAGCAACAGAAAACAAAGAAATTAGTACACTTGGAGCTCCTAAGTCCTGAGATTCCTAATGACTTTTTTTTAACATGGAGTGTATATTCAGATACGAAACTAAAATCCAAAAAGTAACCAATACATAGTATGTACTGTTACACACAAGCACATGCACACTTCAACACTGAAATTGCTAGGTTCATGACAATCAGAAAACTAATAACAACAAAAGTAGGGATTTCAAGTACGAAGCAGTACCTCATTTATCTGCGACTCAATCCTAATATGCCATGTCCAGCACTCTGTAAGCATCATCCATAACATCGAATGAGATTATAGAGAGTCAGGTGTTACCCTGCTGAAAATGGTCGATAAATCTTCCAGGTGTGGCAACCACAATATTTAGTCCTGCCCACAACTCAGACGTCATAGTATAAACTATTAAGGCGGAAGGAGAAAACATATATAACGCAGATATGATAATTCGCTACAACAAGTTTAAAGTTTCCTGTTCTTTATACTTCAGTTAAACCAAAAGATTCAAAATAGTGTCAACAACTCAACCATGAGACATGAATACCTAAACTACAACAAAGTTCCTGCCATTATGTTTGTTCCACCCACAACAATAGCAGTTCTGAAGGACTCCAGAGATTAGTGTTATACTCTTCACTTCCCAAAACCCAGGAGAAAATAAAAATTGCACATCCCATAAATCATAAAATCATATGAACTAGATATATAAAAATTATACGAAACCATGAAATTAAACTCAGAACTTACTTGATTTTCAACAACTTTAAATTGATTATCATCAAAAGAAACTATTGTGTATATACAACCCTAAACAAAATTAGAAGATGAAATTAGGGTTTCCGTAACTGAACTCTGATTGAGATCTAGGGTTTTTATCTTCTCGCATTATATCAATTCTCGCTGGAAATTCGAATATGCTAGCAACCTATCTTTCCTAATCCAACTTAGAAACCCCAACACTTCCCAATCTCCTTCGTTCGTCACCAAGTTGTACGATTGCAACCTCACTTTCCTTATCTACTTTTCCCTTCGTAGAATTTATCTTCTAACAACTCATACCACTTGTTCCTCTTCCTTCTTGGTCTCGAGATCTCTCATAAACATAAGTAACCAACCATGGCTAGCCGATGGTGAGCTCTGGATCCATGGTGCAGAGAGAACTCAGAGAAGAAACCAGGAAAAAAAAAGTGAATTGCTGGTTCAGAACTAAATTTCTTATTCAAACTTATATTGGTCATACTGGTGGGCTTGAGCAGAAACCTCGTCTGCTTCAGTAATTTCTGAAGTGGCTGCCTTGAGGAAGAGTTATGGGTGCCTATGGTACAATAAATCATCTATATAGCAACAGTTATCCAAAAGATGTGTTATCATAATGTCAACAACAGTGACAGATTAACACTGTCACAATAACATAGGTACACAGTCACAATTGTTCTAAAACAGTTACGACATGATACTGTAAAAAACTTATAAAGGGAAGCTATATGTAACAGTTCTTACAGTAAACTGTTACCATTATTTAACACCCCAGTATTTGGTAATAGGTATTCTAAGAACTGTCACCTTAGAAAAGTATGAACTGTTACCAATAGTCATTTTTCTACTAGTGTTAACCTTGGCACTCCTCTTACAAAGATGATGCCAGTGGAAGCAACCTCGAGGGCCTTGACATCACTTGATGGTGCACACATGAACTGCAAAATACAAGAATCGGTTAAGCAGTAAAGCAAGACAGAAAGAATCTCATAATCTTGAGAAAAATGATGAGTTACACATATTTCGAAGTAGGTGCAGGATTAGCATACTTGGCGTGAAGCGAAAACGAAGGTCGGGGAATATCAGGATCAGCAAATGTAAACCACATGCCCAAGGACCAATAATAAGTAGAGGAGTGTGTGCCCATTTATGATCATGATAAAGGCGGATCCGATCACACAAAGGTAGAGGAAGATTTACGGAGTATGGGATCACCGAAAGGTAGGTCTTATCAACTTCTTCCAAAAGACCTATAAATATTTCTTTTTGCTTGCTTAACAGAAAGATGGATGCAACAAGGACCGACGCTCCAGGGTAGATGATTATTCTTTTACACAGCATCACCATAGGTGACATTATAGCTGTCAGGAATAAAATCTGCTCTCTTGTTCCTGCCTAGTTCGAAGGGGTTGTACGACTTGATATTCGTCTTACCCCTACTGAAACGGCAACATTCATGCAGTACGCACCAAAAATTGCCATTGTATTTCATTATCCCACGAAGCTGGGTCTTGTTCGCAGGATCATCTCTTGCGGAAAGAACAACATAGTAGAAGGGGTTCTTTCTGTTGAATAAAGGAAGAAGCAGACCTGCAGTTAACTGACCCACACTTATTAACAAATTATCCTCATCATAAGGAAAAGAGCAAACATCGACTCTGTCGGTACATCAGGATCATCAACGAAGGAGACTTCGAATTTTTCCAGACGGAAAGATTCCTTGGTTCGTCTATTGTCCAACTTTTGTAGTTTTCCTTGGGATCCAACTGTAACCGCTGGATCTCGTAGTAAGTAGGAGGCAAGGAAAGATCCTCATGAGGCACCTCGTGAGAAAGATCCTCGCCACTGACCCTCGTCTTGAACATGAGGTTCGGGAGAAAGGTGGCGAAGGAGTGGCATTGGGATGAGGTATGCGCGGGGGAAGTTGTGGTACGCAGTTTTCATCACGGCTTCCTTATGTAAGTTTTTTCCTTTCCTTGTCATAGTAACTGCATAAACATGGGAAGAATCTACAAAATATCAAAGATCTGAAACCTTGATCATCATAGAACTGAAAGTCATAGCAAACAAAAAGCCATTCTACAAGCATTCATAATAACGGGAAAACTGACCAACATGCATAAAATTATTCAAGCTTACGATAGGGCAGGAGCATGCAAAACATCTCAAAAAACTTAAAATCCATGGTAGAGATGAGGAAATCAAAAATCAAATGAACTTTTCGGTAAAGTATAACTCGAGAAAATCGATGAAGAACATGAACAGTTGGAGAAGGAGGAGGAAATTCGGCTGTGGAATGAAGAGAAAGCGGCCGGAGAATATGAGGAGAGAATGAAAGTCAATGAAAATTCCTTTTCCTTAAACTTCCTTTTATAGGCCCAAGGTGGAGTCCAAAGTTACAATTGTCTCTAGATATGATGAACAGTTAACGCACGAATTTACTGGAGGAAACCACTCGTCAGACGTGAGAAAGTAGCGACGGAAGTGGGAGAATTTTCTTCCAATCCTATCCTCGGTAGAATTCGAAAGAAAAAGGGAAAATTGTAAATACGTAGTAATTGGAATGCACGTGACGCTATCTGAACAGACGGGCGCAGGATAATAACGTGGTCCCAGAGATGAACAGGATACCTACGGAACACGGGATCTATCCATCACCTACTCTATCTCATCACGAGGATAACAAGGATCAACGATCATGGGCAAGGCTAGCTGGAAGCCTAGGGACGTGGCTATTATCTGGTCTGATCAGATGCATGTTGGAGTAGTTCATTCAACATTTAATGCAACAGGAAAACAATAAAACACATGGCATCATCTTGCTGGAATAAGTGTAAAACCCCTCTCTAGCATTGGGCTTAGGTTAGTTATTTGTGGGTTGTGACTCCCACAAGCAGTGAGAGTCGTGTGACAGTTTAACACTACGTGGGGAGGGGGAAAAGTCCGAGTGATTTTAGGAAGACTACTTAAGAGTTTTGAGAGTTTAGGGTTGTGTTCGGTGGGAGAAAGAAAAAAAAATTAGGAGAAGAAGGGAGGCAAAGTTAGGAAAAAATCATAATTGAAGTTTACAGGGAAATCTTCGTAACATCGAACCAGGTAGGTTCTCTAATCCTTATTCCCATTATGTTGGTCTGTTAACTGTAACTAGTTTCTTGTTTATAAATATCTACATATGTTCTTCCTCGATAGATATTTCATATACTTGATGGGTGATATAATGGTTTGTTTCACCTGTGCATTTTCTCTGTATTCCATGATTAACTTTTGTCGTTAGCATGAATCTGTTGATCACTCATGTTTTGCAATATTTGAGAATCATCTTTGTATCCCTAAAGTGTGATTGCGTGTCTGCCCTAGTTAGCCTTGCTTTTAGCCTCTTAAGTTTCCCTGGTAATCCGCTTAAGAAAATTCATTTTCATCAGGTCCAAATGTTAATGGCGAAACTGTTTGTGAAAGCTTTTTCACTGGATTCTTTTCTCTCAAGTGATAACATAATCCCAGGCTTATCCTTTAGGTTACTATTAGTTTAGTTATGGTTTATGAACTTTACAGAGAACTATAGTTTAGTTATGGTTTACTATTACATTACTATTAGTTTATTTATGGATTCTTTAGTTATCGTTTATGAGCTATACAGTAAGTTGAAGACTTTCAAGTTTAGTTAACTTAGTTTTGTTTATGAACTATACAGTAAGTTACGTTGTTTGTCCTGCTTACTGTATTGGAATGTTGTTTATAACATTTGATAGCATTGTACACTTCATGCTCAGGATGTTTAGATTTTTACCGTCAGGCAAGCCATCTCTGTCTAATACGAAAGAGAATGATACGTAGTTGTGTGAGATTATGAAGGGATGAATTAATTCTGTTATGGCGATGTAGATTCCAGTGCATATCTATGAGAGTATACGTATGTACCTGCTATAGATGATGTTATACAGTGGATATTCAGTAGCCAACAGGTTAACACTATTTAGAAATGATATTATTGGTGTGTGTACATCTAATTGAGACTCGTAGTTGGCTCGACTCCCATAGGTTGTTGGGCGATGATCGAGGGGCCGCCTAGAAGATATGGATCTATTATCTTGAATGGGGTCGACAACACTTATCTTCCTAAGCACTGTAGGGAATCAAGTGGACTACGCAAGAGTCGATTTGTGTTGTCGTACAGTTAGAGAATGAAACTATAGAGAGGGGAAGTCGATTAATTTTGTGGGTGAGAAACCTGTTTTCGTTTCTTTTATATACAACTGTTTTGTGAGCCTTTGTGTTTTCCCGGATTCTATAAAGCTTTATACTTCTGTTTAGGTCGTCGACCTTGCTACTTTCAAAGAGATACTCCTATAAACTACTTTTAACCTTACGAAGTCATTTCATGAACCTTGGTTTTCTAGTTTATTCGTAAAGGACATAAGGGTGCGAGAACCTACTTTAAGTTGGGGTATGACCCAACTTACTATTATTTTTCAGGGAACGGTGGTCGCGGAGCAACCTTACTAGTAGAACAACTTTTTGTTCCGGAGAGCTACATCATCTTTGTCGTCAAGGTGCTTAAACAGCCAAATGTTTTTATAGTTTGTTTTTTTTCTAGACTTCTTTCTTATCGTTTAACTTAGATAATCGACCTTCGTGTCGAAGATAGACTTTTGTTTTAAAGATTTGTTTTATAACTCTCGTCATTTTTAAATAAGACTTTTTTTAGAACCTATTATCTTCAAGATCCCCACACGATAGCCGGATCTCCATTTGTTGGCTTGAAGGTTTGAGTGTGTAAAGTGTTCCATGAGTATGCCACACTTCTATTTTAGGGCGGCCGACCTAGAATTATGAGGTGGGGCGTTACAAAGTGGTATCAGAGCAATTAGTTACGGAAAATCCTTGGGAGCGGGTGTAGGGGCTTGTTGTTTCACATAGGCACAAGTTATTTCTAGGAGCACAGTGATTTTTTCTTTTGATGAAATTGTGTGTTGATTGTTCCTTGTTTTCTTTGTCTTTAAAAGAATGGATGGAGATAGGAACAATGGGACTCGAGGTCGCGGTAGACTTAGAGGAGCTACTAGGCGAGGTCGTGGTCGAGGCCGAAGACGAGGCCGTGGTCAAGATGAGAATCTGACTGAGACTTCCGTTGAAAAGAGTGTTGAGTATCCTCATTATGGGGGAAACCATAGTTCTAGGGATGATACGAGGTATGGTAGTAGGACTAGGTCCTCTGGTAATTCTAAGACGATTCGGGTTGACGGAGGTGAATTCGAACCTCAGGTTATAACTCTAGAGAATCTCTAGACGATGATGAATAATGCGATTACAACATCGTTAGATCAGAGGCTTGGACCACGTGAAGGCAGGGAGAATATAGAGGCTGCAGCAAGGAATGAACCACTCCCTAATGAGAGACAACAAAATAGGAAGTCTTGGGTTCAGTATTACCAAGAGTTTCTGAAGATGAAACCACCTACGTTCAGAGGAAAGGGAGGTGCAATCGAAGTACAGCAATGGTGCAACAGAATGGACAAGATACTATCTCAATTTGACTGCTCAGGAGCATTTAAACAGAGAATGGCTGCGTTCCAACTGGAAAAAAATGCAGCAACCTGGTGGGAGTCCATGAGTAGGACAGTTGATCTTATGGAGTGCCAGTGGGTAGTTTTCAAACAGTTTTTCGTTGAGCATTATTTCCCTCCTGTCGAGCGTCAGGAGATGATCAGACAATTCGAGAACCTACGACAGAGAGAAGGTCAGACGGTTGTGGATTATGAGTGTGAGTTTGACTGACTTTCCTTATTTGCTGCTCACCTCATCCCTACGGAAGCAAATCGAATTGCGAGGTGTTTGAGTGGTTTGAACGGTGGGATTGCTCGTCATATCATTGCAAACCCTAGTTTGATACGTATGCCAAGGTTGTGAATTGTTCTAGGGCACATTGCTTGAGGATTCAAGAGGCAAAAAAGAAGAAAACTAGCATAGTGGATACTAGGGTACGGAAAAAAGGGAGAATAAGTATGGGAATGATAGTAGTCAGAAACGTCATTTCCACCAAGGTAATTAGGTTTGGAAGAAACCACGAACAGACGAGGGGAATAGTAATACTGGTGCCATAGTCCGAACCCCTCAACTAATGAGAACAGAGGGATACATATTTAAGGGACCATGTTATCACTGCCAAGAACAAGGACACAAGGCTCCTGATTGTCCAAAAAATGGCAAAACTCTAGCAGAAAATGAACGACGTCAAGGACAGAACCAGCCACAGGGACGAGGGCCTCAACCTCGGTTGAATGATGTCATGCCTCGGAATGGTGAGGGACCGCTGGTGATGCTGGAAGGTACATTCTTTATTCACAATCGTCATGGTAGAGTATTGTTGGATACTGGAGCTACCCATTCTTTTATATCGGTTATGTTTGTGAAAACATTGCATGTTGTGTTAGAGAAGTGTTATTATGTTGTTTCATCACCGATGGGTGGTTCAGCATTTATCGATCACATGTTTAGGTCGTGCATTATTCGTAGGGGCACTATAGATTATGTTGCAGACCTTTTTGTTATGAATTTAGATGTGTACGATGTGGTCTTAGGCATAGACTGGCTTGCGGCTCATCATGCTAGGTTAGACTGTTATGCTAAGACATTCACTTTTGTTATTCCTGAGGAGGGCGAGATTGTCGTGTCCGACTTGATGGGGAGTTCACAACAGACCAGTAGGTTGTGTAGCGCTTTACTGGAGGGGTCATCATCAGAGACTACACCTATGGAGTCTATTGAAGTGGTATGTCTGTATCCAGAGGTGTTTGGGGAGATACCTGGTTTACCACCATAGAGGGAGGTAGATTTTTGTATTGAACTGGAATCATGCATTGCACCTATAACCAAAGCCCCATACCTTATGGCACAGGTGGAGATGAGCGAACTGAAGAAACAAGTGGAGGAATTGCTAGGTCAAGGCTTCATTATACGAAGAAGTTCTCAATGGGGCGCACCAGTGTTGTTTGTGGCAAAGAAGGACGGGTCGTCGAGAATGTGTATTGACTATCGAAAGTTAAATGAGGTTACAGTAAAGAACAAGTATCCTTTACCAAGAATAGACGATTTGTTTGATCAACTAAATGGTGCAAAGTGGTTTTCCAAGATTGATCTAAGGTCTGGGTATCATCAGGTAAGAGTTCATGAAAGTCATATTCCCAAGACAGCTTTCGTGACTCGTTATGGCTCATTTGAATTTTTGGAGATGCCTTTTGGGTTGACAAATACACCGGAAGTATTCATGGATTTGATGAACCGTGTGTTTCGTGAATTTCTGGATAGTTTCATGATTGTGTTCATAGATGATATACTGATTTACTCTAAGACTTCCGAAGATCACGAAAATCATCTTTATCTGGTACTTAAGACTTTGAAAGTGCATCAGTTGTACGCTAAGTTAGAGAAGTGTGAGTTCTAGAAGAAAGAAGTGAAATTTTTAGGTCACGTAGTATCAGGTTCTGGCATATACGTTGATCCCTTTAAGGTTCAAGCCGTATCGGACTGGAAGCAACCCAGAACAGTGACTGAGATCCGTAGCTTATTGGGGTTGGCTAGTTATTATCGTAGATTTATTCTGGGATTTTCGGTTCTGGCTGGTCCCTTCACGAACCTGACGAAGAAGGATGTTCCTTTCAAGTGGAGTGTTGAATGTGAGCGGGCTTTTTGTGAACTTAAAAGCAATATGACTTCTGCAACGGTTTTGATCATTCCGGAGAGTGGAGTGAAGAAAGTAATTTTTACTGATGCTTCGATTCAGGGGTTGGGATGTGTGTTGATACAAAATGACAGGGTAGTTGCCTACGCTTCGCGACAGTTGAGCTCAAACTACCCTACACATGACCTTGAGTTGGCCGCTGTGGTGTTCGCGCTTAAGATTTGAAGACATTATTTGTATGGTGAGAAGTTTGAGCTCTTTTCTGACCACAAGAGTCTCAAGTATCTATTCTCCCAGAAAGAGTTGAATATGCGTCAGAGGAGATGGATGGAGTTAATAAAAGATTACAACTTCAAGTTGGAATATCATCCAGGGAAAGCTAACATGGTGGCTGATGCTCTGAGCCGATAACCAATGGGAATAGTAGCTTCGTTGATGGTACAACAGTGGAGTATGTTAGAAGAGGTTGCTTGTTTTGATTTCGATATGGGTACGACTAAAGGTCAAGACTTTTTCTTTGGTAGTATAATTATAGGTCCATCTCTTTTGCGCCGTATTATGGAAGCTCAAGATGAGGATGAGTGGTGTAAGAGTCAATGATAGACACATTTATGTGTCTAATTTGTTCCCAGTTTGTTTGTTACTAAAGCTCGATTGTGTACTAATTGCGTCATTTTATGTAATTGTAGGCATTTTTAGAGAAATAAATATTTGGAAAAAATCGGCTCGAAAAAGTGTTAAAGGCACCCGGAAAATTTACTAAAGGCACCCCCTTGGATTTTATAAAGGCACCCAGGTTTTACTAAAGGCACCCACCCTCTAAATTCAAATCTTGAGTTTGGCGGGAAAATATTCATTTCATTTGCATGGATTCTGTATCGAATCTGAGAAGAGATTTTTTTGGGTTTATTCTCTTGATCCTTGACTACTACAAAATATTCTTTCCTTGTACACATTTGGAAAGGTTACAAAAAGAAAATCACACGAATCAGATAAAATATCGAGAGAAATTCTCACGGGATTTTCTTCTCTAACATATCTGATTCTCATTTATATTCATCATGTAAGAAGATTGGTCAAGGATACAACGTAATAATCTTGTGTACAAACAAAGAAACATAATCAGAATGAAATCAGGATCATGATCAAGAAAAAAATCAGATGAAGATATTCTTTTACTGCCAAGAATCGATTCTCATGATTGAGAAGATTTTCACGAGTTAATGAGGATTGGAGGTGGTTCTAGTATAAATATAGAGTCAATAGAAGCATTCACGAGGGGGGTTCTGGAGAGGCAAAATCGAAAATCAGAAGTTTCCAGAAAATCAGCTCGTGATGATCATGATGAAGAAGATGAAGAAATGTTGCCAAAAGTTTGAAAAATTGTTGCCGTAGCTGTGTATCCACGTCGCCTATTCTTTTGAATTCAACTCTTTTGTAACAGCTAGCAACAGTGATTCTGTAACGTTTATAAACGTTGCAGACTCACTGTTTTCACTATTTTCATTCTTTTTCATTATTTTTAAGTACTTTAAGCCATGTACATATCTTGTGAGGCTGTTTTGAGAATGATGAGCTAAACCCCATTTGCTGAGGTGACGGAGGAAGCCATTGTTTCAATAAAAGTGGTACATTTCTATTTTTAATTAATTTTTGCAATTTCTTTTATGATTATTTAACTTGATTAAAAATTTGATTAAATGATTTTTATTAAGCAGTTGTGATTTCGTTAGATGGTATATGCTTTGCCTAGGGTTTAGATATTCCATGCTTTTGTTATACAATTGTTATTCTAGAAATCTACTTATTGCAATATTTTAGAATCAAATTAAACGAAAGAATTGCATGAATATTGAGTAGATTGAATCACCTTAATTGGTTAATGGTGAAATCCATAACCTCAGTAATTTGTGAATATCATTTTCATCTTTTGTGCATACTTTTAATTTAAAAAAATAGTTTATTAAAATCTAAATTCAGTCTTCACAAGTTCGAGAGAACGACACTCTATTTACCACAATCTACAATCACATCAATTTTTGGCGCCGCCGACGCGGACTTATTTTTAGATCCGTTTCTAGGTTTAATTATTTTTTTTAGGTTAGTTAGATTTTTATTTTATTTGTTCTATTTTACGTTTTTGGGTATTATCTCTGTGTTACAAGTTTTGGATCGAAAAGAAATTGGAGTCAAAGAAATATTTGGGATTAAAGACTTGTAACTAGAGACAAAGCAAAAAGAACAGAAAAGAAGACAAAGTTTTCTTTATTTTCTTTATTTTTAGAAATTTTATTTTTATTTTTTTTTAGAAAAAAATGTATTAGGAGTTATTTTATTTTTGTAATTATTTTAGGTACTTTTCTGTTTTTTGTTATTTTTGGACTTTGAGCTTTTGGACATTATTTTTATTTTATTTTTTTAACCCTACGAAAGGGTATTAAATATAAACTGCACGGGGAAGGACGACAATTACGATATTGTCTCGGCCCCTCGGGTTCGTACAGTGACATAGGAGTCGGTGGCCTGAGTCGACTACAACCGATTCATCCCCTGTCTGGTACGGGAGGTAAGACTCTAACCACCCACGAATCCCATGTCAGTGGGTTTTCTGAATTCCTTCGTATGCATATATGTTGAGGATTTGAATACGGAATTTATTTTCTAGTAAAGGGCAGAAACTGGCCATATAAGATAAGGGTTCGGATTTCATCACCGTATCCTTTCTGCCTGCCTTAGGAACACGATACCTAACGCGAACCTAAGCCTAAAATTTGACTAGAAAGAGACCTATAGGGTAATGAGCTTATTGGAAAATCATTCAAAAAGGACTATATTGGTTACTTTGTTAGCATAACTTAAAGTTCAGGATGATTATTTTAAGTTGATTAGAGCCGCCTTTTAACCCATGGAAAAGTTGCCAAAGAGGCAGGGTTATCAAAGCTCCTTAGAGCTTATCCTGCTTCTATTCGACTTAATCTAATTCAGATCGTTCTAAGAGATTTGCTAAAACTGTAACTAGTTGCCTTTTGGAAGAATATAAGCTGGTCTAGAAACAATCTAAGTGGAGCCATCATGCTTTTTGTTTGCTAGATTCAGTATGTTTGATTTGTTTGAGTCGGCCTTGTTTGTGTATATTTAGAACCCCTTCCTATTAGGATTTATTTATTTTTGTAAATTTATTAGGATTTTTTTTAGAAAATGTCGAACTGGTATTATGAGGACCAATACAATGAATATCCGACTGAATTTCAAAATAGACATTATCCATACTATCAACATAGTGTGGATAGTACTTGGGACCACTACCAACCTTCTGAAAGTTATGGTTCATACCAAGGTGATCCCAGTTACTATTCATACATGCACCCGTCTTTTGAACATGAAAATGAGCAAAATTCGAGTTCTTTGTCTGGAGGGATGACCTAGAGCAGTTGCAACCTCGTAATCATCATGAACCTATTACACCTCTAGAAGAATCGCTCAAGAAGTTATCTGAGATGAAACATAGGTTTAAATTAAGTGTGAGGGGAACAAATAGTAGTCCAACTCTTTCTCAAGAAGAACCACTCAAGTTGTTGCAACCTAGTACTCATCATGAACCTATTATGCCTCTAGAAGAATCACTCAAGCAGATAGCCGAGAATACAAAGAAGATAGCTGAGACAAGGCAGATGATTGAGGATATAAATAGTTTCGTATTAAGTATGAATGAAATTTCTTCAAAGAATAATATTGCTCAAAATGATCTTAATTGCCAATATAGTGTTTCCACTTTTACCCTTGATAATAATGATGAATATTTACCCACCTCAGAGGACGAGGTTAGAATAGAAGACACTACGTATTTAGATAAAGTTCAAACATCTTCATATTATTATGATGATGATTATAGTGTTGATGAAGAAATCCGAAGTCATAATGACGATGAAACTGTTACACCATTTGAGCATAACGATAATAATGTTGTCTCTAGTTTACATCCTAATAATATTGATGATTATTCACCTATTCAAAAGGAAGAGGATTTGACTAGAGATAACATTGCTTTGGATGGAGTAATATTTCCTTGTTCTTATGAGTATGATGATGTTTTAGAGGAACGAGTTTTTCCTGAGACTAGTGATTTGGAGTCTAACGACTCGAAGACAATAGTCTTTGACAAAGATGATAGACTCATAGAGAATTTTAACGTGATAGAGGATGATTTGGTTCAGGTTGATAGAATTGTTTCCCAGTGGATTTTGATGTCTTAGACACCCAACCTTTTCAAGTCCCAGAGGCTCAAGTACCAGTGATCTTAGGTCATCCCTTTTTATCTACAAATAATGTCGTCATCAATTATGGAAATGGAATAATTAATATTTCTTTTGGTAAAATGGCTATTGAACTGAATCTTTTTAGTATGAGTAGACAACCTTCTTGTGAGATCTATGATTTAGAAGAGGTGGATATAACTAGTACTTCAGTTCAGAAATCTTTACCAAACACTTCGTTAGAAGATCCTTAGAGAAATGCCTAGCCCACTTTGGGTTTGATGTTGACGATGATAGTGTTATTAATGAGGTGAATACTTTGTTAGATTCTGCCTCTTTGATGACACTTATAATATTTGGAAAGCTAAGTGTGAACCTTTACCAGTTTCTAAGTGTACCTTATTTCCTCCTATAGAAGAAGCTGAGTGTAGTTCTGACCCTAAAGACCCTAGAATCCAACCAATAGTTTTGAGTCCATCTGAGAGTAGTTTCCACACTAAGTTTGGGGGTATCGATGATTCTTGTGATTGTCAAGTATCCCTGCTTAAAGTCCCTCACTTGGGACTTCACATTTGTGCCTCTACCATATTGCGAGATTATCTTCATACACTGTTTCCCGAACCTAATGATGTCCAGAAAGAAGTTCAGTTGTTAGAGACCCATCCTCTGGTTGATGTGGTTTACTCAGGAAATAATACCAAGGTTGACTTTGTTTTCCCACCAAAATATTTTCTTCCATATGTGGGAACGTATGAATTTCAAATGTGTCAGCTACTAGAATTTGGAACTAAACCTAATTATTATAGGAAATTATAATCGACACATCTTCTCAAGAATGACCACCACTTTCGTGTTTTCAATTGTGGTCAACTGTTCTGGTCAAATCTGATTGACGTTGGGGACCCACAGCTTTTCAGGTTATTATTATATGGTCCGTAAGTTGTGGCTAATCTTTTCTTAGTCTGGATGAAGACTTTAAACTTAGCACTTCTTGGGAGGTAACCCATGCTCATGCAACACGGTAATATCCTTCCTTAACTCCTTTTATTCAAGTGGTAACAGTTTCTCCTTGTTAAATTTTTTTTAATCATTTATTTTTAGAACATTGAGGACAATGTTAGATTTAAGTTTGGGGGTATGTAGAAACTTTTAGTTGCAATTTTAAACTTCGAAATTTAGAAACATGTGAATTATTCAGGATGACACTGACCATTCTAGGTAGATGGAAACATAGATCTTTTTCTATAGGAATTGGTGTGCCCAGCTAAATGGTCTATTCATAAAAGGATTCCTAGCTCAGGTGTTAGAAATAACATGATAGTTGTCACCATATCTCGGAGTCTATCTCAGTCATATCACCTTATGTTTTTGTTTTTTGCAATTTTTGTGTTTCTCTAAGTGATTTGGTGGGGCACCATTATCGAATTGTTATCGTTGTCAGGATGAAGTTGAGTGGTTAAGATAAATCCCCATTATTGTATTATTTTATGACTAAAAAAAAAAAAAAAAAAAAACGAGTATTGACACTTTGATAGCAATATGTGTGTGTTCTCCCTGTCTCCGTCGCCTAAGCAAGCGTGGAACGCAGGATCCATGAGAACTATCATGTAAGATGCTGATAAGGAGCATGCGCTTGGATTCATTTGATCCAATCATGTTGTCACTATATTTAAAATAAATAGGTTTTTTTATTTTCAATAAATCGACCGTTGAACCCTTGTATATACCAGTTGAGTCGACATTAGCATAAGGAGTAAAGACTAGTGGGACAGTATCTCAATCCATTAGGGTTCATCCTGGCAGTGACCTTCAGACATATATGGGAAACACCGTTCACCTTAGTCAACATGTGCACCATTCATTACTTCTATATTCATCTTCTAAATCTTTCCAAGTGATTGAACTTTGATAAACTCCGAGTATCGTGGTTGAACGACTATCTAAGTAGAGCTTTGAATTCTTGTATGAATTTTAGTATGCTTCGTGAAAACTCGTGTGCAACAATTGGACTCTTATAGGGTAATGATTCTTATAGCCGGAGAATTTAATAGACACATTTATGTGTCTAATTTGTTCCCAATTTGTTTATTGCTAAACCTCGATTGTGTACTAACTGCGTCATTTTATGTAATTGTAGGTATTTTTAGAGAAATAAATATTTGGGAAAAATCGGCTCGAAAAAATGTTAAAGGCACCCGGAAAATTTACTAAAGGCACCCCCTTGGATTTGATAAAGGCACCCAGGTTTTACTAAAGGCACCCACCCTCTAAATTCAAATCTTGAGTTTGGCGAGAAAATATTCATTTCATTTGCATGAATCTGAGAAGAGATTTTTTGGGTTTATTCTCTTGATTCTTGACTACTACAACATATTCTTGCCTTGTACACATTTGGAAAGGTTACAAAAAGAAAATCACACGAATCAGATAAAATCTCGAGAGAAATTCTCACGGGATTTTCTTCTCTAACATATCTGATTCTCATTTATATTCATCATGTAAGAAGATTGGTCAAGTATACAGCGTAATAATCTTGTGTACAAACAAAGAAACATAATCAGAATGAAATCAGGATCGTGATCAAGAAAAAAATCAGATGAAGATATTATTTTACTGCCAAGAATCGATTCTCATGATTGAGAAGATTTTCACGAGTTAATGAGGATTGGAGGTGGTTCTAGTATAAATAGAGAGTCAATAGAAGCATTCAGGAGGGGGGTTCTAGAGAGACAAAATCGAAAATCAGAAGTTTCCAGAAAAATCAGCTCGTGATGATCATGATGAAGAAGATGAATAAAATGTTGCCAAAAGTTTGAATAATTGTTGCCGTAGCTGTGTATCCACGTCGCCTATTCTTTTGAATTCATCTCTTTTGTAACAGCTAGCAACAGTGATTTTGTAACGTTTATAAACGTTGCAGACTCTTTGTTTTCATTATTTTCATTCTTTTTCATTATTTTTAAGCACTTTGAGCCATGTACATATCTTGTGAGGGTGTTTTGAGAATGATGAGCTAAACCCCATTTGCTGAGGTGACGCAGGAAGCCATTGTTTCAATAAAAGTGGTACATTTCTATTTTTAATTAATTTTTGCAATTTCTTTTATGATTATTTGCCTTGATTAAAAATTTGATTAAATGATTTTTATTAAGCAGTTGTGATTTCGTTAGATGGTATATGCTTTGCCTTGGATTTAGATATTCCATGCTTTTGTTATACAATTGTTATTCTAGAAATCTACTTATTGCAATATTTTAGAATCAAATTAAATGAAAGAATTGCATGAATATTGAGTAGATTGAATCACCTTAATTGGTTAATGGTGAAATCCATAACCTCAGTAATTTGTGAATATCATTTTCATCTTTTGTGCATACTTTTAATTTAAAAAATTAGTTTATTAAAATCTAAATTCAGTCTTCACAAGTTCGAGAGAACGACACTCTATTTACCAAAATCTACAATCACATCAGTCAACTAGAGAAAATACAGGAAATAACGGATAAGAGATTTAATGTTGTCCAAGATGGTGGGTTGAGGTATCGTGAAAGATTATGCATACCAGATGTTAAGGATTTTAGACGAACAATTTTAGATGAAGCACACCGAAGCAAGTATACTATACATCCTGGTGGTAATAAGATGTATAAGGATTTGAAGCGGCAATATTGGTGGTCTGGGATGAAGCGTGATGTAGTAGACCACGTCCGAAAGTGTCTGACTTGTCAGCAAGTAAAGATCGAACACCAAAACCCAGTGGGTAAATTGCAGCCCTTACCTATTCCGGAGTGGAAGTGGGAAAACATATCCATGGATTTTATTACTGGGTTACCGTGATCGAGTAAAGGTCAATCTGGGTGATAGTAGATAGATTGACAAAATCAGCACATTTTTTACCTGGATTCTGGTGACAAGTTAGCTCTGTTGTACATGGGTGAGATATTTAAACTTCATGGTGTCCCGGTATCTATCGTTTCTGACAGAGATTCATCTTTTACATCACGGTTCTGGAGGATATTTCAGACATCTTTGGGGTCTTCATTGAACTTTAGCACATATTTTCATCCTCAAACGGATGGACAAACTGAACGTGTGAATCAGGTACTTGAGGATATGTTAAGGTGCATAATTATTGATCTTAGAGGTAGTTGGATGAATCACTTACCCTTAGTGGAGTTTGCATATAACTACCATTCTAGCATTGGCATGGCTCCGTTTGAGGCGTTGTATGGCAGACCATGTCGTTCACCTTTATGTTGGACAGAAGTTGGAGATTCCAAACTCACGGGTCCAAAAATTATTCGTGAAATGTCCGAAAAGATTGCACTGATTAGAGAAAGGTTGTGTGCAGCATAGAGTAGACAAAAGAGTTATGCGGACAAGAAACTTCAGGATCGGGAATATGATGTTGGAGACCTGGTACTTCTCAAAGTATCCCCCATGAGGGGTGTGTTACGTTTTGGTAAAAAGGGAAAACTTGCTCCTCGCTTTATAGGACCATTTCCTATTGTGGAAAATATTGGGAAGGTGGCTTATCGTCTCGCTCTACCAGAAGTGCTAGCTGGGGTTCATAATATTTTTTACGTATCTATGCTTCAAAAAAATATGTGGGAAGCAGATCAACACTCAATAATAGACTATCATGATCTGGAATTACAGAAGGATGTATTTTATGAAGAAAATCCGTATAGAATCATTGATCGCCGAGAGCATGTCCTTCGAAGGAAGATCATTCTTATGGTTAAAGTTCAGTGGCACCATCACAATGACAAGGAAGTCACCTGGGAACGTGAGGAGGACATGGTAACTCTTTAACCTGATTTCTTCAACAATCTGGTAAGTACAATTTCATTTCGAGGACGAAAACTTTTCTTTTTAGGGGGGGAGATTGTAAAACCCCTTATCCTAGAACTGCATGCTCTCTAGTATTAGGCTTAGGTTAGTTATTTGTAGGCTAGTGACTACCACAAGCAGTGATATTCGTGTGATAGTTTAACACTACGTGGGGAGGGGGAAAAGTACGACCGATTTTAGGAAGACTAGTTAAGAGTTTTAAGAGGTTAGGGTTGTGTTCGGCGGGAGAAAGAAAAAAAAAATTAGGAGAAGAAGGGAGGCAAAATTAGGAAAAAATCATAATTTAAGTTACAGGGAATCTTCGAAACATCGAAACATGTAGGTTCTCTAATCCTTATTCCCATTATGTTGGACTGTTAACTGTAACTAGTTTCTTGTTTATCAATATCTACATATGTTCTTCCTCGATAGATATTTCATATACTTGATGGGTGATATAATGGTTTGTTTCACCTGTGCATTTTCTCTGTATTCAATGATTAACTTTTGGCGTTAGCATGAATCTGTTGATCACTCATGTTCTGCAATATTTGAGAATCGTCTTTGTAGCCCTAAAGTGTGATTGCGTGTCTGCCCTAGTTAGCCTTGCTTTTAGCCTCTTAAGTTTCCCTGGTCGTCTTGAATCCGCTTAAGAAAATTGATTTTCATCAGGTCCAAACGTTAATTGCGAAACTGTTTGTGAAAGCTTTGTCACTGGATTCTTTTGTCTCAAGTGATAACATAATCCCAGGCTTATCCCTTGCGTTACTATTAGTTTATTTATTGTTTATGAACTATACAGAGAACTATAGTTTAGTTATGCTTTACTATTACATTACTATTAGTTTAGTTATGGATTCTTTAGTTATCGTTTATGAACTATACAGTAAGTTGAAGACTTTCTAATTTAGTTAACCTAGTTTTGTTTATGAACTATACAGTAAGTTACGTTGTTCGTTCTTAGTCCTGCTTACTGTAATAAAATTTTGTTTATAAACTTCATGCTCTGGATGTTTAGATTTTTACCGTCAGGCAAGCCATCTTTGTCTAATACGAAAGAGAATGATACGTAGTTGTGTGAGATTATGAAGGGATGAATTAATTCTGTTATGGCGTTGTAGATTCCAATGCATATCTATGAGAGTATACGTATGTACCTGCTATATATGATGTTATACAGTGGATATTCAGTAGCCAACATGTTAACACTATTTAGAAATGATATTATTGGTGTGTGTACATCTAATTGAGACTCGTAGTTGGCTCGACTCCCAGAGGTTGTTGGGCGATGACCGAGGGGTCGCCTAGAAGATATGGATCTATTATCTTGAATGGGGTCGACACCACTTATCTTCCTACGCACTGTAGGGAATCAAGTGGACTACGCAAGAGTCGATTTGTGTCGTCATACAGTTAGAGAACGAAACTATAGATAGGGGAAGTCGATTAATTTCGTGGGTGGGAAACCTGTTTTCGTTTCTTTTATATACAACTGTTTTGTAAGCCTTTGTGTTTTCCAGGATTCTATAAAGCTTTATACTTCTGTTTAGGTCGTCGACCTTGCTACTTTCAAAGAGATACTCCTATAAACTATTTTTAACCTTACGAAGTCATTTCATGAACCTTGGTTTTCTAGTTTATTCGTAAAGGGTATAAGGGTGCGAGAACCTACTTTAAGTTGGGGTCTGACCCAACTTACTATTATTTTTCAGGGAACGGTGTCCGCGGAGCAACCTAACTAGTAGAACGACTTTTTGTTCCGGAGAGCTACATCATCTTTGTCTTCAAGGTGCTTAAACAGCCAAATATTTTTATAAGATTCTTATCGTTTAACTTAAATACCGACCTGAGTGTCGAAGATAGACTTTTGTTTTAAAGATTTGTTTTATAACTCTCGTCATTTTTAAATAAGATTTTTTTTTAAACCTATTATCTTCAAGAGCCTCACACGATAGTCGGATCTCCATTTGTTGGCTTGAAGGTTTGAGTGTGTAAAGTGTTCCATGAGTATGCCACATTTCTATTTTAGGACGGCCGACCTAGAATTATAAGGTGGGGCGTTACAATAAGGAAACGGAAGAACGGAAGTACAGGAGAAGCTAAGACCATTAAGACTCAATGTACCCAGAAATATCGACGAATTCCAAGCCGAAGCTAAAGTGTATAGATATCCAGCTTAAACTCAAAACTAAGGACACGGAAACAAAGAGAGAAAAATACCAGAGCTCAAATTTGTAACTAACAGTTATAGAAAAAGCTTGATACTTAGCAGATCTATTATACTACGTAGTGGAAAATGTTTAAATACTTTGTAACCTTATTTATAATCTAAATACAATCATAACTCATTACCCAGTGGACCGAACCATGTAATCTCATATATGATTTGATAAATTAGTTGAACTTATATTATTTACATTTCGTGGTACTATGATAACTTAGTTGTCTAATAACTAATCCATATCGCGTTTAGTTATATCTCTATTGGTTTATATTACGAACGCATATTGATTACCTAATATCTGCTCAACGGAGGCATCTTTACTCACATAGTATATGATCTTCTGATAACTCATTACGTAGATTATAGGAAAAAATAATAGTCACGGATAGTCCCACTAAACATGGGAAATATGCAACATAATAACTACCGCCACTTGTTCTCTTTGGTTATTCTTTAAATATCTCGCCACGCTACTTGTTCTCTTTGGTTATTCTTTAAATATCTCGCCACGCTACTTGTTCTCTTTGGTTATTCTTTAAATCTCTCGCCATGCCATTTGTTCTCTTTGATTACTCTTTAATCTCTCACCACACGCCACTTGTTCTCTTTGATTATTCTTTAATCTCTCGTCACACGCCATTTGTTCTATTTGATTATTCTTTAAGTCTCTCGCCACACGTCACTTGTTCTCTTTGATTATTATTTAATCTCTCGGCATGCGCCACTTGTTCTCTTCTAATTTTATGTGAATTTACGGCACTGTGATCAAGTTTAAAACCTGAACTATGGTAAACCTCCCCTGCACATGTAAAGCTAAGCAATAATCCCTTGTAGAGAACAAGAAAAAAGTTGATAAAAGTCTCAGGATTTAGGTATATTTGTTTTATATATCACTCACTCAACGTACAGTATGTGTTTTGACTGTGACAGTTTCTGAAATCAGTCAGAGAGGAATAAAGGATGAACAAAGAGTTGTAACTGAAAGCTTGAAAATCAGTCAAACAAGAAAACTATAACGGTGTTTCTGTTCTCTATCGATTCAATTCAGTTACCCTAACTCTTACCTATACCTAACTCCTACCTGTAAGAGCAACTGCAACGGACGAGTAGAGTAAAGAGAAAAGAGAAAATTTCTCTTTACTCGCCAGTTTGCAGCCGCAACGGGAGATCATATTTATGTTTTAGTCCAGATTTACTACAATATCGGAGTAACTTTTCTCTGAATTCTAAGTATACTCGCACGGCCATGTGAGATAGCGAATGCCGAATACGTTCAGCTAGAGAAGCGTATTTATATCAGAAGTATCCCTAGAGAAACGTGTGGTATTTCGGTCAGCTAAGTATATGCCTCATAATACGGTTAGCTGCAACAACGCCCTTGAAGATACGAAACATTACAGTAGCGCTTCACTACACGGTGTTCTGGCTCGACGCTTCACACTTCCTCGCTTCTATAAAATGTCGTCCAAAACATACGGTGTGATAGAAGAACTCCTACCCATATACGTTTTTCCTGGGAACCGTATGGGATGTATACGTTTAATTAGGGGACCGCCTGTTTCATACGGCCTCCCTGGAACCCGCAACACAACGTACAGTCTCCTAGCTAGCCGTGTTTCATCATACGGCCTCCTACCAAACCATTCATATATTGGACGGTCTCCTAAGTGGCCGCTAGCGTGTTTCATCATACGGACTCCTATCAAACCATTCATATATTGCACGGTCTCCTAAGTGGCCGTCGGGGTTCAAATTTATTACCGTTGGAGCAGCTGTTCAGACGGTTTGTTAGGAAACCGTATGGATTTCAAACGGTCCCTTAGTGAGCCGACTGCGATTCTGATAACCGTTGAGAAAATTTTGTCGTTGAGAACCGTTGAGAAAATTTTACAACGGCTAGTAAACTGATGTATATAAATTAGTTGGTTTACTTGTTCTGTTTCATCTACCCCATCTTTTCATATTTCATTCTTATTCCCATTGTTCCCTATTCCGGTCAGTTCGTCATTATTTTCCAATAATTTTTGTTGATCTGATTTTCCATTTTTATTTTGTCCAATTAGTTTTTGATCAGTATTATTAATTTCGAAATGGCACCAAGACCCAGAGGTCCAAATTTTAGTACAAATGAAGATGTAACCATGTGTAGAATTTATTTATCAGTAATTCAAGATTGTACTGTTGGTACCGATCAATCAGAAGACAAATTATGGTCTCGCATCAAAGATAGAATGAAAGAAGTTATACCTTCAATGGCTGATCGTAGTTGGACCTCCATTCAAAAACGATTTCAGGGAATAAGTAAAGATGTGGCTCTATACTCTGCAAAGGAGGCAGAAGTAGAACGTCAGCACCACACTGGATGGGGCCCTGATACAAAGGTAAGGCAACACTTAATTTTTAGGCACCCTTAGTCGAGTTTTGAATTGTATGTCATGCACTAAGTATTTTTGTAAACAACGATACACAGGTTCAAGAAGTAAGGAGACTGTTCAAGGAAGCTAATGGAGGTAAACCATTTAAGCATGAAGAGTGTTACACAATTATGTTAGAGAACATAAAATATTCACGGCGATCAACCGCTGTTCTCGATTCATCCCAAGTCGAAGAATATTCTGGTAGTAGCGATGATAACCCGGAAAGACCTTCATCTAGCCAAGCCCAATGGAGTGGAAACGAAGATATAGGAGATATACCTAACGCGTATCCACGGCCAATGGGAAAAAAGAGAGTCAAAAATCCTAAAGCAAACGGGGAGAGGAAAATCTAGTGCCCAAGCAGAAGCTTTGGATATAATTATTAACAACCAAAAAAACTTCAACAACAGTTATAACGAAAATGCTAAAAGGAAGATTGATCAGAGAGATGCCGAGCTTGCATCAATGGAGGAGTATCGCTTAGTGAAGGAGTATCGAATAATGATGACGGACGTCTTCCTATTAGATGCCGCAACAAAAGAGTGGATTGAAATTAGGAAACAAGAGATTTTACAGAAAGAAGAGAATCTCGGATTACCTAAATCAGTATTAATCTGGGCTTGTAATTTTCCTTTTAATTAATGAAAACTTTAACTTTTGAGTCATGAAACACCAAGTAAGTCATTTATTATCACTGAAAAAGCAGTACAATTTAAGATAACTCGTTTTCACATGAGTGGTGTCTCCGGATGGTTCACATTAGATATACCCACAATACTTATCGGCATTTAACTTTCATACATCACCGAAATTAGACCATATATGTTCGATCAAGTCATTTCGTAATTGAATGTGCTTTTCTTTGCTATGTACTGCAAGTCGGAGGTGGTGTTGTGACATCCTTGATAGTTGAGCAGTTCGATGACGTGAAATAGTAACTGGTGCATGGTTGCGGCCTTGGTCATATTCATGTGGCTAATCCCCGGGTATACGTTCATCCTCCACAATCATATTGTGGAGTATAATAACAGTTTTCATTATATATGCAAGTGTGTCGAAATTCCACATTCTTGCAGGTTGTTTAACGATTGCAAATTGGTTTTGCAATACCCCAAAGCCTCGCTCCATATCTTTTCGGCAAGCCTCTTGCATAGAAGAGAATTTGCATTTTTTTTGTGAATCTGGATGCTTGATCGACATGATAATGGTTGCTATCTTAGGGTATATCCCATCGCCAAGATAGTATCCCATATCATAATGGTTCCCGTTAACCTCGAAGTTCACTGGTGGTGTCTTCCCTTCGATAACGTTTTTGAAAATATAAGAACGGTTCAAGATATTGATATCGTTGTTTGAACCAGGCATACCAAAAAATGCATGCCAAAACTATAGATCCTGTGAAACCACTGCCTCTAAAACAATACTTTCATCGCCTTTGTATGATTGGTAAGCCCCTGATTCGGCAGATGGGCATACATAAGCCCCTGATTCATCTATTGTATCCGCTGCGCATCCATACGCCAACATGCGAATTGCAGCCGTAATCTTCACGTGTGGGGTTAACCCTAGGCGGCCGGCCGCATCCCTTTTTTGAACGAAATACGGGTTTATTGCTACCACATCCCCCAATATGCGGTTAAACAATTGTCTTCGCATTCTAAATCTCCTGCAACACATTGGGAGGAAAACGAGAGTTCCTGGAAAAGTAACCTCTCCATAACTGCCTTGATCCGATTTCACGATCTCTTTGAATTTCGATTCGGGTATGTGGCCAGTCTATATATGAAGCTATCAACCCCAAATTGATTGCTTGGTCATTTTGCCTTAGAGCCATTGATTCTTCATTTGATGAGTCTGATTTGCGAGTAAATTCATCTTCAGACGACGAAGATAGGGTTAACTAATCATTAGGAATATAAAAAGGGGAAGAAGAAGATGCACCATATATATTGAAGTTTTGGTTGCCTTCCATTAGTTGTGAAGGTTTGTAGTTTTGGGATGTTTCTAGTTTTCGCAAGTTAAGTAGTTTTGGGTTGGTTTGCATTGTAGAATATATGTGTTCATTTTATAGTTGTAATACAAGCCTGCAATTAATTAATTAAGACTCTGCCACAGAATAGACTATAGATATAAAGAAAAAAATGACAAGTCATGTAAGTGGAATTATTGATATTCATCACAAGTTACGGTTGAAGTGGCAATACAAGCCTGCAATTAATTAATTAAGACTCTGCCACAGAATAGACTATAGATAGAAAGAAAAAAATGCCAAGTCATGTAAGTGGAATTATTGATATTCATCACAAGTTACGGTTG
>JAJJMC010014646.1:1632108-1643864 GCA_023531435.1 Papaver californicum | reverse complement strand
CTGCCACAGAATAGACTATACATAGAAAGAAAAAAATGACAAGTCATATAAGTGGAATTATTGATATTCATAACAAGTTGCGGTTGAAGTGACAATACAATTAATTCATTAAGACTCTGCCACATAATAGACTACAAATAGTAATAATTAAGGAACCAACTAAGGGAAATTTAACTTTTTCACTAGGAGGAAACAATCCTTCTCTAAGCAAACCTGTTATGAAACCTTAAGACTTGGCTTGTAGGACGGCGTGGACGGCGATGTTCACTACTTGGGAGAACAATCAACACGAAGGGATTGAATTCTTCCATCACCCTTAAGATCTCGAAATGAGGTTTGTACTTGAAATCTGAACGTTTCAATCTTAACCATTCCTCAAGAGTTCTTGAAATAATTTCTTCATCAGTTTTAGAGTAAAGACGAAATTCATTCACCTTAGCAGTTAAAGAAGAAAATTCTAACACTTCCTTTGTGATTTGCACATATCGACAAAAAAGCCCGGTTCTATTCCTGTTGTTGGGATTACCTGTTTCGTTACAAAAGTTAGCATGTGTATCTTCTAACCATTGCATGCTCATTGTACCATTCATCGTACGTTCATGCCCCCTTGCTGGATAATGCAATACTATGTTGCGACATAGAGCTAAATCTTCCTCTAGTGTAAAATTCTCTGCATTAAGTCTAAAATTTTCGTAACCCGCCATTAAATGAAAACACAACATAACAAATTTCTACTAAAATGTTAAAGATTTCTACTAAAATGTTAAAGAGGTGGATTTGCAATGAGGATGAAAGGAATAACCTCATGTATTTATAGGTGTATACATTCCACCGTGGAATTGTTGTTCAACGGTAATAATTCTTAACGGTTAGAAAACGGTAACAAATTTGAATTTGTGATAGATTTATATTTTAGTGAATTACTACGGTGACAGAGACAATTGTTATATAACTAATTGAGTGGCATTGTTGGCAAACGTAAGCTAGAAAAATATCCTGACAACTCACGTGAACAGAAATGGAAAATGATAGATACAGACAAATATTAGCTTAAAATTACAAAACAATAAAAGATGGAAATCATCCATTCTCATTTTCGTCACCACGAGATTGCCGAGGTGGCGTAAACGGAGACAAATCTGACGATGAACTAGGCCCCCCGGTATGCCATGTTTGTGGTGGCACGGTTGCTGAAAAAGACCCAAAACCTAGCTGTGGTAGGTGGGACATGGAATATGCTAGTTGTTGCTGCAAACTGGTTTTTTGTTTCTGGTAATCACGGACCTCTTCCAAATGAAACTTGCGGAATTGATGGGTAAAGTCGGACAAATCTTGCGCAAGTGTATAAGCTTCGCCCTGTAACACATAATATAAAATGTTACCCTGTCAACAATAATTATGTTACGACTTAGAAAAAAAAAGATTTAAAATATACTTACGTATGACCAATTATCTTGGGGCGGTAGGGATACATGCTCATCGGGAAATTCGATTGATTTTCTAACACGCTCACCCACAATGTTGTACGTTTCCACCTCCCAGTCGACTTTGGTGAATTTTTTTTTGAAGTTGGTTACACGTCGCCAATACTCCAAATACACGTCATACGAAACTGGGTCTCCAAGATATTCAGATATTTGGACGTTAATGTTTTCCATTATCTTCGCAGCTTCGGGGAATTTGATGTTGCTAAAACGACCCGGGGGGTTAGGTGGAATTCTCCAGCCACCAAAGATTTGGGCCCATAACCGCTCTCCGAGGTAAACGTTATGCTGTTTATAGTTAATAATTATGACCCATATACCAGTAAAATAAAATAGGAACTGAATAAATAATCACAACTAAAAACATAAATTGTAAACTCACAGTGCCAAGCCAACTAAATACAATGCGCCTATCCGTGACCTGCAACGCTCTACGGAATATTTCATTCTCGATGTTTGTTGTGATTTTTGCTGCAATGTAGATAGCCCACAGGGACCATGTTACATCGTCGGCCGTCAATTCGTTTAGAAGAGCCCTTGCACGGAGAATATCATTTTTCTTTATTCGTGAACTCTTCCAACACGAACATCTTGGCCACACCATTTCTGTCTCAACGGATGGCATATGAGGTCGAAGTATGCCCAGACACTCATACCCCCAGAACTTCAATTTCAAGAAAACAAAAAAAAAAAATTAAGTTACCACCAAATACCCATTTAAATAATATTATAAGGAAAGTTATTTACCTCCTGTTAGTGACTTTGTTCGCCTACCGGCTGCGCCAAGTGTGCTTAAGAGTTTGGAAAAACCGGCACCACCCCAGTCATAAGTGCCAACTTTATCTATATCATCAAAAACAGCTAACCAACCGGCATCGATGTAGTTCTTTGCATTTGAGAAGAAAAATTGACCCAGAACATACATCCAGAAGGCTCGCGCAATTTGTGTTGCAAGTTTGTCATCGCCTTTCGCCTCTACCAACTTCTCATTTTTAAAGTATGAGGCCAAAAATGACACTGTCATGGAATCTGAAATCCATTGCGGAGATTGTCCTGCTATATTACAGCCTTCATTGTATAGTAGATCCAGGAAAATATGTTCTTGTACATATTCAAAGGAATATTTGATGTTGTCGTATGGAAATGGGCCCTCCAACAGCAATACTAATCCCGGTCAGCATAATCCAGTCCAAAGGTGTAATCCCTATTTCACCAAACGGAAAATGGAAGGTGTTTGTGGTGTCCCAGAAACGCTCGACGATGTAGTCTATCATTGCATGTGACGACTCGCCAAACTCCATTGTCAACAATCGCGTCTATCCTGCCTTTTCAATAATAATAGCATCTCTAGAGCAGTGCTCAGATATAACATGATAATGTTGTTGGACCGATTTTATAGACCCGCGATGCATGTACTTGGTCTTTGGGTCTGCCCTGAGACTCATATTACAGGAAGCGTGGGCGTCATCTTCCACCATTACCAGGCCAACATCATCGTTCATTCCTTCAGGCACCTGATCTACTACTGGGTCCTCCGATGTTGTTGCTTTTTTGTTCCTTTGTTTCCCACCAACAAATCGAGAGGCAGCTTCCTTATTTTTCCTTAACATAACAAAAGATTATAATGAATGCAATAGCTGAACCAAAACTCAAAAGTACTGAACCTAAATCCACTAAATGGATTTCGAACATTTAGAGGATTGATTTTCCAAATTCTATTTTCTGGTACGAAATATAACTAAAAAATAAAATGCAAAACCACAACAACTGTAACAATAAGTTCTATTTTCAAAATTATATTTTCAACTTTACTCAAAACATCCGGATTAATTGAACCCCACATTTCTAAGCTAATCAATAAGTTCCAAACCATTCTCTCAATAAAACCTCATGAAAACTTAAAACCCAAACTCGATTTCCTTACGTGCGTGCAATGTGCAGTACAAAAGAGGCTAGAAAGATGGCTATGTGACTCAAATTGAACAATATATGACGATTTAAGAGAGATTGACAGAGTTGTTACCTCCAACAAATTTTAGGGCAGTGAAACATAAATTAGTGAAAATGCACGAAAAATAAAATGTACAGATGAATTAACCTGCTCTGATTTTTCCTCTTAACATTTTAAAGCACAAAATGTTAAAGATTATCTTAACATTTCGAAATAAGATCATAGTTTTATCAATTTCATAAATGGGTTTCTACGGCGGCAATCACAGGGTTTCTCTACGGCGACAATCAAAGGGTTTCTACAGTGGCAATCACAGTTTTATCAATTTCATCATTTTTCGTTCTCAACAATCAATAGCAATCACAAAAATCTAGAGGACAGTGTGGAAGAAAGCTTTTACCTTTGATTGAATGGGTGAAGGATTAATCATGTTCTTCTTTTCCTGCTGCCGTTCTTCTGTAAGTAGAGAAGAAAATGTTTATAGCCTCTTCCAACATACCTATAAATACTAAACCCTAACACACGGTCAATTACCAACCCGCCCCTGTGTAACACGGTCCCTTAATAAGCCGCATCATTCTTGATCGGTCTCCTAGCTAGCCGCTCAACCCATACGGTCACTTAGAGCAACTCCCTAGTTACACACGGTCACTTAGAGCTACTCCCAAAACAATTAATGTACACGACCACTTACGAAGCCGCCCCTCTGTCTCACGGTTAATTAGTGAGCCGCCCCATGTACAATCGGTCTCCTAACTGGCCGTTGTTCCATACGGTCACTTAGGTGAGCTGCGATGTATACGGTCACGTAGAGCAACTGCCAAAACATTAAAACGGTCAACTGGGTGGTGTTTCAGAGATAAACGCCTTTCATCGACAGCGTATCTCGTGATACGGCCACCCAACTAGACGCAACAATTATTACGACTTTCTATGAAGTCGTCTCTCGTAATTCGGCCACCCAACTAGACGCTCAATCATACGTATTGTTAACTGACCGCATTATATTTGGTGCTCATTCGGATGAGCGTATAGTTGCATGCTCTTCTAAGTGAACGACAATACAACATACGCTAGGATAGCTAACCGTGCGTGTTATATTCGGCCCATTAAGAGAACGCCTTGTATCATACGGTTACCAAGAAGAGCGTGCGAGTAAAATTTACTCTCCTACAGCTGTGGTTTTTAAGCCAAACACCAAACAAAATTTGGTTTTTAGTCGATAGGGTAGTCACACCGTTACAGTTGCCCTTAAAAGGACTATAAACTTGAGAACTCATAAGAAGTCGGAACAATAAAAAGTAGATATCAAAATTTTCCTCTACTTTTATTCTCATCGACTATTGTTATAAACCTACGTTTTGCCCATACAGTGACTTTGTTTACTCCAGTGTACTTGCAGTATAGCAATGATTAAGATTTCAAAATGGAAGACACAAACAGCAGATAGACAAGATGTTAGAGAGAGATGACATGACTAGTAATAACAGACTACGGACTGCGGAGAGAGTTAAACTGCAGTATGTAGATATCATCATGCGATTTTCGCCTAGCCCTGTTTTCAAAAAAGAAAGAAAAAGAGAAAGAAAAAAAAGTTAAATCAGTCAAAAACAAAATGTATAGCCGTCCTATAATCTGTACCCAGTGATTAAATGGTGTAGTTAGTAGTACGTAATAAAATCCGGAAGCTTTGAAATGAAAGGTCATCAAAATTTGAACATCAATGAAGCTTTGTACTCTGGCACAATGTAAAATCACAAAGCTTTCCCAGTTTATTTTTTTTTATCAGAAAGCTTCGTGATTGGTATTAACTGGTTGCTGCAAACAATGAATGAGATTAACTACTCATATGACTTACTTTGGCATATTAGTGCACACTTCCTATTAACCCAATGTCACTGAAATGACATATCAACTAAAAATCAAAATTTGATTTAAGATAATGAAATGAAACAAGTAATAGAGCAAATTTAGGATTAAGTAACAAAGTAATTACTAAGTGAGGTAATAAGGATTCACAACATGTTCATTACAGTGAGAGTAGATGAGATTCATGAGAAGAAGACACTAAAGTGTTCTGATTTCATGATAACACAAGTAAAGCTAATTAATTAAGTAGCCTTTTCTGTTCTTTTCCAAAACTGTTACCTTTTTTTGTCTAGCTTAATTACGAACGTAATTATGATTTCCCCTTCTTTTTACATCTAAAGTGTTTTAGTTGCTGTAAATTTCTCTACCACAACTTGTTTTCTTCATCAATTTTCAACTTCTAAACCCATTCTGCTGTCAAGTAAGTGTTCCCAGCTCCAAGAAAATCAATGAAGAGCACATTTCTATCAGCTCTGTTATCTCCATAAACATTGTGCTTACTCTTTTTGGTGACTGAGTCATTATTAGCTGAAATTTCAGAATTAGAATTAGAATCAGAATAAATAGATTGATGATCTAAACCCATAACCATCTTCATTGGGTTATTGGGTTTAAAAATCTCATTCTTAGTTATATCCGTCTTCTCATTACATAAACTCCCATTTCTAAAGGACATCATTAATGAACCTAAAATCACAAAAACAAATAGAACACAATAGAAATTAAACAGCAACCCTATCAGCAATCTAAAGATTGGTAAAGAACACACAAAATAAATCATACCAATTTGGAATTCAAAATGGGGTTCATTAGGACTAATGAAAATTCTAGGCTGGATTCTGGTTGCAGAAGAGTTAAGAGATAAATTAGTGCAAGTTGAAGCAGATTGATCCTCTTTAGGAGTAGTACTAGCAATAGTTGATCCGCTACATGCATTGTTCTGATAATAAGATTTAATCAAATTTAAATCTGCATGTTTCATCCTTAAAAGGTTTTGAGGATCATATGTAGGAAGAGGAGGAGAGATTGGTTTTCTTGGTCTTCTACAGAGATTATTCGATTGTTCTCTTTGTTTCTAGCCATGACTACATGCCAATGATTCTTTACTGCATTATCAGTTCTACCAGGAAAGAGTCTAGCAATCATAGCCCATCTATTTCCATATAATCTATGTGCAGCTAACAATCTTTCTTCTTCATCTTCACTAAATGCTCTTCTATTAATCCTTGCATCTAATTGATTAAACCATCTTAATCTGCAACTTTTCCCTGCCAAATTAATTAACAAAAAACAGAAATTTATTTTTATATTAAATCAGATGATGAACCCATTAAGAAAATATTGGAGTATATTCATGTAACAGTAAGCAAACCAAACAGAAACTTAAAAAGAGTTAAGGGTTAGAACAAATAACACACTTCACAATCACACTAGCACAGAGAGATGGAGTCACATGTTCAACAGACTGCCTTTAACTCGATATTTGTCAGGTACACCTTTGGAAAAGTGTTGCTATACCTTTAGAGATGACAAATCGAATCCAGGATAAAACCACCTGATACCAACCCAGTTAGCAAGACTCGTCGGCCCGTTGTGAACTTAACAGTAGAAGAAAATGAAGAAATAAACTAGTGCGCATACAAAGCAAGAAGAGGGGAAAAGTCGTCAGGTCAGTGGCTGCGACTGGGGTAAGTAAAAATCTGACTTTTGTTTTTCTTTTAAAGAAGAAGAAGACTTTTGAATTTTCAAACGGTCAAAATTCATTTAATTAAACATATTTAATTCGAGATATTTAATTAAAAAATTTTGTTTATTAAACCTGATTTAATTTTATAAATAAAAAACGGTAAAATATTTAATGTACAAAATTAAAATATAAAACCATTGGATCTTTGATGGGTACACGTATGCACTCACAGGCACACGCCAAGGCTCACGCCAATGGTCACACCAAGGGTCGCACCAAGGGTCGCGCCAAGGCTCACGCAAAAGCACACGCAAGCTCCGCAAGCCCGCGGCCCGCGGTGCTTCGGTGCGAAGCACCGCACATGTGTGCATTTGCCCACTAGTCCATTTCCTAAGTCCATATCCAATCCACTAGTTCTTTTTCCTTATATAGAACGTTTGTGGTAATGAGGATAAACTTCCTCCTTGGTTTACCCAATATGGGACAAACCAAAGGTTTCTCATTCACTAAGAAGTGAAAATGGATGGCTCTATTTTTCCACCACAAGTTTGGACTAGTGACCCTAGATCCCTTTAAGATATATTAAGTAACAAAATTCATCTTAAGTAAGAAATCCATTTTTAATTCTAACAATCCCCCACATGAATGAAGAAAGCGATAAATCAGAAAACCGGAAAACGAGAAATACCTCTTAAGCAATAGGTGTCCATAAGGAATTGAACCTCTGCTTAGTGAGAAGTACCGGAACTACTTGATGGACAGTGAACGCGATGTCTTGAACTGCCATGGTTTGGTGTAATTCATCAATAGCTCCTTACGCGAGATATCTCTCAAGAGTGATGTTAAGTTCACGTCGTTGTGTCCGTTTTGGCCCTGGACATATCCCGTTTCTCAGAATGCTCTAGAGAATCATCTCAATTCTCATAGGAAGCGACCCACTTCCTCATTCATATAGGTGAGTTCTATCAAGAGTGTTAACTGCTACACCCCATTTCAATCTTAAATTGAAACTATAGAACTCATTAAGACTTTATTATAAGTCATCCTCACATGCAGTCACAATATCACGTCTACACCATAGGAAAGGGACAGAAAAAATAATTCTCTGATAGTGTTTAATTTTTACCCGCCACAAATTAGTTGTCTAATTCAAAACCTTGATCTTGGGATCTCCAGTCAGCAAGGTTGAGTATCCTTCATGACAAGTTTTAATTTATGAGCGTAAGTCCCATCCCCCTCGATGCATTACTAACTATCTCCTTGGACAAGCCTTTCGTCAAAGGATCCGCGATATTCTCCTTAGACCTCACAAAGTCAACAGAAATAACGCCAGTTGAGAGAATTGTGTCTTCTCCTAATATGAATAGATTTTCCGTTACAGTTGCTGTTTTTAGCATTAGCTATTGCAGCTTGACTATCACAATATATAGATATAGCTGGCACATGCCTATGCCAGAGAGGAATGTCTTCTAAAAAACATCTTAGCCAAGCAGTTTCCTCTCCTGCTTTATCTAACGCAATAAACTCGGATTCCATAGTGGATCGAGCGATACAGGTCTGTTTGGAACTCTTCCAAGACACTGATCCACAGCCTAGAGTGAATATGTATCCACTCATAGACTTAGACTCCTCTGAGTCTGCTATCCAGTTTGCATCACAGTATCCTTCAAGAACAGCAGGGTGTCTTTCATAACTCAAACGGTAGTTTAAAGTGTATTTAAGATACCTCAACACTCTGAAAAGTGCATCCCAATGTTCATGTCCTGGATTACAGGTATACCTACTTAGTCTACTCACAACATAGGCAATGTCTTGTCTTGTGCAGTTCATTAAATACATCATACTTCCTATGAATCGTGAATATTCAAGTTGCGAGACTCCATTTCCTTTGTTTTTCTTGAGTTTGCAAGAAGGGTCAAATGGAGTACTTGCAGGTTTACTATCAAACTGGTTAAATTTCTTAAGAACTGATTCAACATAATGAGATTTACTAAGACTGAATCCATTAGACTCCTTTCTAATTTTCATCCCTAGGATTACATCAGCAAGACCTAAATCTTTCATGTCAAAGTTCTCACTCAACATGTTCTTAGTGGAATTAATGATTTCTAAGGTTGTGCCTAGTATAAGCATATCATCAACATCAACATACAAGCATACAATCACACAGACATCATTTATAGATTTATTGTACACACATTTGTCAGCTTCATTTATTTTAAATCCACTAGAGAACATTACATGATCAAATTTTTCATGCCATTGTTTCGATGCTTGTTTCAAGCCATATAAAGACTTTTTAAGTCTACACACTTTGTTTTCATAACCCTTCACTACAAATCCTTCGGGTTGGTCCATATAAATTTCTTCATTTAATTCACCATTTAGGAACGCAGTTTTTACATCCATTTGATGTATTTCTAGGTTATGAATTGCAGCGATTGCAATTAGCATCCTAATGAAAGTAATTCTAGTGACAGGTGAATAAGTGTCAAAGAAATCTGCACCTTCTATTTGTTTATAGCCCTTAGCTACTAGTCTAGCTTTATACTTTTCCACAGTTCCATCTACCTTACGTTTTCTCTTGAAGATCCATTTACAGCCTATGGGTTTGCACCCTGGAGGTAAATCTACTATCTCCCAGGTTTCATTCTGAACAACAGAATCCATCTCACTAATAGTGGATTCTTTCCACCATGGAGCTTCAGACGAAGTCATGACCTCTTTATAGGTTTGTAGATCAGTTTCAACTAAACAGGTTATGAAGTCTGGCCCAAAAGATTTTTCTATTCTAAGTCTTTTGCCTCTTCTAGGTTCATAAACAGATTCATCTTCTTCTATCGATAAAATATGTCTAGAAGAAGGGACAACTAGGGGATCATCACATATCATGCGAGATTCAGATTTCAACGGAAACACATTTTCAAAAATGTAGCATCCCTAGATTCCATAATGGTGTTCACACCAATTTCTGAGTTTTCAGAACTCACAACCATAAACCTATAAGCAGTGGTGTGTTGGGGACAAACCAACTAGTCCATTTCCTAAGTCCATATCCAATCCACTAGTTCTTTTTCCTTATATAGAACGTTTGTGGTAATGAGGATAAACTTCTTCTTTGGTTTGCCCAATATGGGACAAACCAAAGGTTTCTCATTCACTAAGAAGTAAAAATGGATGGCTCTATTTTTCCACCCCAAGTTTGGACTAGTGACCTTAGATCCCTTTAAGATATATTAAGTAACAAAATTCATTTTAAGTAAGAAATCCATTTTTAATTCTAACAGAAAACCCATTACATGTCAAATAGTTACCCGATCTTCCTTCTAATTTCTCTGAAATGAGATTCCAGTTTTGAGGACCTCATTGAGAAACAAGTTCTTTAAGTCTAGTATCTTCAGCTGGTCCAATGTCCTCTTGCAGAGTTTACTTGAATGCCCACTACTATTTTGATGAACATGATGATGACATGCAGTACTTCGATGCATGCCCATTTCATTTTCTTGACATCCATAGGACCCGCCCTTGTCTTCAGAAAATCTCCAAGTTTTGGTATTTTGGTTATTCATTAAAGGAGTTCTACCCTGAAAACTCAAGTCTGAACTTTTACTCATGTTCTCGTTCGAAGAAGAACTAGTAACTCCAAAACTAAGTGATAAGGAAGTAGGTGATGTTGGACGAGGAGGAGAAAGAAAAGAAATCTCAGGAAATCTTCTAAAACAACTGTCACCACGACCACTCTCAGTTGTTGTTCGCAGATTCTATAAATTAATTTTTGATGATCAGTAAATAAACCCAGATATTTCTACAGAAAGTTACTGAAGCAACCAAAAACTAAAACCCCACTAATGACTTTTTTTTTTCTAATTGAAAATTAAGTCAACAAAGAAGTTGATGGTTTTCTTCCTTGGTACTTTTCCTCTACTAGTACAGTAGTCGGAAAATCAAAACAAGTTCCTTTTGTTGGAAGAAGTTGTTTTTTGAGTTTTTAAATCAAAACAAGTTCCTTTTAATGACGGTTTAGCCTGTGAGTAATGAAGCTCAACTGAATTAACTGTCACATGTGTGCTGGAATTGTGTATACTCACACATGTGACTGTCACGCTTATGATGCAGACTAACACTCACAGGCTGGCACTACAATCACACACGTGAATCTATAAAAGCCGGTGTAGAATATTTGGCAGTCATGCTTTTTGTACTGTTCTCTGTAACAACTATTCTGAGAGCTCTTTCTCTCATTCAATAATAAGAATGCTTTCATGGTATCAGAGCAGGAACAAATCTGATCTTATTTGCTACTAAGAATTTGTGTTCTTGCATTCTTTCAAGCTTTCATCAATCTCACAGCTAAAGAACATTTCTACAAATAATTTTTCTTTAAATCTCTTTTCATTCTTGCTGTTAAGAACATTCAGATCTGTTAATGATTGAGACATTTCTTCCATCAACAATGGAAAATCCAACATCCAACTTGTTCTCCAAGGTCTCACTGAATCATGTAACCAATTTTGTCACACTCAAACTTAAGGATGATAACTACATCACTTGGAGAAACCTGCTGCAACCTGTGATTCAGAAATATAAACTATTGAAATACCTTGATGGAACACTACAATGTCTTGTTCAATTTACCAATCAAAGAAATCAAGCAAATGGAATTAAAAATCCACTATACTTTGACTGGATAAATGAAGATTCCACCATTTGTATGTGGACAACAATTTCTGAAGCAGTCATACCCTACTTCTCCAGATCTACTTCT
>JAJJMC010014646.1:1598959-1622108 GCA_023531435.1 Papaver californicum | reverse complement strand
ATTCTTACTTGCATAAACTTTGTAAAGCAGGGTATGTTGTGTTGTCTATTTATCCACTTGTTTGTTCCTCATAGACAAACTTATGTGAAAACCCTTACATAGGTCTAGAAAAACAACTTCAAATTCGTGATTGATAACTACTGATGTAAGTAGGCACGACGATGTTATGTACTCTGCCAGTCATGATTCTTTATTTCCATATCATCATTATCATCATTCAAATGATAATCCAGAAATTGATTTTTATATATATGTTTTAGAAATTGATAATCCATTCAAATGTTTGTATGGTGATCCATTGATTGGTTCTTGTAATTGTTTTATGAGGAGTAATTTCAATGAGCCGGAGGTGTTTGGACCATGAACCCTGTGCAACGCTACTTATCCACTCTGATTACCAGGATCTAGAAAGGGTGGCCAAATTTTAGGAGCTGGTATTTAGTAATAAACGACGGTAGTAAGATGCATAATATGTCCTGACCGTTTCTCCTATTTCAACAAGTGTTTTCTTTGTGGTGTCTTATTTGTGTAGATTTACTAATTGTCATCACTCTCTGTAGATGTCGAAATTTTAACTTTTGAGTGTCTTCGTAGATTGCATTACGTCCATCATCTTCGTAAATTTGTAGATTGCAGGCGATTACTCCAGAAATAATTTTAAGAATTGAGAACTTGCCTAATTGGTTTAAAGGGGCGGCAAGTCTTGCATTAAGTAGACGAACAAGCAGTCTTTTGGTACTACTTATGTTATACATATTTAACTTGTCACCAACATTCTGATTTTTTATTTTAAAAAAATGTAAGCTTCCCACCGTATCCACCGTATCTGTAAGCGGGAATGTCGATGTTATTTGTATTTCACTTTTCCAGTAAATTTGATGCTTTCAAGTTATTTAGATGGGTTTATGTTTTTCATTGTAGCATCGGTGTTTATGTTAGTCTCATGAATCCCATTTAGTACTGGAAGATGGAGGACTCTGTTGCATTTCCTATGAAAGTTTTCTTATTTCTTCTTATTTCTCACTAACATTGTTGTGTGACGGAACTTGACTTCAGGATGCATGGTTTGAGTTTGGTACTGAAGATATTGATCGAGCAATTGCACTTTCCCTTTTAGAAGAAGAAGAGAAAGGGGAAAAAGTGGTTGGTGAGTAGCTGTGACTATATAAATGTGGACACAAGTTACTTCAATGTTGGACCGTGTGCCTTTTAGATTGTGCAATAGCATATTGATGATCAATCTTCAAAATTGGCTACAGATTTGCTATATTGGGCCTTTCATCACGAAAGCCACATAGGAAGTGCGCCAGAGTTGTTGGAGAGGTAAAGACTCAAACTATATGAACATATTTTTGAATGATCTACATGTAATGTGTTTTGTATCATAGTTTGCAGGGTACGTGGCCTGTCCTGATACTGTGCATATATTTCTTTACCTTAAAGTTCTCGTATTACTATGAAGTAGTATAATAATGTTATCTGCATGCACCGGTTGGTGTTTGCTAATATTCTGTTTTAGGTCGATTTTGAGCCAAAATTTTAAAAATATTTACAAAAAGAACCATCAGTTTTACCAGCAAGGCTCCCAACTCTTCTGTTGAATGGTTCTTATGGAAGTAGTTGATTCCAAAACAAAGTGCTCTGCAATTATTATCAACGAGGTCATTATTTTCTTTGTTGAGATTATATTTCATTTTTTTTTCTCCTTTTCCTGGTGCTATTTTACTTTTCTATTTGTAGAAAGAATTCTGATTCTAATGGTTCAAACTGTAACAGATCCCTTACCAGACCAACAAATCTACTCTAGTGGAGAAAATTGCTGAACTTGTGGAAAATAAGGTATTGTTACAGACTGTATACTGCATTTTGAAGGTTATTATGCTTTATCATTGTGTTGTACCCACTAACCCATAATGCATGCTTAGAGAGAAAATTATTGACTATATTTATTTTTTCCTTGGAGTGTATTCTTGTCAATTAGAAGAACAAAAATAAAAACAAAAGTTGGATTACCCAACCACTTGTAATTCCTTCCTCTCTTGGATTCTGTGCATCTGATGACCCTGAAGCAGGTTTGATGCTTTAACTAATTATACCGGTGATCATGTTCTTGACCATTACTTCTGTACTTTTTTTGATTCTTGTTTAACATTAGTAACTCAAGGATCCAAACAATCCGATAATATTGAGGATGTGCAAGTCAGAGAACATAAATTTATATGAAACTAAATAGCAACACAAGAATAAATGTGTAAAACCACCTAAGGTGGCAAACAAAAACGCAAGAATTGAGAAAAAATCACTAAGTTGGAACAATATGAAGGCTTTTATGGAGTTGCCCAGCTTAAGTAGATGAATCTACTTTAAATAGCCCCATTTTGGATGGGGAGTCAAGGAACTTAACAAGTTGGAACCCATCTTAGAACACAAGACTTCTAACCAATCTTTTATTTTTCATCCTATAATGTTTTAGTTTTCTTTTGTTACTCTAATTTTTAATCTTGTTGAGAGCCAACTAAATTTTTTACTACAGAAAGTCGTTACTGCTACTACAAGGAGTTCTGAAGTTAAGAAGGCATGCCTTAAAACATTTGTTTTTTTACCCCTGCATGAAATGGTGTACATACATATGAATTGTTTTTAATTGTTTAACCGTTTCACCAAAATACTTCATTGATCTCATTAGTGATTTATTTTTTCATGAGTGGTGCTTCTGAGTGCTTAGTTTGATGGGTGTTGTTTTTGGGGAGTGAGTGAATGGAATTAATTAATGGTAATTATTTTATGAAAATACGATTTTCATTTTTGGTTAGTTACTTCAAATAGTACTTACTTTGTATTCTTTTTGCAGAGGAAGTCCAAGTACAATGAAGGAGATCATAGAAATACGAAGAAAATGGGTAAACCACGTGTTGCCGTTATTAATGACATGAATTGGCAGGAGTAGATTGGGGACATGAATTGGCAAGAGTATATTTCGATCAACACTTCGGAAAATGGATGTGGTTTTGATCAACACTTCATTGTTAATTATTTCTTTTAGTTAGTACTATATAAGACTACTTTCATATCAAGTCTTTTGAATTATGTAGTACATTCACTTCTAGTTAACTTATTTTATTTGAACTTATTAGTTCCGTACTAGCTATCTGTTAAAAAGTTTATTGAGTAATCTAATAGACAATTTTATTAAAAGCTAAAAAAAATTTCTATAATTTTATTGAGCAGTATCAGTAACTAGTTTGCTACAAATTAGCCTTCTACAAAGTTGACTCTTCTATGACAGTTTTATTTAGAAAACTGCTACTTTAGTATAAGAAATTGAGTAATTGATGACAGTTTTATGAATAAACTCTCATCTTAGTCTAAGAAGTTAAGTTTTTAATGACAGTTTTTATGGAGAAACTGTCACCTTAGTAAAAGAAATTAAGTTATCCATGACCGTTTTTATGGAGAAACTGTCACCTTAGTAAAAGAAATTAAGTTATCTATGACAGTTTTTATGGAGAAACTGTCACCTTAGTAAAAGAACTTAAGTTATCTATGACCGTTTTTATGGAGAAACTGTCACCTTATTAAAAGAAATTAAGTTATTCATGATAGTTTTTATGGAGAAACTGTCACCTTAGTAAAAGAAATTAAGTTATCCATGACAGTTTTTATGGAGAAAATGTCACATTAGTAAAAGAAATTAAGTTATCCATGACAGTTTTAGTTAGAAATTGTTATTATATATTGTCAACAATGACAAATTTATGAAAAAACTGATACTAATAGTTATGATTCCGTGATAGTTTCTTATAGACCCTTTCGTAACAGAGCCTTTAATGACAGTGCAATAATTTTTTGAAACTGTCACATAAGTATTTTGGTGGCAGTTTTGAACTCTCACGGAAGCCCAAATTTGTACTAGTGAAAATAGGTTTTGGCAAGCATAATGTATATTCTGACAGGAAATAGGTTTTGTCCTGGTTACACCGGAGTGCATAATGCATATTCTTATAGGAAGTAAGTTTTGGCCAGATTGCACCTGAGTGCATAATGCATCCTGGGTCTTGTATCAAATAGTAATTTATTTGTTTATTCCGAATTTAATATCAACAATGGATCTTGTTTTTTAGATCATTTCAAACACATTCCAAAAATATAAGTTTTACTAAAATGTCACTTACATTTTAGAAATTATGATTTTTTTCGCGGTTAATTTTAAATTGGAGAAAAAAATATAGGAAAGAAAAAAGCTAAAAGTGAAGGGAACATTTATATATTTTAAAATGGCATGGCACTTGTCCATTTTAACCATCCCAACATTTTGGATGTCCTCTACTACTATATTTTAGGAGTTTCTCGGCATATAACTTATTTTCTGTCAGTTTTTTTATCCTATAAAATAAAAATATAATTGGGATAACGTTAAAGCATTAATAAATTAAAGTATGATTTTTTTTTTTGAAAAGATAAATAGTGGTCGGGATGGATTTTTGGAAGAGACAAAGGAGTGTCGTGATGTTGTGTTGTACCACTGTGCTGATTAGTCTGACCAAACACAGCACATGAAACTGTCATATTGGACTAGCTCACGTGCTGGGATGAACTGTTCTCGTATTGACACGTTTCAATATACACCTCTAGTCTTTAATTTGTATTTCAGAATCATAAAATGCTCTTTTTCAATAGTCAAAGATGGGCGAGAATGAATTTGGATAAAAAGAAATGGTGCGATGTACTTTGTATTACCGTT
Source organism: Papaver californicum (assembly GCA_023531435.1). Classification (NCBI taxonomy): domain Eukaryota; kingdom Viridiplantae; phylum Streptophyta; class Magnoliopsida; order Ranunculales; family Papaveraceae; genus Papaver; species Papaver californicum. The sequence continues at coordinate 1,617,367 of JAJJMC010014646.1, read as the reverse complement.
TGATTTTAAAAACTGAGATACGGTTTCTATTCGTAACCTTTTCCCTTCAAACGACAGCTTCACTTCTCATATACATTTCTAAACAATTTTCTTTTCGTTACTGTTGCATTGTAGTTTTTGAATTAAAAACAAAATAAAAATAAAAATATTTATCAATCATCTGCTGAAGTCATTCCCAATCGATAAGTTTTGTGTTCTCTATAAGATGAGATTTGCTAAGATTTTATTTCTAGGGTTGTCAAATTGTGTGATGCTTTCGGATTGTGATTTTCTAAATCAGTACTTACTGTTTTTCTTATATCTTACCCTTAGTTTAAGAAGCCTCGTACACAGGGTTATGGTTTTAATAGAGGGACTTTTTATGTAAGAATAAAATAGGATCATTAGATATGAATTTCAAAAAACCCCTATCTATTATATTTTTATAATGGCTGAACTATTTCTTGTTTAGTTAATAACAATTAATCTAATTATTAGTTAACAATAGATTAGACTAATAATAATTAATTTAAAATCATGCTATACTTAATTAAATCAAATTACATTTGTATATGTTTTGTTTTGGTGGGAAGAAAAAATAGAAGAAAAAGAGAGAACTTTTTGGAGATTTTTGAAAAACCCTAGATTTTGATTCACTCAAACAAAATGAGTAATTCTAGTGACAAATATGAGATGGGTGACTCTTTATATGATAGAGAAAACAAATTTTACATACCCACTGATGGATTTTTTTTTGTGATTCAGGTCAACTTACGGTTGAGTTTTCATCTTGTACCCAACCATAAGACATATTTACGGTTGGGTTTCGATGAACTCCTAACCGTAACTGGATAAAAATGAAGGAAAACCCAATCTTAAAATTTTACGGTTGGGTTATTTTAATCGAACCCAACCGTAATTCATTATGTTCATGGATATTTGTTGCACCAGTTACGATTAGGTTTCACAAAAAAAATCAATCATAAATTAAGTTACGGTTAGGTTCAAATTTTGATTCCCAACCGTAATTGATGTTGTAATTTTCTTTTGTTTTTACGGTTGGGTTTAGGAGTAAAAACCAACCGTATTTATGTCTACGATTGGGTTCGATGCTCTTTACCCAACCATAAATTTCTATTTCCAATGGTTAGGTTGAAGACATAAAACTCAAACGTAAATATATTTTCTTGCCTTTCTATCATTGTAGAAGTTCTATCACAGGTCTGCTAACAAGCTAATTTTTTTTTGGAAAGACTGCTTTCCATGTACGTACGAATGGACATCCATTATGTTGTTCCAACGATCATCTTTCTATATCAATATCTTATGCATGAATGATGATGTTAAGTGAGATTAAGTTCTAATTATGTACCCTTTGTGTGTGTCTATAACCTATGAATACTATGTTGATAAATTATCTTGGTATTTTATAAGATATGATGATCTTTGGTGAAATTAATTGATATTTAAACCAGATATTTAATACTCTAGCTAAGAGATCACTGGCAAATCAACTCTGGCTGGCTTTTACAAGGACACCTCGAGTTTCAAGAGTTGTACATGTTGCCAGTTCAAGGACAATCAAGGGCTTGCGTCCATCTTAATTAAATAGCCTTCAACTGCAATCCAAGGCCAAAAATCATTCGTATGTGACAAATTAGTCACTTGACTCAACAAGGTTAGATTTGACAATTGGCATTAATGCTTGCGTAAAACTTCTTAAAAAAAGAATAAAGAAACTTTCGAAAATTGGCCTTCTATGTGCACATGAGGTATGCCTCAAGATATTTTACGGTTGGGTTTGCACTTTTGAACCTAACCGTAAATAGTTTACGTTTTATAATTCCAACCGTAAGATGTTATCTTCATCTTCCTTTTCAAGATTTACGGTTTATATTTCCAAAAACCCAAGATTTTTTTTTAATAGAAGGAAGGGTAATATAGACATATCCTAGTGTAATAGGATATCCATATCCAATTATTTAGTTACCTTTAAACCTAAAAAACTCCTCTATTGGAACCATAAGCCCCTATATGAGGCTTCTAGTTTAAAGATACTGATACACATCGACGGTGTAATATATGCACACAAATGTCTATGATAGCCATAGCCATCATATTCATTTGTTCTTCGTTGAAATTTCTTATTATATCAAGATGGAGAAGAGATGTTTTTAGTATTTTTTTAAAGTGTAATTATTGGATGTCGCGCGTTATCCATATTTTTACGAGGTCTTTTTTTTGAAGCATATGTTTATGAAGTTATCAATTGCGTTAAAACTTCCATTGTATTATTTTTTGTTTGTATGATCACTTGAAATTTCTTATTATCTTTCTTTCCTTTTGTTGAACATACATGAGTTTCAACTAAGGATAATGTCATGGATATTAGCAGACTTTTGGACTCAATTTTCAAATGGAAACTACGGATAATGTCTTGGATATGAACAAACATTTGGACTGAATTTTATGATGAATAACTTTACATAAACTAATTCAAGGTTTGTTAAAGGGGCAACCTACATTTATATATGTAAGTCATCTCTAATGGATATTTTTTAGTTTACATCTACACCTTAACATTAGTTGTCAGTAGTAGTATGTGGTTAATTGTGTTTCCAAATGGATAATTTTTTTAGTTAATTGGTTAAATAACCCATAAAATCTTATTTGTGGGTCTAGAAGACAAGTAAAATTATATACTCTTTTAACATCCAAGAATCTTTTATATACTTTCCTAATATCCAAAATTAGGTATTCTATACAAATTGTATAACTAAATTATATATTAGATCACTAAAATACCCTTATTTGTTTGTTTCCTTCTAAAAGATAATACTTATGCTTCTTCCTAAACAGGCCACCATGGGAGAGAGAGAGCCAACGCTTTCAAGAACCGATGTGAGCTGACTATTTAAAAGTAATAATTCATCTTTTATGTATTCATTTACTCTCAGTGTTTATTTGAGGCTGAAATTCTTTCCTATCTAACAATGTAAAGTGATATAGATGTTCTGTGACTATAAAAAAAACAAATCAAAAGCTCAAACAACCTAGTGTTGTCTTACTCAGATTCTATTCACATTAGTTGGAAGAGATATTAACTCTCATATATTGCTATGTAGAACACAGTTCTACAAATACGGTACAGTGGAACAAATAATGAAGGAAATTTGAACGTTTTCCACTTTTATCTCTATAAAAATATTTCACCATGTAACACCACATTTTTGGCGTATAAAAAGGTTTGGTTGAGTCACAAAAGAGGTTAAGAAGGTTGGGTCGAGCTCAGGAAGCTAAAAAGAGCAAAAAAATCAATTCACAAAAATTATATGCTGCCGCTGCTGAAGAAGACGGGAAGAACAGAGAAAAGGCAACAGTTTCTTCAACCCATCAGCAACGTTTATCTTCAGCTGCAACGGTTTCTTCAACCAATCAGCAACGATTATCTTCATCGCAACGTTTATCTTCAGCTGCAACGGTTTCTTTAACCAATCAACAACGTTTATCTTCAGATTTGCAATGTCTATATTCAGCTTCATTACAACAGTTAATCTGTAACGCCAGAAAAACGTTACAAATTTCCTGTTTTATTATTTTTAGCTTATTTTCTTCTTCTCGAGCACTTTTGAGTCATGTACCAATCTTTTGAGAGTGTTTTGAGCATGATTATACTAGTTTCATACTAGTATAAACATGGATGAAAACAAATTCAAGTTAGGATGCAACCAGATTCATCATTGCTATTTTCGAATATTTTTTTTCAATTTTTATTTTAACCAGAATGCAACCAGTTTCATCCTAGCTATTATTCAAATATTTTTATTTTCTTAGTTTAAATCAGGCAGCATCCAGTTTCATCCAAGCTATATTTTGAATAACTTTTTCTATTTTTATTTTAATTCAGGATGAAACCAGTTTCATCCAAGCTATTTTCTTTCGAAAAAAAAAACTTTTGAATTTACTATCAACAATGGATTTTGTTTTGTAGATAATTTAAAACCCTTTCTAAAAATATAAGTTTTATTAAAATCGGATATATATTTTGAAAGTTATGAATGTTTTTGTGATTTGTTTTTAAATTGGAGAGAAAAAGAAAAAATAAAAAAAAATAAAGATGAGGGACATAATTATCTTGTTTTTTTATGTCCATTTCATTCATTTCTTATTTTTACATATCCTCTAGAACCATAACTTAGGGAATCTTGGACAATAGACCCATTTTCCCTAATTTTTTTGCAAAAGTTTGTATTCCAAGTATTAACAAAAAAAATCTACATTGGCAGGGACTTTGCATTTTTTTAAAATAAATTTTTGCTTCATGCCTTGACCATAATCTTTCAAATTTTAAAGGGGTTTCCTCCGATCTGTTAATCGTCATGAAGTCTTTTATGAGATGCACAACACTTGTAAATCATTTATTCTTAGATTTTTATACGCGATCCTCATTGGAAACACACGCTTCTATAAAATCTTTCACATGCTCTAACGACTGACGAAAATGTACACATAAAAGCGAAACTGACAATAAGATCGTTTTGGTGGTTATTAATTAGTTATTTGCGGGCTATGTATTGGTCGAGTATGTTTTCACCGACTATCTGTAATTTTAGTTATAGTTTATTTAAGGGATAATTAGACTTTAGGTCCCATTAAATGGTACATCTTAGCATTTAGGTCCAAACTTTGTCCAGTTTTGTGTTTAGGTCCCGGTCAACTAAAGGACCAACGTTGACTCCGTTGACCGTCTAATTGAGGGTTAAAGAAGTAACGCCGTTTAGGTCCATTAACGGATGTTAAATCTAAGTTTGATGGAATAAAACGTGTACAATGTTAGTAATTGTTAACTGTCTTAAATTGTTAACCGTTAATAATTGTAAACGTGTACGTGTACAGTGTGATATGGAATTTAACAAGCCCAATTAACAGTTAAAATCCAGTTGAATTTAAAATCCAGCACAATTAACAGTTTCATGAATTTGAACAGTTGAACAGTTAACAAGTTTCATGATGCAAATTTAACTAGTACAGTTAACAAGTTTAAAATGGCTAGATCGACTGTTTTAACCAATTTAACTAACAAAAAGCTAAAATTAAACTAATATTCATTCATCACTTGCCCATTGCTCAGGTGTGCCCAGCCAATCCTTCAGTATACGCCTGTTTCCACTGCCATTGTTATGTTTACAACTTGAGTTTTTTTACATTATTAGACCCAACAAGCCACAATCATACAAGCAACAGTCGTTCAATTCTTGATAAGACAAAATCACAATCGTCATAGTCCCGTAATATATCCGTTAGGCATGTATATAGTATGTTGATTATTAACTAAGCATGATTAGTAATCAATAAGTTCACCTCAAGAGATAGTACGGCAAGTTTAGTATCTATGTTTAGTATCCAACGAGACTGTACTGGTCCCATACATGAACACCAAAAAGATATAAACATGGTTTCTAGTCTGTTAGGCCAGGTTATCTCAACTAGAAGGAAAAAATGCATATCAAAGTATCTATGTTTCATCAGAAAGTTTTCTAAAACAGTTTGGCATCTCTTTTTCGTTCAAACACGCAGGAAAAGCTCCAAATTGAATGAACCCTAATTTTCAAAATTGAATGAAAATTTTAGAATAAATACAATAAATCATATCATTTAATTGAAATAACATGTGGGTTGGATTTAATCAAGCTTGATTTACATACCTAATCAAGCTTCTTCTCGTCTTCAATTTTTATTTCTTCTTCTCACTCTCTTTTTTCTCTCTGGTTCTATTTTTCTTCTCTTTTGAATGTGTTTGATCGAGTAGAAAGGAAACTCGATCTGTTTTCTTCTCTTTTCTCTATGAATCTCTGGTTCTATTGTGTATGAATCTCTCTCGATCTGTTGGATTTAATCAAGCTGCCTAATTCCTCTTAGGCTCTCACCATTTTTAGACGAAAAAGGGAGAAAAGAGAAGGTCGAGATTCCTCTCAGTTAGTGTTAGCCGATTAGGAAAGAGAAGGTCGAGATTCTGCCACGTTTTTAACGTGGTAGAGTTAGTAAATATTTCAAACAATCGATTTCAGTTGGTCATTTCACTTCTTTAATCCTCAACTGGACGGTCAACGGAGTCAACGTTGGTCCTTTAATTGACCGGGACCTAAACATAAAGCTTGACAAAGTTTGGACCTAAACGATAAGATGTAGCATTTAGTGGGACCTAAAGTCTAATTATCCCTTTATTTAATTTCATTAATTTTTGTACATCTGGCCGGGTACTAGAGTAAAGATTGAACTAAGATTTAGTATTCGACGTGGTAGGTTCCCCTTTTAATAACCATGAGTTTACGGAACTTGAAGTTTATAAAAACAGTCATTTGCATGTTATGGATAGTCTTCCACAGCCTAGCGTCCATATTTCATTGGTTTTACAGTTTTATGGGCGTGATCAATATGAAGTAGAAAACAAGAACTATGTGGTTGTCTATTTGCGTTGTTTTTTTTTGCTTTTTTGCCTTTGGTGTCTTTCTATTTGTATTATTGGTTCATCAATACAAGTTTTCTTATTAGTTTATAAAAATTTATTCACTACATTCAGTTAAACCTTTTGGTAGCTTTAAGATGCAGGGTGCCAAACTGCATAATTTTATAAGCATACCATATATCAGGTCAGATTGGGTTCCAGAAAGAATAGATGTTTTTTCTCCCTAAGCAGTACATAGGTGTGCATATATTCAGTGATGTTACGGCATCATACATGAAACTGGGTTAGTACATGGATTTATTGGTTCATAATACACTATTTCTATCATTGTGGTTTCTAAAACGATGGAAACCAACTTTTATATGTGTGATTATTAAAGTGGTATAGTACCAGACTAGCTTAGTAAACTTTAAATGCACAATCACCTGGTGACTGCGACTCAAAGGTAAGTGGATTTAGTGGGTTCTTCCCCTGTAAATGAATCAATGCTTTATCCTTTTAGGGATGTTTACCACCACACGGTTTAAGGGCCATATGAGACATCCAAATTGTGAGTCTAACCAAATTGTTATGAAAGCAATGAAATAAGTTTAAGGTTATTTTTGAATCATTACCAAAACGAAGGAATCCATGGGTCACTGCAGAAATTTTTATGGAAATAGCATAAGTTGTTTGTGGACTTTAAATACACACTACACCTATAACTTGATCACTTCCCGTTGCACTTGCTAAAACAAATGTCGATGCCAAATTATAAAGATATATAGTACGACAATGCTAGAATCGTCAACTGGATCAAAAGCATATTTACTCCTTCTAACTTAATTGCTCGAATGGATGAAAATCTTCTTCATCATCGTTTGCAGAATTCCATACAATATAGTGTCTGTCGTAACCTGAATGTAATAACATGTAACTGCAGACAGATGACATGATAAATTAATTATAAGGTGCTGGGAGACTTTATTACAACCATGAATCGTCACCAACGACCATCATATCCAACTTAAACATTTATCACGAAGGGGTGACTCCTTTAATCTCAAACATCTCCTCCTACTCAATATCAACTCATTTGTAAGTTGATTTTAACCATAATTAGTATAACATTATAATTATGAAAGAAGAGTGACAAACGAATACACTATTTTGGTTTTCTTAGTACTGAGCCAGTCACCAGTCATAGTAAGTGTTGTCCTTTGCCACTATCACACACCATCAAATATTACTACATTGATATTGCTACTTCAACACATACAGCTAAATTACACTTCGTTTGTAAATGTTTATGTTAGAATTAAAAAGTGATTTATTACCAAAAATTGTTTTGTTACCTAACTTATCTTGATGGGATCAAAGGGTCACTAGCCTATATTGGGGGTGGAAATAACAAATCCACTTTTCACTTCTATTTGAATGAGAAACCTTTGGTTTGTCCCACATTGGACAAACCAAGGATGAAGTCTATCCATATTACCACAAAGGTTGCACCTAAGGGAAAAAACTTGTGTATTGGATATGGACTAAGGGAATGGGCTAGTGGGCAAACTCACACATGTGCGGTGCTTAGCACCGAAGCACGCGACTGCTGACTTGCGGAGCTTGCGTATGCTTGCGTGTGTTTTTACGTGAGCTGGCATGTGCCCCACGAGTGCCCGGCGTGAGCTCGACGTGTGCGCAGCGTGTGCCAGCGTATGCCTATAAGGACTTAATGATTTTTTTTTTTAAATTCCTATAATAAATATTAAAAACCGTTTTATTATTTATGGGAATTTATGAGAATTAAGTAAAAAGATTTTAATACAATTTAATTCTCTTCTCTCAAATTTTCCTATAAAAGAAAAAGAAAAATTTCATTTTCAACTTACCCCAGTCGTAGCTACTATCCTGACGACTTTTCCCCTCTTCTCGCTTTGTTTGCGCACGTAGTTTTATTTTTCTATAAATCTTATTTGGCTGTTAAGTTCGCAACGGGCCAACAAGTTTTTGCTAGTTGGGTTGGTATCAGGTGGTTTTATCCTGGATTCGATTTGTCCTCACTAGTGGTATAGCAACACTCTTTCTAGAGAGGTGTACCCGACAAATATCAAGTTAAAGGCAGTCTGTTGAACAGGCGACTCCATCTTCCTGTGTGTGTGTTTGTCTGAAGTCTGTTGTTGTTTCTTCTAACCCTTAACTATCTTCAAGCTTTTGTTTGGTTTGTTCATGTTACAGGAATTTCTCCAACATTCTTAACTCGATATTTTTTAGTTCATTCTGTTTCAATGGATATTGATTCGAGTTCTTCTTGGGATATGGATTGTGAATTAAATGGCATCTTTATGCTTATCAAGATGATTACTACTGCTCCTTTTGATATCATCCGTTCTTTTAGGTTTCTTCATATCATTAGAAAGATCAAAATTGCTAACACACGTGTACGAATATAAATCTAATGGATGGTTAAGAGAGTGTAGTAAATGGGATGATCTCAGGCGTCGATTTCTTGTATCGTATATGGAAGGTGGTATAGGTGAATTTGTTGTATCATAAAATGATCATCAAACAGTAATCGAAGAATCCGAATTATCAGGAAACACATCTCTGGGAATTGTAGTCGATCGGTCTAAGAATCGTCTTGTTGTTGCTAGTGCTGATGTTGTTGGAAATTTATTTAGTGATGTTGCTACTTATGATTTGACTACATGAACCGATTGTTTCTTACTCATCTTAGTGTATCAGGAGGCAAGTCGAAGATCTTTATGATCTGTTAATGGTCCACGAATACTGAAAGTTTGATACGAATATGAGGTGGGCGTGAATTAAGGAGAAATGTTTGGCAACATTTCCTTAGTTGATTGCATTTTTTAATGCTTAATGATGGGAGGAAAACACGGTTTTAAGTTAGGTAGAAGAACAGATTGTGTAACCGTCTGTATTGGTGATTCGATGGTGATCATAGGTGACGGTCGCTGGACCAGGGTTCAGGAGCAATCTTCAACAACCAAGCAGAGGATCATTACATATGGAGGAAGTAACAGGAGAAGACATCTCGGAAATATTGGAAATTTAGTTGCTGCTCGTGGAGTTGGTAATACTTTCCAAGGGAAACTTGTTTTGTAGTTCAGAAGAAGGTTACTACTGTGAAACGGTCTAAACCTGACAATGTCATTGAGATAAGCCCGGATAAGCCACCACCGTTGCTGCTGCTGCTTTCACTTGCTGCTGTTGATGTGGATGAAAGGGTTGGTGATAATCTTTGGCAAGAAATAATGAAGATGAAGAATGACACATCTTCAAGAAGAAACCGTCAATTCTTGCTAAATGTACACCTGTGTTATTGCCTCGTGGTCTCATGCCGTTACAAATGTTCTTTTAAGGATATTAATTTCCCATCAACGGCTGTTGAAATTAACCTTTAAAGAAGCTCATCCTTACAAGCGTGCAAGGGAAAATGTGGAGTTGACTCGGTCTGTTCAGTTGACCAGTTCAAGAGTCAGATTTTATTTTGAATATGGACTTTCAATTGGGTGTTTGGGCTTGTAATTTATTCCTAGCCCTACTAAGACGAACCTCTATATATATCCGACAAATCATGTCTGAGTATGAATATGGGTTATCTGCTTCTGGTGGTTTTGGGTGCATTCTAGCTGATGATATGGGTCTGGAAAAATTGCATTCTTCGGCAGGGATTTGATGGAGAGTCCATGGCTAAAAGGGCAACTTTTATTGCTCAAATGGTGGTAGCAACGATAATCAAAATATACAGGTATGATTTATTAATTATAATCATAATATATTTTTTAAATATGAATCGTACGCATGATGTCTTGAAATTATTAAAACAGTTAATACACTCAAAATTAACAACTGTAGGTCACGTTTGATGAAACGTAATTGTGCACTAAAATTTATGCACTAAATTTAATGCATAAAATCAAGACAATTATTATAACATAATAAAACGTAGTTTTCATGCACTAATATGATTTTACATGGAGCATGCGTAGGGTGTTGATTAATTGATTATAAATAAATCATATTCATATTATAATTAGGCAATATTTTATAGAAATCGTAAGGATTTTATTTATAGAGAAATAAAATAAAATAATGCTACTTGTTATGAAAAACAACAAGAACAAGTTTTTTGGTACAGTGTCTGAAGTCAATCTGGTAACCAATGTGAGAGACTGGTGGGTAGACTCTGGTGCTACCAAGCATGTCCGCGGAAACAAAGATGTGTTCACCTCCTATCAGAAGGTAGGGAAGGAGAAAAGCTCTATAGGGGTAACTCGTCCGCAACACAGGTTGGAAAAAAAAAGAAAGGAAAAGATGGGTTGAAGCTCATTTTTGGCAAAAATCTCACATTGAATGAAATTCTTCCGGACATCTGTAAAATTCTTGTATCTTGTAGTATATTAGATGTTAATGGTTTTATGAATCTGGGAAAAATAGTGTTACTCAGTGTAAAGAGCTATAAGACAGAGGGTTTTTACAAATTAGATGTAACCTCAATTTAAATAAATAAAATTGATTCCTTTTATGTTTGTGTGTCATTGAATGTTTGACATGGCAGACATGGTCATGTTATTCAATGAACAATTTGGCGAGCATAGGATGCATTCCCAAATTTAATTTGGAAAGTAAACATAAAGGTTAAATATGCACAAAATCTAAATATGCTAAAATATCTTATAAGAAAAATGTTCAGGAAAAATTCTAAACCCTTAGAATTAATTCTCTCAGACCTATTTGACTTGAACTCAGTTCAAACGAGAGGTGAAAATATAATCCATTAAGGAGATGATGAAGCCATGAATTAGTTCAGGACTACCTGCGAATTATGGGGGGAGACCTTCCTCTCAGCTGGCTATGTCCTGAACAAAGTACTTTTTAAAGGATCAGATAAATCTCCAAATGAATTATAGAAATGTAGACAACCCTATTTTGCATACTCCAAAATTGTGGGGGGTGCTTGGCTAAGGTTTTTATCCCTCCACATAAGAGGACAAAGATAGGACCCCAAAACTGTTAAATGTGTCTTCATAGGATATCCTGAACACATTACATATTATAGGTTTAGGATTGTAAGTTCTGATATTTCAGAAATTGGTATGAATACCATTATGGAATCTAGGGATGTTGTGTTCTTTGGAAAAATTGTTTCCTTTGAAATTTGAATCTCGCTTGATATGTGTTGATCCCCTAAATGTCTCTTCTAATTGTCAGACAATACTTCTAGAGGAAGATGAAGTTGAGCCTACAAGAGGCAAAAGATTTAGAAATAGAGAAATTTAGAGCAAGAAAAATTTGATCATGTAATGTTCTCTAGTGAATGTAAAATAAATGAATCTGACAAGTATGTTTATACTAAACTTGTGAATGATACCTGTGTGATTGTATGCTTGTATGTTAATAATCTGATTATACTGGATACAACCATAGATGTAATTTATTCCACTAAGAACATGTTGAATGAGACTTTGACATGAAAGACTTAGGTCCTACAGATATAATCTTATGAATGAAAATTAGAAAGGAATCTGATGATTACAGTCTTAGTCAATCTCATTACGTTGAATAATTTCTTAGAAAATTTAACCAGTTTGATAGTAAACCTGCAAGTACCCCATTTAACCCTTTTTTGTAGACTCAAGAAGAACAAAGGTAATGGAGTTTCGCAACTTGAGTATTCACGTGTCATAGGAAGTATGATGTATTTAATGAATTGTGCGAGACCAGACATTGCCTATGATATGATTAGGTTAAGTAGGTATACTTGTAATCTGGGACAAGAGCATTGGGATGCACTTATCAAAGTGCTAAGGTATCTAAAATACACTTTAAACTTTTGTTTGAGTTATGAGAGATACTCTGCAGTCCTTGAAGGATATTGTAATGCAAACTGGATAGCAGAATCAGAGGAATCTAAGTCTACGAGTGGATACGTCTTCACTCTAGGTCGTAGATCAGTGTCTTGGAAGAGTTCCAAACAGAACTGTATTGCTCGGTCCACTATGGAACCGAGTTTATTGCGTTAGATAAAGCAGGAGAGGAAGCCGCTTGGCTAAGATGCTTTTTAGAAGACCTTCCTCTCTGGAATAGGCCTGTGCCAGCTATATCTATACACTGCGATTGTCAAGCTGCAATAGCTAATGCTAAAAATAGCAATTATAATGGATAATCCATTCATATTCGAAGAAGACACAATTCTCTAAAACAACTAATCTCGAATGACGTTATTTCTGTTGACTTTGTGAGGTCTAAGGAGAATATCGCGGACCCTTTGACGAAAGGCTTGTCCAAGGAGATAGTAAGTAATGCATCGAGGGGGATGAGACTTAAGCTCATCACTTAAAACTTGCCATGAAGGATACTCAACCTTGTTGACTGGAGATCCCAAGATCAAGGTTTTGAATGAGACAACTAATTTGTGGCACGTAAAAATTAAACACTATCAGAGAATTATTTTCTCTTTCCCTTCCCTATGGTGTAGACGTGATAGTGTGACTGCATGTGAGGATGACTTATAGTAAAGTCTTAATGAGTTCTATAGTTTCAATTTAAGATTGAATTGGGGTGTAGCAGTTAACACTCTTGATAGAATTCACCTATCTGAATGAGGAAGTGGGTCGCTTCCTATGAGAACTGAGCTAATTCTCTAGAGCATTCTGAGAAACAGGATATGTCCAGGGCCAAAACGGACACAACGGCGTGAACTTAACAGCACTCTTGGGAGATATAAGCTATTGATGAATTACACCAAACGATGGTAGTTCAAGACATCGCGTTCACTGTCCATCAAGTAATTCCGGTACTTCTCACTAAGCAAAGGTTCAATTCCATATGGACACCTATTGCTTAAGAGGTATTTCTCGTTTTCCGATTTTCTGATTTATTGCTTTCTTCATTCATGTGGGGGATTGTTAGAATTAAAAAGTGATTAATTACCAAAAATTGTTTTGTTACCTAATTTATCTTGATGGGACCAAAGGGTCACTAGCCTATATTGGGGTTGGAAATAACAAATCCACTTTTCACTTCTATGTGAATGAGAAACCTTTGGTTTGTCCCACATTGGACAAACCAAGGATGAAGTCTATCCATATTACCACAAAGGTTGCACCTAAGGGAAATAACTTTTGTATTGGATATGGACTAAGGGAATGGGCTAGTGGGCAAACTCACACATGTGCGGTGCTTCGCACCGAAGCATGCGGGCCGCTGACTTGCGGAGCTTGCGTGTGTTTTTGCGTGAGCTGGCATGTGCCCGACGAGTGCCCGGCGTGAGCTCGACGTGTGCGAAGCGTGTGCCAGCGTATGCCTATCAAGACTTAATGATTTTTTATTTTAAATTCCTATAATAAATATTAAAAACCGTTTTATTATTTATGGGAATTTTTGAGAATTAAGTAAAAAGATTTTTCATAAATACAATTTAATTCTCTTCTCTCAAATTTTCCTATAAAAGAAAAGAAAAATTTCATTTTCAACTTACCCTAGTCGCAGCTACTATCCTGACGACTTTTCCCCTCTTCTCGCTTTGTTTGCGCACGTAGTTTTATTTTTCTATAAATCTTATTTGGCTGTTAAGTTCGCAACGGGCCAACGAGTTTTTTCTAGCTGGGTTGGTATCAGGTGGTTTTATCCTGGATTCGATTTGTCCTCACTAGTGGTATAGCAACACTCTTTCTAGAGGTGTACCCGAAAAATATCGAGTTAAGGGCAATCTGTTGAACATGCGACTCCATCTTCTTGTGTGTGTGTTTGTCTGAAGTCTGCTGTTGTTTCTTCTAACCCTTAACTATCTTCAAGCTTCTGTTTGGTTTGTTCATTGTTACATGAATTTCTCCAACAGTTTATACGGTGGAGTAAGTAATGAAAATTCGCACACCATAGATCCCTCAAAACTCTCACTACAAGAAAAACGGGTTTAAGCGTCTAAAATCATAGCAAGAGATCGGAAATTTAGTCGGTTAAATAGTTTAAGTGTCTAAAATTGCAACTGCCTAAATTTTTGGCGGCAATAAACATGTGTCCACTATTATTTAGCAACGAAAAAAATACACTTAATCGCTAGATCCTTTGTTCAAGTAATTTATAGCAACTAAAATAATGAACATGTAGCTATTCACTTTGAGGCACCGACTCGTAGCAACAACAAAATAAATTGGTTGCTCAAACCTCTCTCAGCAACTAAGTTTGAGCCACAACCAAATATGTTTAATAGCTAGATCTGTTTTTCAAATAACTTATAGCAGCTAAAAGTTGATCATGTAGCTATTCACTTTGAGGCACCGACTCGTAGCAACAACAAAATAAATTGGTTGCTCAAACCTCTCTCAGCAACTAAGTTTGAGCCACAACCAAATATGTTTAATTGCTAGATATGTTTTTCAAGTAACTTATAGCAGCTAAAAGTTGACCATATAGTTATTCACTTTGAGGCACCGACTCGTAGAAACAACAAAATAAATTGGTTGCTCAAACCTCTCTCAGCAACTAAGTTTGAGCCACGACCAAATATGTTTAATTGCTAGATCCGTTTTTCAAGTAACTTATAGCATCTACTCACTTTGAGGCACAGATTCGTAGCAACAGAAAATGAATTGGTTGCTCAAACCTCTCTCAGCAACTAAGTTTAAGCCACCACCACATGTTAAAAAATGAATTACTTGAGAGAGAAAGAAAGACCCTGTGATCAAAATCCATCAACGCTTTATACCTAGTTCTATCTAGCCATACGGATTGTGATCCGTGTGACTCATTGGAAAAAAATCGTATCTGTCCATTTTAGTACGATTATACTTGGTAATAACACCCTTTTTTGATTATTTTTTAATTATTTTTGTCTAAATATTATATATATTTTAATTAGTAAAATATTCATATATTTTAATATCGAGGAATATATATTTATGGAAGAAAAAAAAACTAAGAACCTGAGAAAAAATCCAAAGAATAATGATTTCCTAAATCTATTTTTATATCCATTGAATCAGATATTTTTGGTTTTCTATTGGCCAGATAAACAATTTAAGGATCATTGTGTGTGTGTTTTAGACTTAAAAAACAAAAATAATGTTTGTGTTTAAATTACTCCATTTTTGGTCAAATTGATGGATAATGAATAAAATTTGGTGAGATTGAGAAATATTCAATAAAATTGCTTACCATTAGACTTAAGTGTACAATTTAGGGTCCTTTCTAACAGCTATTTGATACTAAAAAAGATTTCATTAACCTCCATAATTAACGGGATTAATTTATTTAGTACTAAAAATGATTTCATTAACCTCCATAATTAACAGGATTAAGAATCGTATTTAAAAGACAAGATATTGAATAAGAATTAAAGAAGTAAACATGGTTATGAATAATGGAGGCTGAATTTCTTCATCAATATGATTAGTACATACATCTTAATGAATTACTTTTACTAATAAATATTTTATCATCATAACGTGGTAATATACCCAACAATAAGTAATAACACAAAAAGAAAACATAATACAAATTGGTAGTAATTAAGAAACTACTGCTAAATAACATACAGTACTACAATTAGAGTTAAAGTAAAAAGGCAGTGCGGGTAGCTCCAAATGACTGGCTCAAGCTCCCTTGAATCTACTTCAGAGAGTGCAGGTAATACAAAAATAATAACTAGCTCCAGCTCCAGCTCCACTTCAGACCATATAACATACAAAAACAAACAATCTTACAAAATAACAAGTTCCCTAATGAAGTTAATCTTACAGTTGATATACAACGATGTTCAAAAACGGGTTTAGAAGGAAACATGACCTTTACAATGAATATACAAACTATTGAGTTCAGAACTCTTCATCCTGATACAGGTATAGACTAATCATGCTAATTTGCGGATTACTAATATGGAATTCGATAAAATATTAGACATAAAAAACATAAGATGAGTGCAATCCAGCATACAAACACCATCATTTAACACCAACAGTACACAAACATGATTATATAAAAAATGAACATGAAGCATAAGACCATACTGCCAACTTAAACCCTTGACAAACAAAATGAAGCATTCTGTGATCCTCTCATATGACTCAAAACCTTATAACGCAAACATTCAAACATAGTCATGCTAATTTACGGATTGTTAATACCGAATTTGACAAAATATTAGACATATGAAGCACAAGCTTTTTAGTTCTACTTCAAGAGGGAAATCCAAGATTCTAACATACAAACATCATCACTAACACCAACAGTAAGTCCTAATTCCTGATTGGAGTATTATTACTAAAAAAATTTGCTTGAGAGACCTTTGAATGTTTTTGGATCGAGATGATAAAGAGATGAAGATCCATCAGTCCCAAATAGGAATTTTCCATTTGATGCCAGTCCCCATCCATTCATGGACGAATTCTTCAGCAAGGCGCTTCAAGTTATTAGCCGCAACATCTCGAATAGAATACACCTGCAACAGGATATAAGCACTAGTTTATTTTTATTTATAACTCAATAAACTGTAAGTACAGTACTCAACATCATAACTCAATAGACTGTAACATTTCAAAAATCAAATAGTGAATAAACATGAATATTAGTTGTAACATGAACACAAAAGCAAGTATACTTAAGTTACAAATTGAAGTCGGAAGGTGATTTCGTAACCGACTAAAGTAGAGCGCAGACAAACTTAGGCATATTAATGTTTGAACACTCGAATAAAGAACCATGTTCATACACAAAAAAGTTCCCAAAACTTATTGTTAATATGCACATTGTTCTTTCAAGGATCAAAATCACAAGAATACAAGTTCAAGATACAAAGATATTAAACATTAACGCCAGATACAAAGCTATTAAACATTAATGCCAGATACTAAAAGAACAAACTACCAGGTTAAATTCATGCCAGATACAAAGCTATTAAAAATTAAAATGTAAAATCGAGACCAAACCTGTCAAAGATCAGCAATTTTTTGATCCAAAAAATTTCTCTCCTCTCTGAAGACTGTGCGTCATTTTCTTCAACCTCTCTCTCTCTACTGCAATAGCAAACACCACCACCATTATATGTGTTAAATAATGAAACAGGGTAGCAAACATGGATTCTTACTCTCAATTTCGAATTTCAAAGAGAAACAGGCTACCAAGTCAAAGAGAACCCATTACAATAAAATCCCGAGACTTCCCCAATAACTATTGCTTCCAATTCAGATCAGAAATCAAGCATCAAATTATCAAATTCAAAACATGAAAACAAGACCAAGAGAGAGATTTTACTTTTTTAGCGATGACAGCACCCCCAACCTTCATGAAAAGCATCAACTTGTTCTACCCATTATTCCAGATTCGGCGGTGATGGTGCAGTTGATGAAGAGAGACGAAGAGAGAGAAAAAAATGAAAATGAAGAGAATTGTTGTTTAGGGTTTTGAAAAGAAAAGTTTAACGGTGGATAAGCCACCTCATACGGATCATAGAAAAATTTTGATGGTCCAGATTCGATGTTGGATGCTCATACGTATTGTGTGTTAGTTACCATTGTGTATTAGTTACCAAAGTGTGTTAGTTACCATTGTGTGTTAGTTACAAGGTGGATAACGGATTTCGGATGTCGGAAGCAAAACGTAACGGATTTTGGAAATTAAGATTCATCAAAAATATTTGGGTTTTTTTATAATTAGGGTTCTTAGTTTATCAGTCTCACTTGAATACACTCAATTTTGATTGATCTTACTCATATTATATCAATTTTTATCAATTTCACTCGAATTTATTGAATTTTATAAGTTATGATTTGATGAATTGGGTTGAACCCCAATAGATGTTCAATTAAAATTCAAGTGAAATCGATGAAATTGATGAAAATTTGATATAGTTTGAGTAAGATCGATCAAAATTTAGTGTATTTAAGTCGGTTCGATAAAAAATTGAGTGAATTTTAGTGAGATTGATGAAATCATAGTTTGATATCGTTGGATTTGTTAGATCGATA